>JAWNZC010000033.1:0-70004 GCA_035771165.1 Paragorgia papillata | reverse complement strand
GATTTTTGGGACCCACCCTGGCCCTGGGAGCAAAAATTTTGAGATTTTTTGGACCAACCCCGGCCTCATGCGACCAAAATTTTGAGATTTTTGACCCACCCTGGCCATGCGACAAAATTCGAGATTTTTTGGACCACCCCGGGCCATGCGACAAAATTTTGAGGATTTTTGGACCACCCTGGCCCTGGCCACAAAATTTTGAGATTTTTGGATCCACCCTGGCCTGCGACAAAATTTTGAGGCCATTTTTGCGACACCCGGCCCTTGCCAAAAATTTTTGAGATTTATTGAGACCACCCCGGCCATGGCGACAAAATTTTGAGAGATTTTTGAACCCACCCTGGCCCTGGACAAAAATTTTGAGATTTTCGACCACCCCGGGCCGATGCGCGAAATTTTGAGATTTTTTGGACCACCACCACGGCCATGCGACAAAATTTTGAGATTTTTGGTCACGTGGCCTGGCCAAAATTTTGAGCTTTTTGACACGTGGCCTGGCCCAATAATTTTCGGAGTTTTTTTGAACCACCCCTGGCACCTGGACAAAAAATTTTTGAGATTTTTGGACACACCCCCGGCCCTTGCCAAAAAATTTTGAGATTTTATGGACCACCACGGACAATGCGACAAAATTTTGTGATTTTTTGACCCACACTGGCCCCCTGGGACAACAAAATTTTTGAGATTTTTTGGACCCACCCTGGCCCTGGACAAAATTTTGAGATTTTTCGAACCCCACCCCGGCCCTGGACAAAACAATTTTGAGATTTTTTGGACCAACCCCGGACATAGCGAACCAATAAATTTTGAGGGATTTTTTGTACCACCCTGGCCCTGGAACCAAAATTTTTGAGATTTTTCGACCACCCGGCGCTGGGGAAAATTTTGAGATGATTTTTGGGACCACCACGGCCCATGCGACAAAAATTTTGAGATTTTTGAACCCACCATGGCCCTGGACAAAATTTTGAGATTTTTGGACCACCACGGCCATGCGATCAAAATTTTGAGATTTTTTGGAACACCCCGGCCCTATTGACAAAATTTTGAGGATTTTTGGACCACACAGGCACATACGACCCAAAACATTTTGAGATTTTTAGAACCAACCCTGGCCCTGGACAAAATTTTGAGATTTTTTGGACTACCACAGGCCCATGTGACAAAATTTTGATGATTTTTTGGACCCACCCCGGCGACATGCGAACCATAAATTTTGGGAGATTTTTGGACCACAACCACGGCCCTTATGACAAAATTTTGAGATTTTTTGGACCACACCGGCCATGCGACTAAAATTTTGAGATTTTTGGAAAACCACCTGCCTGGCCCACCTGGACAAAAAAATTTTGTGGATTTTTTGGACTACCCCGGCCTCCCTGTGGACAAAATTTTGAGATTTTTGGACCACCCCGGCACATGCGACAAAATTTGTGAGATTTTTTGACCCACCCTGGCCCTGGACAAAATTTTGGAGATTTTTCGACCACCCCGGCCTCTGGGAAAAATTTTGGAGATTTTTGGACCCACGAAGCTCTAGTGCAGGGACAACAATTTTGCGATTTATTTGAACCACCCTGGCCTCTGGACAAAAATTTTGAGATTTTTTGGACTACCACGGCCCTGTTGGTGACAAATATTTTGAGATTTTTGGACCACACGGCCATGCGGACAAAATTTTGTAGATTTCTTGGGACCACCCCGGCCCTATGGACAAAATTTTGAGATTTTTGGACCACAGCCGGCCCAGTTGCGGCACAAAAATTTTGAGATTTTTTGAACCACCCTGGCCCTGGACAAAATTATTTGAGTTTTTTTGGAACTACCCCGGACCTGTGACAAAATTTTGTGATTTTTGGACCACCGCCGGCCATGCGACAAAATTTTTGAGAATTTTTGACCCACCCTGGGGCCCTGGACAAACAATTTTGAGTGATTTTTCGACCACCACCGGCCCTGGGGAAAAATATAAACTTTTTGGAGATTGTTGGACCAAAACGAGGCCAGTGCGACAAAATTTGAGATTTGTTGAACCACCCCTGGCCTGGACAAAATTTTGAGATTTTTTGGACTACCCGGCCCTTGTGAACAAAAAATTTTGATATTTTTTGGAACCCACCAGGCCCTGCACATCAAATTTTGATGATTTTTGGACCACCTGACCATGCGACAAAATTTTGAGATTTTTTGGACCACCCGGCCCTGCAACAAAATTTTGAGATTTTTGGACCACACGGGCCCTATGACAAAATTTTGACGATTTTTGGGACCCACACCGGCCATTGCGAACAAAATTTTGAGATTTTTGACACCACACCTGGCCCTGGACAAAATTTTGAGATTTTTTGGACTACCACCGGCCCTGTGACAATAATTTTGAGATTTTTTGGACCACCCCGGCCAGTGCAAACAAAATTTTCCAGATTCTTTGGGACCACCTCACGGCCCACATTGGACTACAAAATTTTGAGAATTTTATGGACCCACCCCAAAGGCCATGCCGACAAAATTTTGAGATTTTTGACCCTCCCTGGCCCTGGACAAAATTTTGAGATTTTTGGGACCACCCCGGCCATGCAGGACAAAATTTTGAGATTTTTGACCCACCCTGGCCCTGGACAAAATTTTGAGGGATTTTTGGACCACCCACGGCCATGCGACAATATTTTTTGAGTATTTTTGGAGCCACCCTGGCATGGCCAAAATTTTGATGATTTTCTGAAACCACCCTGGCCATGGACAAAATTTTGAGGATTTTTGGACCACACCCCGGCCCTTGCCAAAATTTTTGGAGATTTTTGGGACCACCCCGGGGCCATGCAGTACAAAATTTTGCAGATTTTTGGACCACACCTGGCCGCTGGACAAAAATTTTGAGATTTTTCTACGACCACAACGGCCCTGGCCGAAAATTTTGAGATTTTTGGACCACCACCCGGCCATGCGGAACCAAAATTTTGAGGATTTTTTTGGGACCACGCTGGCCCTGGCCAAAAATTTTGGAGATTTTTGAAACCACTCTGGCCCTGGTCAAAAATTTTGAGATTTTTTGGACCACCCCGGCCCTTGCCAAAATTTTGAGATTTTTGGACCACTACCCGGCCATGCGGACTAAAATTTTGGAGATTTTTGGACCCACAACCTGGGCCCTGGACAAAATTTTGAGATTTTTGGGACCACCCTGGCCGTCTGGACAAAAATTTTGAAGATTTTTTCGACCCTCACCCGGCCCTGGCAAAAAAATTTTGAGGATTTATTGGACCTACCCCGGCCATGCGACAAAATGTTTGAGATTTTTGACCCACCCTGGCCCTGGACAAAATTTTGAGATTTTTCGACCACCCACGGGCGCTAGGGGGAAAATATTTGAGAATTTTTGGACCACCAAACCGAGCCATGCGACAAAATGTTGAGATTTTTGGAACACTCCGGGCCCTATGACAAATAAATTTTGAGATTTTTGGACCACACCGGCCATGACGGACAAAATTTTGAGATTTTTGGCAACCACCCATGGCCCTGGACAAAATTTTGAGATTTTTCGACCCACCCCGGCCCTGGGGGAAAATTTTGAAGGATTTTTGGACCACCAACAGCCATGCGGGACAAAAATTTTGAGATTTTGGAACCACCCTGGCCGCTGGACAAAATGTTGAGATTTTTTGGGGACTACCCCCGGCCCGTGTGACAAAATTGTTGGGTTGGATTTTTTTTTGGACCACCCAGGCCTCCCTGCACAAAATTTTGAGATTTTTGGGACCACCCGGCCCTGCTACACAAAAGAAAATTTTGAGGATTTTTCGACCACCCCGGCCCTCTGGCCAAAATTTTGAGATTTTTGGACAATCCCGGCCATATGACAAAATTTTGAGACTTTTTTGGACCACCCGGCCATTGCGCACAATATTTTGAGATTTTTGAACGCACCCTGGACCTGGGACAAAATTTTGAGATTTTTTGGACCACCCCGGCCCTGGGGAAAATTTTGAGATTTTTGGACCACCCCGGCCCTATGACAAAATTTTGAGATTTTTGGACCCACCAGCCATGCGACAAAATTTTGAGATTTTTGAACCACCCTGGCCCTGGACAAAATTTTGAGATTTTTTGGACTACCCCGGCCCTGTGACAAAATTTTGAGATTTTTTGGACCACCCGGCCCTGCACAAAATTTTGAGATTTTTGGACCACCCGGCCCTGCACAAAATTTTGAGATTTTTGGACCACCCGGCCCTGCAACAAAATTTTGAGATTTTTGGACCACCCCGGCCCTATGACAAAATTTTGAGATTTTTGGACCACCCCGGCCATGCTACAAAATTTTGAGATTTTTGACCCACCCCGGCCATGCAACAAAATTTTGAGATTTTTGACCCACCCCGGCCATGCGACAAAATTTTGAGATTTTTGACCCACCCTGGCCCTGGGACAAAATTTTGAGATTTTTGGACCACCCCGGCCATGCGACAAAATTTTGAGATTTTTGACCCACCCCGGCCATGCGACAAAATTTTGAGATTTTTGACCCACCCTGGCCCTGGACAAAATTTTGAGATTTTTGGACCACCCCGGCCATGCGACAAAATTTTGAGATTTTTGACCCACCCTGGCCCTGGACAAAATTTTGAGATTTTTCGACCACCCCGGCGCTGGGCAAAATTTTGAGATTTTTGGAACACCCCGGCCATGCGACAAAATTTTGAGATTTTTGAACCACCCTGGCCCTGGACAAAATTTTGAGATTTTTTGGACCACCCCGGCCATGCGACAAAATTTTGAGATTTTTGAACCACCCTGGCCCTGGACAAAATTTTGAGATTTTTGGACCCACCAGCCATGCGACAAAATTTTGAGATTTTTGAACCACCCTGGCCCTGGACAAAATTTTGAGATTTTTTGGACTACCCCGGCCCTGTGACAAAATTTTGGGATTTTTTGGACCACCCGGCCCTGTACAAAATTTTGAGATTTTTGGACCACCCGGCCCTGTACAAAATTTTGAGATTTTTCGACCACCCCGGCCCTGGCCAAAATTTTGAGATTTTTGGACCACCCCGGCCCTATGACAAAATTTTGAGATTTTTGGACCACCCCGGCCATGCGACAAAATTTTGAGATTTTTGAACCACCCTGGCCCTGGACAAAATTTTGAGATTTTTCGACCACCCCGGCCCTGGGGAAAATTTTGAGATTTTTGGACCCACCAGCCATGCGACAAAATTTTGAGATTTTTGAACCACCCTGGCCCTGGACAAAATTTTGAGATTTTTTGGACTACCCCGGCCCTGTGACAAAATTTTGGGATTTTTTGGACCACCCGGCCCTGCACAAAATTTTGAGATTTTTCGACCACCCGGCCCTGCACAAAATTTTGAGATTTTTCGACCACCCCGGCCCTGGCCAAAATTTTGAGATTTTTGGACCACCCCGGCCCTATGACAAAATTTTGAGATTTTTGGACCACCCCGGCCATGCGACAAAATTTTGAGATTTTTGAACCACCCTGGCCCTGGACAAAATTTTGAGATTTTTTGGACCACCCCGGCCCTGGGGAAAATTTTGAGATTTTTGGACCACCCCGGCCCTATGACAAAATTTTGAGATTTTTGGACCCACCAGCCATGCGACAAAATTTTGAGATTTTTGAACCACCCTGGCCCTGGACAAAATTTTGAGATTTTTGAACCACCCTGGCCCTGGACAAAATTTTGAGATTTTTTGGACTACCCCGGCCCTGTGACAAAATTTTGAGATTTTTGGACCACCCCGGCCATGCGACAAAATTTTGAGATTTTTTGGACCACCCCGGGCCTGGACAAAATTTTGAGATTTTTGAACCACCCCGGCCCTGCGACAAAATTTCGAGATTTTTGAACCACCCCGGCCCTGCAACAAAATTTTGAGATTTTTGGACAACCTCAGCCCTGTTACAAAATTTTGAGATTTTTGAACCACCCCAGCCCTGTGACAAAATTTTGAGATTTTTGGACCACCCCGGCCCTGGCCAAAATTTTGAGATTTTTGGACCACCCCGGCCCTGCAACAAAATTTTGAGATTTTTGGACAACCTCAGCCCTGTGACAAAATTTTGAGATTTTTGGACCACCCTGGCCCGGGATAAAATTTTGAGATTTTTTGGACCACCCCGGGCCTGGACAAAATTTTGAGATTTTTGAACCACCCCGGCCCTGCGACAAAATTTCGAGATTTTTGAACCACCCCGGCCCTGCAACAAAATTTTGAGATTTTTGGACAACCTCAGCCCTGTTACAAAATTTTGAGATTTTTGAACCACCCTGGCCCTGCGACAAAATTTCGAGATTTTTTGGACCACCCCGGGCCTGGAAAAAATTTTGAGATTTTTGAACCACCCCGGCCCTGCGACAAAATTTCGAGATTTTTGAACCACCCCGGCCGTACAACAAAATTTTGAGATTTTTGGACAACCTCAGCCCTGTTACAAAATTTTGAGATTTTTGAACCACCCCAGCCCTGTGACAAAATTTTGAGATTTTTGGACCACCCCGGCCCTGGGCAAAATTTTGAGATTTTTGGACCACCCCGGCCCTGCAACAAAATTTTGAGATTTTTGGACAACCTCAGCCCTGTTACAAAATTTTGAGATTTTTGAACCACCCCAGCCCTGTGACAAAATTTTGAGATTTTTGGACCACCCTGGCCCGGGACAAAATTTTGAGATTTTTTGGACCACCCCGGGCCTGGACAAAATTTCGAGATTTTTGAACCACCCCGGCCCTGCAACAAAATTTTGAGATTTTTGGACAACCTCAGCCCTGTTACAAAATTTTGAGATTTTTGAACCACCCCAGCCCTGTGACAAAATTTTGAGATTTTTGGACCACCCCGGCCCTGGGCAAAATTTTGAGATTTTTGGACCACCCCAGCCCTGTGACAAAATTTTGAGATTTTTGGACCACCCTGGCCCGGGACAAAATTTTGAGATTTTTTGGACCACCCCGGGCCTGGACAAAATTTTGAGATTTTTGAACCACCCCGGCCCTGCGACAAAATTTCGAGATTTTTTAACCACCCCGGCCCTGCAACAAAATTTTGAGATTTTTGAACCACCCCAGCCCTGTGACAAAATTTTCAGATTTTTGGACAACCTCAGCCCTGTTACAAAATTTTGAGATTTTTGAACCACCCCGGCCCTGCGACAAAATTTCGAGATTTTTGAACCACCCCGGCCCTGCAACAAAATTTTGAGATTTTTGAACCACCCCAGCCCTGTGACAAAATTTTCAGATTTTTGGACAACCTCAGCCCTGTTACAAAATTTTGAGATTTTTGAACCACCCCGGCCCTGCGACAAAATTTCGAGATTTTTGAACCACCCCGGCCCTGCAACAAAATTTTGAGATTTTTGGACAACCTCAGCCCTGTTACAAAATTTTGAGATTTTTGAACCACCCCAGCCCTGTGACAAAATTTTGAGATTTTTGGACCACCCCGGCCCTGGGCAAAATTTTGAGATTTTTGGACCACCCCGGCCCTGCAACAAAATTTTGAGATTTTTGGACAACCTCAGCCTGTTACAAAATTTTGAGATTTTTGAACCACCCCAGCCCTGTGACAAAATTTTGAGATTTTTGGACCACCCTGGCCCGGGACAAAATTTTGAGATTTTTGGGACCACCCCGGGCCTGGACAAAATTTTGAGATTTTGAACCACCCAGGCCCTGCGACAAAATTTCAAGATTTTTGAACCACCCGGCCCCTGCAAACAAAATTTTTGAGATTTTTGGACAACCTCAGCCCTGTTACAAAATTTTGAGGATTTTTGAACCACCCCAGCCCTGTGACAAAATTTTGAGATTTTTGGACCACCCTGGCCCGGGACAAAATTTTGAGATTTTTTGGGACCACCCCGGGCCTGGACAAAATTTTGAGATTTTTGAACCACCCCGGCCCTGCGACAAAATTTCAAGATTTTTGAACCTCCCCGGCCCTGCAACAAAATTTTGAGATTTTTGGACAACCTCAGCCCTGTTACAAAATTTTGAGATTTTTGAACCACCCTGGCCCTGCGACAAAATTTCGAGATTTTTTGGACCACCCCGGGCCTGGACAAAATTTTGAGATTTTTGAACCACCCGGCCCTGCGACAAAATTTCGAGATTTTTGAACCACCCCGGCCCTGTGACAAAATTTTGAGATTTTTGGACAACCTCAGCCCTGTTACAAAATTTTGAGATTTTTGAACCACCCCAGCCCTGTGACAAAATTTGAGATTTTTGGACCACCCCGGCCCTGGGGCAAAATTTTGAGATTTTTGGACCACCCCGGCCCTGCAACAAAATTTTGAGATTTTTGGACAACCTCAGCCCTGTTACAAAATTTTGAGATTTTTGAACCACCCTGGCCCTGCGACAAAAATTTCGAGATTTTTTGGACCACCCCGGGCCTGGACAAAATTTGGAGATTTTTGAACCACCCCGGCCCTGCGACAAAATTTCGAGATTTTTGAACCACCCCGGCCCTGTGAACAAAATTTTGAGATTTTTGGACAACCTCAGCCCTGTTACAAAATTTTGAGATTTTTGGAAACCACCCAGCCCTGTGACAAAATTTTGAGATTTTTGGACCACCCCGGCCCTGGGCAAAATTTTGAGATTTTTGGACCACCCCGGCCCTGCAACAAAATTTTGAGATTTTTGGACAACCTCAGCCCTGTTACAAAATTTTGAGATTTTTTGGACCACCCCGGGCCTGGACAAAATTTTGAGATTTTTGAACCACCCCGGCCCTGCGACAAAATTTCGAGATTTTTGAACCACCCCGGCCCTGCCACAAAATTTTGAGATTTTTGGACAACCTCAGCCCTGTTACAAAATTTTGAGATTTTTGAACCACCCTGGCCCTGCGACAAAATTTCGAGATTTTTTGGACCACCCCGGGCCTGGACAAAATTTTGAGATTTTTGAACCACCCCGGCCCTGCGACAAAATTTCGAGATTTTTGAACCACCCCGGCCCTGTGACAAAATTTTGAGATTTTTGGACAACCTCAGCCCTGTTACAAAATTTTGAGATTTTTGAACCACCCCAGCCCTGTGACAAAATTTTGAGATTTTTTGGACCACCCCGGCCCTGGGCAAAATTTTGAGATTTTTGGACCACCCCGGCCCTGCAACAAAATTTTGAGATTTTTGGACAACCTCAGCCCTGTTACAAAATTTTGAGATTTTTGAACCACCCCAGCCCTGTGACAAAATTTTGAGATTTTTGGACCACCCTGGCCCGGGATCAAAATTTTGAGATTTTTTGGACCACGCCGGGCCTGGACAAAATTTTGAGATTTTTGAACCACCCCGGCCCTGCGTCAAAAATTTCGAGATTTTTGAACCACCCCGGCCCTGCAACAAAATTTTGAGATTTTTGAACAACCCCAGCCCTGTGACAAAATTTTCAGATTTTTGGACAACCTCAGCCCTGTTACAAAATTTTGAGATTTTTGAACCACCCCAGCCCTGTGACAAAATTTTGAGATTTTTGGACCACCCTGGCCCGGGAGAAAATTTTGAGATTTTTTGGACCACACCGGGCCTGGACAAAATTTTGAGATTTTTGAACCACCCCGGCCCTGCGACAAAATTTCGAGATTTTTGAACCACCCCGGCCCTGCAACAAAATTTTGAGATTTTTGGACAACCTCAGCCCTGTTACAAAATTTTGAGATTTTTGAACCACACCCAAGCCCTGTGACAAAATTTTGATTTTTGGACCACCCTGGCCCGGGACAAAATTTTGGAGATTTTTTGGACCACCCCGGGCCTGGACAAAATTTTGAGATTTTTGAACCACCCCGGCCCTGCGACAAAATTTCGAGATTTTTGAACCACCCCGGCCCTGTGCAACAAAATTTTGAGATTTTTGGACAACCTCAGCCCTGTTACAAAATTTTGAGATTTTTGAACCACCCCGGCCCTGCAACAAAATTTTGAGATTTTTGGACAACCTCAGCCCTGTTACAAAATTTTGAGATTTTTGAACCACCCCAGCCCTGTGACAAAATTTTTGATTTTTGGACCACCCTGGCCCGGGACAAAATTTTGAGATTTTTTGGACCACCCCGGGCCTGGACAAAATTTTGAGATTTTTTGAACCACCCCCGGCCCTGCGACAAAATTTCGAGATTTTTGAAACCACCCCGGCCCTGCAACAAAATTTTGAGATTTTTGGACAACCTCAGCCCTGTTACAAAATTTTGAGATTTTTGAACCACCCCAGCCCTGTGAACAAAATTTTGATTTTTGGACCACCCTGGCCCGGGACAAAATTTTGAGATTTTTTGGACCACCCCGGGCCTGGACAAAAATTTTGAGATTTTTGAACCACCCCGGCCCTGCGACAAAATTTCGAAGATTTTTTGAACCACCCCGGCCCTGCAACAAAATTTTGAGATTTTTTGGACAACCTCAGCCCTGTTACAAAAATTTTGAGATTTTTGAACCACCCCGGCCCTGCAACAAAATTTTGAGATTTTTTGAACCACCCCAGCCTGTGACAAAATTTGAGATTTTTGGACCACCCCGGGCCTGGCCAAAATTTTGAGATTTTTGGACCACCCCGGCCCTGCAACAAAATTTTGAGATTTTTGGACAACCTCAGCCCTGTTACAAAATTTTGAGATTTTTGAACCACCCCAGCCCTGTGACAAAATTTTGAGATTTTTGGACCACCCTGGCCCGGGACAAAATTTTGAGATTTTTTGGACCACCCCAGGCCTGGACAAAATTTTGAGATTTTTGAACCACCCCGGCCCTGCGACAAAATTTCGAGATTTTTGAACCACCCCGGCCCTGCAACAAAATTTTGAGATTTTTGGACAACCTCAGCCCTGTTACAAAATTTTGAGATTTTTGAACCACCCCAGCCCTGTGACAAAATTTTGAGATTTTTGGACCACCCTGGCCCGGGACAAAATTTTGATATTTTTGAACCACGCCGGCCCTGCGACAAAATTTCGAGATTTTTGAACCACCCCGGCCCTGCAACAAAATTTTGAGATTTTTCGACAACCTCAGCCCTGTTACAAAATTTTGAGATTTTTGAACCACCCCAGCGCTGTGACAAAATTTTGAGATTTTTGGACCACCCTGGCCCCGGACAAAATTTTGAGATTTTTTGGACCACCCCGGGCCTGGACAAAATTTTGAGATTTTTGAACCACCCCGGCCCTGCGACAAAATTTCGAGATTTTTGAACCACCCCGGCCCTGCAACAAAATTTTGAGATTTTTGGACAACCTCAGCCCTGTTACAAAATTTTGAGATTTTTGAACCACCCCAGCCCTGCGACAAAATTTCGAGATTTTTGGACCACCCCGGCCCTGGCCAAAATTTTGAGATTTTTGGACCACCCCGGCCCTGCAACAAAATTTTGAGATTTTTGGACAACCTCAGCCCTGTTACAAAATTTTGAGATTTTTTGAACCACCCCAGCGCTGTGACAAAATTTTGAGATTTTTGGACCACCCTGGCCCGGGACAAAATTTTGAGATTTTTTGGACCACCCCGGGCCTGGACAAAATTTTGAGATTTTTGAACCACCCCGGCCCTGCGACAAAATTTCGAGATTTTTGAACCACCCCGGCCCTGCAACAAAATTTTGAGATTTTTGGACAACCTCAGCCCTGTTACAAAATTTTGAGATTTTTGAACCACCCCAGCCCTGTGACAAAATTTTGAGATTTTTGGACCACCCTGGCCCAGAACAAAATTTTGAGATTTTTGAACCACCCCAGCCCTGTACAAAATTTTGAGATTTTTGGACCACCCTGGCCCGGGACAAAATTTTGAGATTTTTTGGACCACCCCGGGCCTGGACAAAATTTTGAGATTTTTGAACCACCCTGGCCCTGCGACAAAATTTCGAGATTTTTGAACCACCCCGGTCCTGCAACAAAATTTTGAGATTTTTGGACAACCTCAGCCCTGTTACAAAATTTTGAGATTTTTGAACCACCCCAGCCCTGTGACAAAATTTTGAGATTTTTGGACCACCCCGGCCCTGGCCAAAATTTTGAGATTTTTTGGACCACCCCGGGCCTGGACAAAATGTTGAGATTTTTGAACCACCCCAGCGCTGTGACAAAATTTTGAGATTTTTGGACCACCCTGGCCCGGGACAAAATTTTGAGATTTTTTGGACCACCCCGGGCCTGGACAAAATTTTTGAGATTTTTGAACCACCCCGGCCCTGCGACAAAATTTTCGAGATTTTTGAACCACCCCGGCCCTGCAACAAAATTTTGAGATTTTTGGACAACCTCAGCCCTGTTACAAAATTTTGAGATTTTTGAACCACCCCAGCCCTGTGACAAAAATTTTTGAGATTTTTGGACCACCCTGGCCCAGAACAAAATTTTGAGATTTTTGAACCACCCCAGCCCTGTACAAAATTTTGAGATTTTTGGACCACCCTGGCCCGGGACAAAATTTTGAGATTTTTTGGACCACCCCGGGCCTGGACAAAATTTTGAGATTTTTGAACCACCCCGGCCCTGCGACAAAATTTCGAGATTTTTGAACCACCCCGGCCCTGCAACAAAATTTTGAGATTTTTGGACAACCTCAGCCCTGTTACAAAATTTTGAGATTTTTGAACCACCCTGGCCCTGCGACAAAATTTCGAGATTTTTGAACCACCCCGGTCCTGCAACAAAATTTTGAGATTTTTGGACAACCTCAGCCCTGTTACAAAATTTTGAGATTTTTGAACCACCCAGCCCTGTGACAAAATTTTGAGATTTTTGGACCACCCCGGCCCTGGCCAAAAATTTTGAGATTTTTTGGACCACCCCGGGCCTGGACAAAATGTTGAGATTTTTGGACAACCTCAGCCCTGTTACAAAATTTTGAGATTTTTGAACCACCCCAGCCCTGTGACAAAATTTTTGAGATTTTTGGACCACCCTGGCCCGGGACAAAATTTTGAGATTTTTTGGACCACCCCAGGGCCTGGACAAAATTTTGAGATTTTTGAACCACCCCAGCCCTGCGACAAAATTTCGAGATTTTTGAACCACCCCGGCCCTGCAACAAAATTTTGAGATTTTTGGACAACCTCAGCCCTGTTACAAAATTTTGAGATTTTTGAACCACCCCAGCCCTGTACAAAATTTTGAGATTTTTGGACCACCCTGGCGCGGGACAAAATTTTGAGATTTTTTGGACCACCCCGGGCCTGGACAAAATTTTGAGATTTTTGAACCACCCCGGCCCTGCGACAAAATTTCGAGATTTTTGAACCACCCCGGCCCTGCAACAAAATTTTGAGATTTTTGGACAACCTCAGCCCTGTTACAAAATTTTGAGATTTTTGAACCACCCCAGCGCTGTGACAAAATTTTGAGATTTTTGGACCACCCTGGCCCCGGACAAAATTTTGAGATTTTTTGGACCACCCCGGGCCTGGACAAAATTTTGAGATTTTTGAACCACCCCGGCCCTGCGACAAAATTTCGAGATTTTTGAACCACCCGGCCCTGCAACAAAATTTTGAGATTTTTGGACAACCTCAGCCCTGTTACAAAATTTTGAGATTTTTGAACCACCCCAGCCCTGCGACAAAATTTCGAGATTTTTGGACCACCCCGGCCCTGGCCAAAATTTTGAGATTTTTGGACCACCCCGGCCCTGCAACAAAATTTTGAGATTTTTGGACAACCTCAGCCCTGTTACAAAATTTTGAGATTTTTGAACCATCCCGGCCCTGCAACAAAATTTTGAGATTTTTGGACCACCCCAGCCCTGGACAAAATTTTGAGATTTTTGGACCACCCTGGCCCTGTGACAAAATTTTGAGATTTTTGAACCACCCCAGCCCTGTGACAAAATTTTGAGATTTTTCGACCACCCCGGGCCTGGACAAAATTTTGAGATTTTTGAACCACCCCGGCCCTGCAACAAAATTTTGAGATTTTTGGACAACCTCAGCCCTGTTACAAAATTTTGAGATTTTTGAACCACCCTGGCCCTGCGACAAAATTTCGAGATTTTTGAACCACCCCGGCCCTGAACAAAATTTTGAGATTTTTGGACAACCTCAGCCCTGTTACAAAATTTTGAGATTTTTGAACCACCCCAGCCCTGTGACAAAATTTTGAGATTTTTGGACAACCTCAGCCCTGTTACAAAATTTTGAGATTTTTGAACCACCCTGGCCCTGCGACAAAATTTCGAGATTTTTGAACCACCCCGGCCCTGAACAAAATTTTGAGATTTTTGGACAACCTCAGCCCTGTTACAAAATTTTGAGATTTTTGAACCACCCCAGCCCTGTGACAAAATTTTGAGATTTTTGGACAACCTCAGCCCTGTTACAAAATTTTGAGATTTTTGAACCACCCCAGCCCTGTGACAAAATTTTGAGATTTTTGGACCACCCCGGGCCTGGACAAAATTTTGAGATTTTTGAACCACCCCGGCCCTGCGACAAAATTTCGAGATTTTTGAACCACCCCGGCCCTGCAACAAAATTTTGAGATTTTTGGACAACCTCAGCCCTGTTACAAAATTTTGAGATTTTTGAACCACCCTGGCCCTGCGACAAAATTTCGAGATTTTTGAACCACCCCGGCCCTGAACAAAATTTTGAGATTTTTGGACAACCTCAGCCCTGTTACAAAATTTTGAGATTTTTGAACCACCCCAGCCCTGTGACAAAATTTTGAGATTTTTGGACAACCTCAGCCCTGTTACAAAATTTTGAGATTTTTGAACCACCCCAGCCCTGTGACAAAATTTTGAGATTTTTGGACCACCCCGGCCCTGGCCAAAATTTTGAGATTTTTGGACCACCCCGGCCCTGCAACAAAATTTTGAGATTTTTGGACAACCTCAGCCCTGTTACAAAATTTTGAGATTTTTGAACCACCCCAGCCCTGTGACAAAATTTTGAGATTTTTGGACCACCCTGGCCCGGGACAAAATTTTGAGATTTTTTGGACCACCCCAGGCCTGGACAAAATTTTGAGATTTTTGAACCACCCCGGCCCTGCGACAAAATTTCGAGATTTTTTAACCACCCCGGCCCTGCAACAAAATTTTGAGATTTTTGGACAACCTCAGCCCTGTTACAAAATTTTGAGATTTTTGAACCACCCCAGCCCTGTGACAAAATTTTGAGATTTTTGGACCACCCTGGCCCGGGACAAAATTTTGAGATTTTTTGGACCACCCCGGGCCTGGACAAAATTTTGAGATTTTTGAACCACCCCGGCCCTGCGACAAAATTTCAAGATTTTTGAACCACCCCGGCCCTGCAAACAAAATTTTGAGATTTTTCGACAACCTCAGCCCTGTTACAAAATTTTGAGATTTTTGAACCACCCCAGCGCTGTGACAAAATTTTGAGATTTTTGGACCACCCTGGCCCCGGACAAAATTTTGAGATTTTTTGGACCACCCCGGGCCTGGACAAAATTTTGAGATTTTTGAACCACCCCGGCCCTGCGACAAAATTTCGAGATTTTTGAACCACCCCGGCCCTGCAACAAAATTTTGAGATTTTTGGACAACCTCAGCCCTGTTACAAAATTTTGAGATTTTTGAACCACCCCAGCCCTGCGACAAAATTTCGAGATTTTTGGACCACCCCGGCCCTGGCCAAAATTTTGAGATTTTTGGACCACCCCGGCCCTGCAACAAAATTTTGAGATTTTTGGACAACCTCAGCCCTGTTACAAAATTTTGAGATTTTTGAACCACCCCAGCGCTGTGACAAAATTTTGAGATTTTTGGACCACCCTGGCCCGGGACAAAATTTTGAGATTTTTTGGACCACCCCGGGCCTGGACAAAATTTTGAGATTTTTGAACCACCCCGGCCCTGCGACAAAATTTCGAGATTTTTGAACCACCCCGGCCCTGCAACAAAATTTTGAGATTTTTGGACAACCTCAGCCCTGTTACAAAATTTTGAGATTTTTGAACCACCCCAGCCCTGTGACAAAATTTTGAGATTTTTGGACCACCCTGGCCCAGAACAAAATTTTGAGATTTTTGAACCACCCCAGCCCTGTACAAAATTTTGAGATTTTTGGACCACCCTGGCCCGGGACAAAATTTTGAGATTTTTTGGACCACCCCGGGCCTGGACAAAATTTTGAGATTTTTGAACCACCCCGGCCCTGCGACAAAATTTCGAGATTTTTGAACCACCCCGGCCCTGCAACAAAATTTTGAGATTTTTGGACAACCTCAGCCCTGTTACAAAATTTTGAGATTTTTGAACCACCCTGGCCCTGCGACAAAATTTCGAGATTTTTGAACCACCCCGGCACTGCAACAAAATTTTGAGATTTTTGGACAACCTCAGCCCTGTTACAAAATTTTGAGATTTTTGAACCACCCCAGCCCTGTGACAAAATTTTGAGATTTTTGGACCACCCCGGCCCTGGCCAAAATTTTGAGATTTTTTGGACCACACCCGGGCCTGGACAAAATTTTGAGATTTTTGGACAACCTCAGCCCTGTTACAAAATTTTGAGATTTTTGAACCACCCCAGCCCTGTGACAAAATTTTGAGATTTTTGGACCACCCTGGCCCGGGACAAAATTTTGAGATTTTTTGGACCACCCCAGGCCTGGACAAAATTTTGAGATTTTTGAACCACCCCAGCCCTGCGACAAAAATTTCGAGATTTTTGAACCACCCCGGCCCTGCAACAAAATTTTGAGATTTTTGGACAACCTCAGCCCTGTTACAAAATTTTGAGATTTTTGAACCACCCCAGCCCTGTACAAAATTTTGAGATTTTTGGACCACCCTGGCGCGGGACAAAATTTTGAGATTTTTTGGACCACCCCGGGCCTGGACAAAATTTTGAGATTTTTGAACCACCCCGGCCCTGCGACAAAATTTCGAGATTTTTGAACCACCCCGGCCCTGCAACAAAATTTTGAGATTTTTGGACAACCTCAGCCCTGTTACAAAATTTTGAGATTTTTGAACCACCCCAGCGCTGTGACAAAATTTTGAGATTTTTGGACCACCCTGGCACCGGACAAAATTTTGAGATTTTTTGGACCACCCCGGGCCTGGACAAAATTTTGAGATTTTTGAACCACCCCGGCCCTGCGACAAAATTTCGAGATTTTTGAACCACCCCGGCCCTGCAACAAAATTTTGAGATTTTTGGACAACCTCAGCCCTGTTACAAAATTTTTGAGATTTTTGAACCACCCCAGCCCTGCGACAAAATTTCGAGATTTTTGGACCACCCCGGCCCTGGCCAAAATTTTGAGATTTTTGGACCACCCCGGCCCTGCAACAAAATTTTGAGATTTTTGGACAACCTCAGCCCTGTTACAAAATTTTGAGATTTTTGAACCACCCCAGCGCTGTGACAAAATTTTGAGATTTTTGGACCACCCTGGCCCGGGACAAAATTTTGAGATTTTTTGGACCACCCCGGGCCTGGACAAAATTTTGAGATTTTTGGACAACCTCAGCCCTGTTACAAAATTTTGAGATTTTTGAACCACCCCAGCCCTGTGACAAAATTTTGAGATTTTTGGACCACCCCGGCCCTGGCCAAAATTTTGAGATTTTTTGGACCACCCCGGGCCTGGACAAAATTTTGAGATTTTTGGACAACCTCAGCCCTGTTACAAAATTTTGAGATTTTTGAACCACCCCAGCCCTGTGACAAAATTTTGAGATTTTTGGACCACCCTGGCCCGGGACAAAATTTTGAGATTTTTTGGACCACCCCAGGCCTGGACAAAATTTTGAGATTTTTGAACCACCCCGGCCCTGCGACAAAATTTCGAGATTTTTGAACCACCCCGGCCCTGCAACAAAATTTTGAGATTTTTGGACAACCTCAGCCCTGTTACAAAATTTTGAGATTTTTGAACCACCCCAGCCCTGTACAAAATTTTGAGATTTTTGGACCACCCTGGCCCGGGACAAAATTTTGAGATTTTTTGGACCACCCCGGGCCTGGACAAAATTTTGAGATTTTTGAACCACCCCGGCCCTGCAACAAAATTTTGAGATTTTTGGACAACCTCAGCCCTGTTACAAAATTTTGAGATTTTTGAACCACCCCAGCCCTGTACAAAATTTTGAGATTTTTGGACCACCCTGGCCCGGGACAAAATTTTGAGATTTTTTGGACCACCCCGGGCCTGGACAAAATTTTGAGATTTTTGAACCACCCCGGCCCTGCAACAAAATTTTGAGATTTTTGGACAACCTCAGCCCTGTTACAAAATTTTGAGATTTTTGAACCACCCCAGCGCTGTGACAAAATTTTGAGATTTTTGGACCACCCTGGCCCCGGACAAAATTTTGAGATTTTTTGGACCACCCCGGGCCTGGACAAAATTTTGAGATTTTTGAACCACCCCGGCCCTGCGACAAAATTTCGAGATTTTTGAACCACCCCGGCCCTGCAACAAAATTTTGAGATTTTTGGACAACCTCAGCCCTGTTACAAAATTTTGAGATTTTTGAACCACCCCAGCCCTGCGACAAAATTTCGAGATTTTTGGACCACCCCGGCCCTGGCCAAAATTTTGAGATTTTTGGACCACCCCGGCCCTGCAACAAAATTTTGAGATTTTTGGACAACCTCAGCCCTGTTACAAAATTTTGAGATTTTTGAACCACCCCAGCGCTGTGACAAAATTTTGAGATTTTTGGACCACCCTGGCCCGGGACAAAATTTTGAGATTTTTTGGACCACCCCGGGCCTGGACAAAATTTTGAGATTTTTGAACCACCCCGGCCCTGCGACAAAATTTCGAGATTTTTGAACCACCCCGGCCCTGCAACAAAATTTTGAGATTTTCGGACAACCTCAGCCCTGTTACAAAATTTTGAGATTTTTGAACCACCCCAGCCCTGCGACAAAATTTCGAGATTTTTGGACCACCCCGGCCCTGGCCAAAATTTTGAGATTTTTACCACCCTGGCCCTGCGACAAAATTTTGAGATTTTTGAACCATCCTGGCCCTGCAACAAAATTTTGAGATTTTTGGACCACCCCAGCCCTGGACAAAATTTTGAGATTTTTGGACCACCCTGGCCCTGTGACAAAATTTTGAGATTTTTGAACCACCCCAGCCCTGTGACAAAATTTTGAGATTTTTCGACCATCCCGGCCCTGGACAAAATTTTGAGATTTTTGGACCCCCCCGGCCCTGGACAAAATTTTGAGATTTTTGAATCACTCCGGCCCTGCAACGAAATTTTGAGATTTTTGGACCACCCTGGCCCTGCGACAAAATTTTGAGATTTTTGGGCCACCCCGGCATTCAACAAAATTTTGAGATTTTTGGACCACCCCGGGCCTGCGACAAAATTTTGAGATTTTTGGACCACCCTGGCCCTGCAACAAAATTTTGAGATTTTTGAACCACCCCAGCCCTGTGACAAAATTTTGAGATTTTTGAACCACCCCAGCCCTGTGACAAAATTTTGAGATTTTTCGAGCATCCCGGCGCTGGACAAAATTTTGAGATTTTTGGACCCCCCCGGCCCTGGACAAAATTTTGAGATTTTTGAACCACTCCGGCCCTGCAACAAAATTTTGAGATTTTTGGACCACCCCGGCGCTGGACAAAATTTTGAGATTTTTGGACCACCCCAGCCCTGGACAAAATTTTGAGATTTTTGAACCACCCCGGCCCTGCAACAAAATTTTGAGATTTTTGGACAACCTCAGCCCTGTTACAAAATTTTGAGATTTTTGAACCACCCTGGCCCTGCGACAAAATTTCGAGATTTTTTGGACCACCCCGGGCCTGGACAAAATTTTGAGATTTTTGAACCACCCCGGCCCTGCGACAAAATTTCGAGATTTTTGAACCACCCCGGCCCTGTGACAAAATTTTGAGATTTTTGGACAACCTCAGCCCTGTTACAAAATTTTGAGATTTTTGAACCACCCCAGCCCTGTGACAAAATTTTGAGATTTTTGGACCACCCCGGCCCTGGGCAAAATTTTGAGATTTTTGGACCACCCCGGCCCTGCAACAAAATTTTGAGATTTTTGGACAACCTCAGCCCTGTTACAAAATTTTGAGATTTTTGAACCACCCTGGCCCTGCGACAAAATTTCGAGATTTTTTGGACCACCCCGGGCCTGGACAAAATTTTGAGATTTTTGAACCACCCCGGCCCTGCGACAAAATTTCGAGATTTTTGAACCACCCCGGCCCTGTGACAAAATTTTGAGATTTTTGGACAACCTCAGCCCTGTTACAAAATTTTGAGATTTTTGAACCACCCCAGCCCTGTGACAAAATTTTGAGATTTTTGGACCACCCCGGCCCTGGGCAAAATTTTGAGATTTTTGGACCACCCCGGCCCTGCAACAAAATTTTGAGATTTTTGGACAACCTCAGCCCTGTTACAAAATTTTGAGATTTTTTGGACCACCCCGGGCCTGGACAAAATTTTGAGATTTTTGAACCACCCCGGCCCTGCGACAAAATTTCGAGATTTTTGAACCACCCCGGCCCTGCCACAAAATTTTGAGATTTTTGGACAACCTCAGCCCTGTTACAAATTTTGAGATTTTTGAACCACCCCTGCCCTTGCGACAAAATTTCGAGATTTTTTGGACCACCCCGGGCCTGGACAAAATTTTGAGATTTTTGAAACCACCCCGGCCCTGCGACAAAATTTTGAGATTTTTGGACAACCTCAGCCCTGTTACAAAATTTTGAGATTTTTGAACCACCCCAGCCCTGTGACAAAATTTTGAGATTTTTGGACCACCCCGGCCCTGGGCAAAATTTTGAGATTTTTGGACCACCCCGGCCCTGCAACAAAATTTTGAGATTTTTGGACAAACTCAGCCCTGTTACAAAATTTTGAGATTTTTGGACCACCCCGGGCCTGGACAAAATTTTGAGATTTTTGAACCACCCCGGCCCTGCGACAAAATTTCGAGATTTTTGAACCACCCCGGCCCTGCCACAAAATTTTGAGATTTTTGGACAACCTCAGCCCTGTTACAAAATTTTGAGATTTTTGAACCACCCTGGCCCTGCGACAAAATTTCGAGATTTTTTGGACCACCCCGGGCCTGGACAAAATTTTGAGATTTTTGAACCACCGGGCCCTGCGACAAAATTTCGAGATTTTTGAACCACCCCGGCCCTGTGACAAAATTTTGAGATTTTTGGACAACCTCAGCCCTGTTACAAAATTTTGAGATTTTTGAACCACCCCAGCCCTGTGACAAAATTTTGAGATTTTTGGACCACCCCGGCCCTGGGCAAAATTTTGAGATTTTTGGACCACCCCGGCCCTGCAACAAAATTTTGAGATTTTTGGACAACCTCAGCCCTGTTACAAAATTTTGAGATTTTTGAACCACCCCAGCCCTGTGACAAAATTTTGAGATTTTTGGACCACCCTGGCCCGGGACAAAATTTTGAGATTTTTTGGACCACGCCGGGCCTGGACAAAATTTTGAGATTTTTGAACCACCCCGGCCCTGCGTCAAAATTTCGAGATTTTTTAACCACCCCGGCCCTGCAACAAAATTTTGAGATTTTTGAACAACCCCAGCCCTGTGACAAAATTTTCAGATTTTTGGACAACCTCAGCCCTGTTACAAAATTTTGAGATTTTTGAACCACCCCAGCCCTGTGACAAAATTTTGAGATTTTTGGACCACCCTGGCCCGGGAGAAAATTTTGAGATTTTTTGGACCACCCCGGGCCTGGACAAAATTTTGAGATTTTTGAACCACCCCGGCCCTGCGACAAAATTTCGAGATTTTTGAACCACCCCGGCCCTGCAACAAAATTTTGAGATTTTTGGACAACCTCAGCCCTGTTACAAAATTTTGAGATTTTTGAACCACCCCAGCCCTGTGACAAAATTTTGATTTTTGGACCACCCTGGCCCGGGACAAAATTTTGAGATTTTTTGGACCACCCCGGGCCTGGACAAAATTTTGAGATTTTTGAACCACCCCGGCCCTGCGACAAAATTTCGAGATTTTTGAACCACCCCGGCCCTGCAACAAAATTTTGAGATTTTTGGACAACCTCAGCCCTGTTACAAAATTTTGAGATTTTTGAACCACCCCAGCCCTGTGACAAAATTTTGATTTTTGGACCACCCTGGCCCGGGACAAAATTTTGAGATTTTTTGGACCACCCCGGGCCTGGACAAAATTTTGAGATTTTTGAACCACCCCGGCCCTGCGACAAAATTTCGAGATTTTTGAACCACCCCGGCCCTGCAACAAAATTTTGAGATTTTTGGACAACCTCAGCCCTGTTACAAAATTTTGAGATTTTTGAACCACCCCGGCCCTGCAACAAAATTTTGAGATTTTTGGACAACCTCAGCCCTGTTACAAAATTTTGAGATTTTTGAACCACCCCAGCCCTGTGACAAAATTTTGATTTTTGGACCACCCTGGCCCGGGACAAAATTTTGAGATTTTTTGGACCACCCCGGGCCTGGACAAAATTTTGAGATTTTTGAACCACCCCGGCCCTGCGACAAAATTTCGAGATTTTTGAACCACCCCGGCCCTGCAACAAAATTTTGAGATTTTTGGACAACCTCAGCCCTGTTACAAAATTTTGAGATTTTTGAACCACCCCAGCCCTGTGACAAAATTTTGATTTTTGGACCACCCTGGCCCGGGACAAAATTTTGAGATTTTTTGGACCACCCCGGGCCTGGACAAAATTTTGAGATTTTTGAACCACCCCGGCCCTGCGACAAAATTTCGAGATTTTTGAACCACCCCGGCCCTGCAACAAAATTTTGAGATTTTTGGGACAACCTCAGCCCTGTTACAAAATTTTGAGATTTTTGAACCACCCCGGCCCTGCAACAAAATTTTGAGATTTTTGGACAACCTCAGCCCTGTTACAAAATTTTGAGATTTTTGAACCACCCTGGCCCTGCGGCAAAATTTCGAGATTTTTGAACCACCCCGGCCCTGCAACAAAATTTTGAGATTTTTGGCCAACCTCAGCCCTGTTACAAAATTTTGAGATTTTTGAACCACCCCAGCCCTGTGACAAAATTTTGATTTTTGGACCACCCTGGCCCGGGACAAAATTTTGAGATTTTTTGGACCACCCCGGGCCTGGACAAAATTTTGAGATTTTTGAACCACCCCGGCCCTGCGACAAAATTTCGAGATTTTTGAACCACCCCGGCCCTGCAACAAAATTTTGAGATTTTTGGACAACCTCAGCCCTGTTACAAAATTTTGAGATTTTTGAACCACCCCAGCCCTGTGACAAAATTTTGATTTTTGGACCACCCTGGCCCGGGACAAAATTTTGAGATTTTTTGGACCACCCCGGGCCTGGACAAAATTTTGAGATTTTTGAACCACCCCGGCCCTGCGACAAAATTTCGAGATTTTTGAACCACCCCGGCCCTGCAACAAAATTTTGAGATTTTTGGACAACCTCAGCCCTGTTACAAAATTTTGAGATTTTTGAACCACCCCGGCCCTGCAACAAAATTTTGAGATTTTTGGACAACCTCAGCCCTGTTACAAAATTTTGAGATTTTTGAACCACCCTGGCCCTGCGGCAAAATTTCGAGATTTTTGAACCACCCCGGCCCTGCCACAAAATTTTGAGATTTTTGGCCAACCTCAGCCCTGTTACAAAATTTTGAGATTTTTGAACCACCCCAGCCCTGTGACAAAATTTTGAGATTTTTGGACCACCCTGGCCCGGGACAAAATTTTGAGATTTTTTGGACCACCCCGGGCCTGGACAAAATTTTGAGATTTTTGAACCATCCCGGCCCTGCAACAAAATTTTGAGATTTTTGGACCACCCCAGCCCTGGACAAAATTTTGAGATTTTTGGACCACCCTGGCCCTGTGACAAAATTTTGAGATTTTTGAACCACCCCAGCCCTGTGACAAAATTTTGAGATTTTTCGACCATCCCGGCCCTGGACAAAATTTTGAGATTTTTGGACCCCCCCGGCCCTGGACAAAATTTTGAGATTTTTGAACCACTCCGGCCCTGCAACAAAATTTTGAGATTTTTGGACCACCCCGGCGCTGGACAAAATTTTGAGATTTTTGGACCACCCCAGCCCTGGACAAAATTTTGAGATTTTTGAACCACCCCGGCCCTGCAACGAAATTTTGAGATTTTTGGACCACCCTGGCCCTGCGACAAAATTTTGAGATTTTTGGGCCACCCCGGCATTCAACAAAATTTTGAGATTTTTGGACCACCCCGGGCCTGCGACAAAATTTTGAGATTTTTGGACCACCCTGGCCCTGCAACAAAATTTTGAGATTTTTGAACCACCCCAGCCCTGTGACAAAATTTTGAGATTTTTGAACCACCCCAGCCCTGTGACAAAATTTTGAGATTTTTCGAGCATCCCGGCGCTGGACAAAATTTTGAGATTTTTGGACCACCCCGGCGCTGGACAAAATTTTGAGATTTTTGGACCACCCCAGCCCTGGACAAAATTTTGAGATTTTTGAACCACCCCGGCCCTGCAACAAAATTTTGAGATTTTTGGACAACCTCAGCCCTGTTACAAAATTTTGAGATTTTTGAACCACCCCAGCCCTGTGACAAAATTTTGAGATTTTTGGACCACCCTGGCCCTGTGACAAAATTTTGAGATTTTTGAACCACCCCAGGCCTGGACAAAATTTTGAGATTTTTGAACCACCCCGGCCCTGCGACAAAATTTCGAGATTTTTGAACCACCCCGGCCCTGCAACAAAATTTTGAGATTTTTGGACAACCTCAGCCCTGTTACAAAATTTTGAGATTTTTTGAACCACCCCAGCCCTGTGACAAAATTTTGAGATTTTTGGACCACCCTGGCCCGGGACAAAATTTTGATATTTTTGAACCACGCCGGCCCTGCGACAAAATTTCGAGATTTTTGAACCACCCCGGCCCTGCAACAAAATTTTGAGATTTTTCGACAACCTCAGCCCTGTTACAAAATTTTGAGATTTTTGAACCACCCCAGCGCTGTGACAAAATTTTGAGATTTTTGGACCACCCTGGCCCCGGACAAAATTTTGAGATTTTTTGGACCACCCCGGGCCTGGACAAAATTTTGAGATTTTTGAACCACCCCGGCCCTGCGACAAAATTTCGAGATTTTTGAACCACCCCGGCCCTGCAACAAAATTTTGAGATTTTTGGACAACCTCAGCCCTGTTACAAAATTTTGAGATTTTTTGAACCACCCCAGCCCCGCGACAAAATTTCGAGATTTTTGGACCACCCCGGCCCTGGCCAAAATTTTGAGATTTTTGGACCACCCCGGCCCTGCAACAAAATTTTGAGATTTTTGGACAACCTCAGCCCTGTTACAAAATTTTGAGATTTTTTGAACCACCCCCAGCTGTCTGTGACAAAATTTTGAGATTTTTGGACCACCCTTGGCCCGGGACAAAATTTTGAGATTTTTTGGACCACCCCGGGCCTGGACAAAATTTTGAGATTTTTGAACCACCCCGGCCCTGCGACAAAATTTCGAGATTTTTTGAACCACCCCGGCCCTGCAACAAAATTTTGAGATTTTTGGACAACCTCAGCCCTGTTACAAAATTTTGAGATTTTTTGAACCACCCCAGCCCTGTGACAAAATTTTGAGATTTTTGGACCACCCTGGCCCAGAACAAAATTTTGAGATTTTTGAACCACCCCAGCCCTGTACAAAATTTTGAGATTTTTGGACCACCCTGGCCCGGGACAAAATTTTGAGATTTTTTGGACCACCCCGGGCCTGGACAAAATTTTGAGATTTTTGAACCACCCTGGCCCTGCGACAAAATTTCGAGATTTTTGAACCACCCCGGTCCTGCAACAAAATTTTGAGATTTTTGGACAACCTCAGCCCTGTTACAAAATTTTGAGATTTTTGAACCACCCCAGCCCTGTGACAAAATTTTGAGATTTTTGGACCACCCCGGCCCTGGCCAAAATTTTGAGATTTTTTGGACCACCCCGGGCCTGGACAAAATGTTGAGATTTTTGAACCACCCAGCGCTGTGACAAAATTTTGAGATTTTTGGACCACCCTGGCCCGGGACAAAATTTTGAGATTTTTTGGACCACCCGGGCCTGGACAAAATTTTGAGATTTTTGAACCACCCCGGCCTGCGACAAAATTTCGAGATTTTTGAACCACCCCGGCCCTGCAACAAAATTTTGAGATTTTTGGACAACCTCAGCCCTGTTACAAAATTTTGAGATTTTTGAACCACCCCAGCCCTGTGACAAAATTTTGAGATTTTTGGACCACCCTGGCCCAGAACAAAATTTTGAGATTTTTGAACCACCCCAGCCCTGTACAAAATTTTGAGATTTTTGGACCACCCTGGCCCGGGACAAAATTTTGAGATTTTTTGGACCACCCCGGGCCTGGACAAAATTTTGAGATTTTTGAACCACCCCGGCCCTGCGACAAAATTTCGAGATTTTTGAACCACCCCGGCCCTGCAACAAAATTTTGAGATTTTTGGACAACCTCAGCCCTGTTACAAAATTTTGAGATTTTTGAACCACCCTGGCCCTGCGACAAAATTTCGAGATTTTTGAACCACCCCGGTCCTGCAACAAAATTTTGAGATTTTTGGACAACCTCAGCCCTGTTACAAAATTTTGAGATTTTTGAACCACCCCGGCCCTGGCCAAAATTTTGAGATTTTTTGGACCACCCCGGGCCTGGACAAAATGTTGAGATTTTTGGACAACCTCAGCCCTGTTACAAAATTTTGAGATTTTTGAACCACCCCAGCCCTGTGACAAAATTTTGAGATTTTTGGACCACCCTGGCCCGGGACAAAATTTTGAGATTTTTTGGACCACCCCAGGCCTGGACAAAATTTTGAGATTTTTGAACCACCCCAGCCCTGCGACAAAATTTCGAGATTTTTGAACCACCCCGGCCCTGCAACAAAATTTTGAGATTTTTGGACAACCTCAGCCCTGTTACAAAATTTTGAGATTTTTGAACCACCCCAGCCCTGTACAAAATTTTGAGATTTTTGGACCACCCTGGCGCGGGACAAAATTTTGAGATTTTTTGGACCACCCCGGGCCTGGACAAAATTTTGAGATTTTTGAACCACCCCGGCCCTGCGACAAAATTTCGAGATTTTTGAACCACCCCGGCCCTGCAACAAAATTTTGAGATTTTTGGACAACCTCAGCCCTGTTACAAAATTTTGAGATTTTTGAACCACCCCAGCGCTGTGACAAAATTTTGAGATTTTTGGACCACCCTGGCCCCGGACAAAATTTTGAGATTTTTTGGACCACCCCGGGCCTGGACAAAATTTTGAGATTTTTGAACCACCCCGGCCCTGCGACAAAATTTCGAGATTTTTGAACCACCCCGGCCCTGCAACAAAATTTTGAGATTTTTGGACAACCTCAGCCCTGTTACAAAATTTTGAGATTTTTGAACCACCCCAGCCCTGCGACAAAATTTCGAGATTTTTGGACCACCCCGGCCCTGGCCAAAATTTTGAGATTTTTGGACCACCCCGGCCCTGCAACAAAATTTTGAGATTTTTGGACAACCTCAGCCCTGTTACAAAATTTTGAGATTTTTGAACCATCCCGGCCCTGCAACAAAATTTTGAGATTTTTGGACCACCCCAGCCCTGGACAAAATTTTGAGATTTTTGGACCACCCTGGCCCTGTGACAAAATTTTGAGATTTTTGAACCACCCCAGCCCTGTGACAAAATTTTGAGATTTTTCGACCACCCCGGGCCTGGACAAAATTTTGAGATTTTTGAACCACCCCGGCCCTGCGACAAAATTTCGAGATTTTTGAACCACCCCGGCCCTGCAACAAAATTTTGAGATTTTTGGACAACCTCAGCCCTGTTACAAAATTTTGAGATTTTTGAACCACCCTGGCCCTGCGACAAAATTTTCGAGATTTTTGAACCACCCCGGCCCTGAACAAAATTTTGAGATTTTTGGACAACCTCAGCCCTGTTACAAAATTTTGAGATTTTTGAACCACCCCAGCCCTGTGACAAAATTTTGAGATTTTTGGACAACCTCAGCCCTGTTACAAAATTTTGAGATTTTTGAACCACCCCAGCCCTGTGACAAAATTTTGAGATTTTTGGACCACCCCGGGCCTGGACAAAATTTTGAGATTTTTGAACCACCCCGGCCCTGCGACAAAATTTCGAGATTTTTGAACCACCCCGGCCCTGCAACAAAATTTTGAGATTTTTGGACAACCTCAGCCCTGTTACAAAATTTTGAGATTTTTGAACCACCCTGGCCCTGCGACAAAATTTCGAGATTTTTGAACCACCCCGGCCCTGAACAAAATTTTGAGATTTTTGGACAACCTCAGCCCTGTTACAAAATTTTGAGATTTTTGAACCACCCCAGCCCTGTGACAAAATTTTGAGATTTTTGGACAACCTCAGCCCTGTTACAAAATTTTGAGATTTTTGAACCACCCCAGCCCTGTGACAAAATTTTGAGATTTTTGGACCACCCCGGCCCTGGCCAAAAATTTTGAGATTTTTGGACCACCCCGGCCCTGCAACAAAATTTTGAGATTTTTGGACAACCTCAGCCCTGTTACAAAATTTTGAGATTTTTGAACCACCCCAGCCCTGTGACAAAATTTTGAGATTTTTGGACCACCCTGGCCCGGGACAAAATTTTGAGATTTTTTGGACCACCCCAGGCCTGGACAAAATTTTGAGATTTTTGAACCACCCCGGCCCTGCGACAAAATTTCGAGATTTTTTAACCACCCCGGCCCTGCAACAAAATTTTGAGATTTTTGGACAACCTCAGCCCTGTTACAAAATTTTGAGATTTTTGAACCACCCCAGCCCTGTGACAAAATTTTGAGATTTTTGGACCACCCTGGCCCGGGACAAAATTTTGAGATTTTTTGGACCACCCCGGGCCTGGACAAAATTTTGAGATTTTTGAACCACCCCGGCCCTGCGACAAAATTTCGAGATTTTTGAACCACCCCGGCCCTGCAACAAAATTTTGAGATTTTTCGACAACCTCAGCCCTGTTACAAAATTTTGAGATTTTTGAACCACCCCAGCGCTGTGACAAAATTTTGAGATTTTTGGACCACCCTGGCCCCGGACAAAATTTTGAGATTTTTTGGACCACCCCGGGCCTGGACAAAATTTTGAGATTTTTGAACCACCCCGGCCCTGCGACAAAATTTCGAGATTTTTGAACCACCCCGGCCCTGCAACAAAATTTTGAGATTTTTGGACAACCTCAGCCCTGTTACAAAATTTTGAGATTTTTGAACCACCCCAGCCCTGCGACAAAATTTCGAGATTTTTGGACCACCCCGGCCCTGGCCAAAATTTTGAGATTTTTGGACCACCCCGGCCCTGCAACAAAATTTTGAGATTTTTGGACAACCTCAGCCCTGTTACAAAATTTTGAGATTTTTGAACCACCCCAGCGCTGTGACAAAATTTTGAGATTTTTGGACCACCCTGGCCCGGGACAAAATTTTGAGATTTTTTGGACCACCCCGGGCCTGGACAAAATTTTGAGATTTTTGAACCACCCCGGCCCTGCGACAAAATTTCGAGATTTTTGAACCACCCCGGCCCTGCAACAAAATTTTGAGATTTTTGGACAACCTCAGCCCTGTTACAAAATTTTGAGATTTTTGAACCACCCCAGCCCTGTGACAAAATTTTGAGATTTTTGGACCACCCTGGCCCAGAACAAAATTTTGAGATTTTTGAACCACCCCAGCCCTGTACAAAAT
Source organism: Paragorgia papillata (assembly GCA_035771165.1). Taxonomy (NCBI): domain Eukaryota; kingdom Metazoa; phylum Cnidaria; class Anthozoa; order Scleralcyonacea; family Coralliidae; genus Paragorgia; species Paragorgia papillata. Next base: position 40,240 of record JAWNZC010000033.1, on the reverse strand, counting down.
TTTGAGATTTTTGGACCACCCTGGCCCGGGACAAAATTTTGAGATTTTTTGGACCACCCCGGGCCTGGACAAAATTTTGAGATTTTTGAACCACCCCGGCCCTGCGACAAAATTTCGAGATTTTTGAACCACCCCGGCCCTGCAACAAAATTTTGAGATTTTTGGACAACCTCAGCCCTGTTACAAAATTTTGAGATTTTTGAACCACCCTGGCCCTGCGACAAAATTTCGAGATTTTTGAACCACCCCGGCCCTGCAACAAAATTTTGAGATTTTTGGACAACCTCAGCCCTGTTACAAAATTTTGAGATTTTTGAACCACCCCAGCCCTGTGACAAAATTTTGAGATTTTTGGACCACCCCGGCCCTGGCCAAAATTTTGAGATTTTTTGGACCACCCCGGGCCTGGACAAAATTTTGAGATTTTTGGACAACCTCAGCCCTGTTACAAAATTTTGAGATTTTTGAACCACCCCAGCCCTGTGACAAAATTTTGAGATTTTTGGACCACCCTGGCCCGGGACAAAATTTTGAGATTTTTTGGACCACCCCAGGCCTGGACAAAATTTTGAGATTTTTGAACCACCCCAGCCCTGCGACAAAATTTCGAGATTTTTGAACCACCCCGGCCCTGCAACAAAATTTTGAGATTTTTGGACAACCTCAGCCCTGTTACAAAATTTTGAGATTTTTGAACCACCCCAGCCCTGTACAAAATTTTGAGATTTTTGGACCACCCTGGCGCGGGACAAAATTTTGAGATTTTTTGGACCACCCCGGGCCTGGACAAAATTTTGAGATTTTTGAACCACCCCGGCCCTGCGACAAAATTTCGAGATTTTTGAACCACCCCGGCCCTGCAACAAAATTTTGAGATTTTTGGACAACCTCAGCCCTGTTACAAAATTTTGAGATTTTTGAACCACCCCAGCGCTGTGACAAAATTTTGAGATTTTTGGACCACCCTGGCACCGGACAAAATTTTGAGATTTTTTGGACCACCCCGGGCCTGGACAAAATTTTGAGATTTTTGAACCACCCCGGCCCTGCGACAAAATTTCGAGATTTTTGAACCACCCCGGCCCTGCAACAAAATTTTGAGATTTTTGGACAACCTCAGCCCTGTTACAAAATTTTGAGATTTTTGAACCACCCCAGCCCTGCGACAAAATTTCGAGATTTTTGGACCACCCCGGCCCTGGCCAAAATTTTGAGATTTTTGGACCACCCCGGCCCTGCAACAAAATTTTGAGATTTTTGGACAACCTCAGCCCTGTTACAAAATTTTGAGATTTTTGAACCACCCCAGCGCTGTGACAAAATTTTGAGATTTTTGGACCACCCTGGCCCGGGACAAAATTTTGAGATTTTTTGGACCACCCCGGGCCTGGACAAAATTTTGAGATTTTTGGACAACCTCAGCCCTGTTACAAAATTTTGAGATTTTTGAACCACCCCAGCCCTGTGACAAAATTTTGAGATTTTTGGACCACCCCGGCCCTGGCCAAAATTTTGAGATTTTTTGGACCACCCCGGGCCTGGACAAAATTTTGAGATTTTTGGACAACCTCAGCCCTGTTACAAAATTTTGAGATTTTTGAACCACCCCAGCCCTGTGACAAAATTTTGAGATTTTTGGACCACCCTGGCCCGGGACAAAATTTTGAGATTTTTTGGACCACCCCAGGCCTGGACAAAATTTTGAGATTTTTGAACCACCCCGGCCCTGCGACAAAATTTCGAGATTTTTGAACCACCCCGGCCCTGCAACAAAATTTTGAGATTTTTGGACAACCTCAGCCCTGTTACAAAATTTTGAGATTTTTGAACCACCCCAGCCCTGTACAAAATTTTGAGATTTTTGGACCACCCTGGCCCGGGACAAAATTTTGAGATTTTTTGGACCACCCCGGGCCTGGACAAAATTTTGAGATTTTTGAACCACCCCGGCCCTGCAACAAAATTTTGAGATTTTTGGACAACCTCAGCCCTGTTACAAAATTTTGAGATTTTTGAACCACCCCAGCCCTGTACAAAATTTTGAGATTTTTGGACCACCCTGGCCCGGGACAAAATTTTGAGATTTTTTGGACCACCCCGGGCCTGGACAAAATTTTGAGATTTTTGAACCACCCCGGCCCTGCAACAAAATTTTGAGATTTTTGGACAACCTCAGCCCTGTTACAAAATTTTGAGATTTTTGAACCACCCCAGCGCTGTGACAAAATTTTGAGATTTTTGGACCACCCTGGCCCCGGACAAAATTTTGAGATTTTTTGGACCACCCCGGGCCTGGACAAAATTTTGAGATTTTTGAACCACCCCGGCCCTGCGACAAAATTTCGAGATTTTTGAACCACCCCGGCCCTGCAACAAAATTTTGAGATTTTTGGACAACCTCAGCCCTGTTACAAAATTTTGAGATTTTTGAACCACCCCAGCCCTGCGACAAAATTTCGAGATTTTTGGACCACCCCGGCCCTGGCCAAAATTTTGAGATTTTTGGACCACCCCGGCCCTGCAACAAAATTTTGAGATTTTTGGACAACCTCAGCCCTGTTACAAAATTTTGAGATTTTTGAACCACCCCAGCGCTGTGACAAAATTTTGAGATTTTTGGACCACCCTGGCCCGGGACAAAATTTTGAGATTTTTTGGACCACCCCGGGCCTGGACAAAATTTTGAGATTTTTGAACCACCCCGGCCCTGCGACAAAATTTCGAGATTTTTGAACCACCCCGGCCCTGCAACAAAATTTTGAGATTTTCGGACAACCTCAGCCCTGTTACAAAATTTTGAGATTTTTGAACCACCCCAGCCCTGCGACAAAATTTCGAGATTTTTGGACCACCCCGGCCCTGGCCAAAATTTTGAGATTTTTACCACCCTGGCCCTGCGACAAAATTTTGAGATTTTTGAACCATCCTGGCCCTGCAACAAAATTTTGAGATTTTTGGACCACCCCAGCCCTGGACAAAATTTTGAGATTTTTGGACCACCCTGGCCCTGTGACAAAATTTTGAGATTTTTGAACCACCCCAGCCCTGTGACAAAATTTTGAGATTTTTCGACCATCCCGGCCCTGGACAAAATTTTGAGATTTTTGGACCCCCCCGGCCCTGGACAAAATTTTGAGATTTTTGAATCACTCCGGCCCTGCAACGAAATTTTGAGATTTTTGGACCACCCTGGCCCTGCGACAAAATTTTGAGATTTTTGGGCCACCCCGGCATTCAACAAAATTTTGAGATTTTTGGACCACCCCGGGCCTGCGACAAAATTTTGAGATTTTTGGACCACCCTGGCCCTGCAACAAAATTTTGAGATTTTTGAACCACCCCAGCCCTGTGACAAAATTTTGAGATTTTTGAACCACCCCAGCCCTGTGACAAAATTTTGAGATTTTTCGAGCATCCCGGCGCTGGACAAAATTTTGAGATTTTTGGACCCCCCCGGCCCTGGACAAAATTTTGAGATTTTTGAACCACTCCGGCCCTGCAACAAAATTTTGAGATTTTTGGACCACCCCGGCGCTGGACAAAATTTTGAGATTTTTGGACCACCCCAGCCCTGGACAAAATTTTGAGATTTTTGAACCACCCCGGCCCTGCAACAAAATTTTGAGATTTTTGGACCACCCTGGCCCTGCGACAAAATTTTGAGATTTTTGGGCCACCCCGGCATTCAACAAAATTTTGAGATTTTTGGACCACCCCGGGCCTGGGACAAAATTTTGAGATTTTTGGACTACCCTGGCCCTGCAACAAAATTTTGAGATTTTTGGACCACCCTGGCCCTGCAACAAAATTTTGAGATTTTTGGACCACCCCAGCCCTGGACAAAATTTTGAGATTTTTGGACCACCCTGGCCCTGTGACAAAATTTTGAGATTTTTGAACCACCCCAGCCCTGTGACAAAATTTTGAGATTTTTGGACCCCCCCGGCCCTGGACAAAATTTTGAGATTTTTGAACCAGTCCGGCCCTGCAACAAAATTTTGAGATTTTTGGACCACCCCGGCGCTGGACAAAATTTTTGGACCACCCCAGCCCTGGACAAAATTTTGAAATTTTTGAACCACCCCGGCCCTGCAACAAAATTTTGAGATTTTTGGACCACCCTGGCCCTGCGACAAAATTTTGAGATTTTTGGGCCACCCCGGCATTCAACAAAATGTTGAGATTTTTGGACCACCCTGGCCCGGGAGAAAATTTTGAGATTTTTTGGACCACCCCGGGCCTGGACAAAATTTTGAGATTTTTGAACCACCCCGGCCCTGCAACAAAATTTTGAGATTTTTGGACAACCTCAGCCCTGTTACAAAATTTTGAGATTTTTGAACCACGCCAGCCCTGTGACAAAATTTTGAGATTTTTGGACCACCCCGGCCCTGGCCAAAATTTTGAGATTTTTGGACCACCCCGGCCCTAGGCAAAATTTTGAGATTTTTGAACCACCCTGGCCCTGCAACAAAATTTTGAGATTTTTGGACCACCCCAGCCCTGGACAAAATTTTGAGATTTTTGAACCACCCCGGCCCTGCAAGAAAATTTTGAGATTTTTGGACCACCCCGGGCCTGCAACAAAATTTTGAGATTTTTGGACCACCCTGGCCCTGTGACAAAATTTTGAGATTTTTGAACCACCCCGGCGCTGCGACAAAATTTTGAAAAATCGGGAAAAATGTAAAGTGGGGACCCTATTCATTTTGCCTATTTGTTCAACTTTCGATATTTTGCGAAAAATTAATGTTTTGGATCGGGTAAAGGCTTATTCCAATTTCTATTGCAATGAGAGAGTTTTTCGTGCTAAATGGCCTTACTTTTGCGTTCTTTCAAAAATTGAAAAAATTAACATGATGAAAAAATACCCCAGCCCATAGGCGTTTCACTATTGCAGTCACTTATCCGGATTTTGTGCACACAATTCAACCACCCTCTCAGCGTTCCCAGCAGAGACTCCAGTAATAGTCGATGGACTTGAACTGGTTGCATGGGAGACTTGGCATCGAGATCCAAAGCTCGTTAAGTAATTTCTTACTTTGATGCCGCCTTTAACTATGGCCAGAACCAACAGTAAGAAAAAAACAAATTCATTTATACAGCAAACTTAACACGTCAGAAGAAATTGTGGGAGACGCATTTTTCTGGTTAAAGACTGGTAATGTTATAAGGCATAAAACAAAGCTTGAAATGAGTAATTTTCTTTCTAAGACGTTTTACTGAATGGAGAAAAATAAATTGATTAATGAAATTGCGTATTCGTTCATTTTTTATCTTTTTGGAACCCAAGTTTAGACATGCGCAAAAACAATTTATTTATTTTTTCTTATTTTTTATTTTTTCCTCTTTTTTTTCTTCTTTTTTTTCTTCTTTTTTCGTACTTTTTTTTTAATTTTCTTTCTTTATTCTTTCTTTCTTCTTTTTTCGTTCTTTTTTTTTTCTTCTATTTTTTCCTATTTTTTTAGGCGTAGCCCGCTTACCGCCTGCGCCCGAACTCCCTAACACCGCCAGCTACGGAGGTTACAACGTGTATATCAACGCAACAAGAAGAAAATGGATTTTATTTGTCAATATATAAGCGAAACCAACGAAAATTTAGACTCTAACAGCTTCTAAAGTAAGTATAAGCATTTGTCTGTTGTAATTATTTCATAGATTAGCAATAATTTGGTAAAATTTGACGAAAACCATCTCGGCCGACCACGGCCCTGCGACAAAATTTTGAGATTTTTGGACCACCCCGGCCTTGTGACAAAATTTTGAGATTTTTGGACCACCCCGGCCCTGGACAAAATTTTGAGATTTTTGGACCACCCCGGCCCTGCGACAAAATTTTGAGATTTTTGGACCACCCGGCCCTGGACAAAATTTTGAGATTTTTGGACCACCCGGCCCTGCAACAAAATTTTGAGATTTTTGAACCACCCTGGCCCTGGCCAAAATTTTGAGATTTTTGAACCACCCCAGCCCTGTGACAAAATTTTGATATTTTTGGACCACCCGGGCCCTGGACAAAATTTTGAGATTTTTGGACCACCCCAGCCCTGTGACAAAATTTTGAGACATATATATATATATCGTTAGCTGCACTGGAATCAGCCAATCACAGTCGAGATATTTTTTCATGTATATTATTATAATAGTAATAGTAATAGTAATGGTAATGGTAATGGTAATGGTAGTGGTAGTGGTAGTGGTAGTGGTAGTGGTAGTCGTAGTCGTAGTGGTAGTCGTAGTCGTAGTCGTAGTCGTAGTCGTAGTCGTAGTCGTAGTCGTAGTCGTAGTCGTAGTCGTAGTCGTAGTCGTAAAACTAAAACTAAAACTAAAACTAAAACTAAAACTGAACCTGAACCTGAACCTGAACCTGAACCTGAACCCGAACCCGAACCCGAACCCGAACCCGAACCCGAACCCGAACCCGAACCCGAACCCGAACCCGAACCCGAACCCGAACCCGAACCCGAACCCGAACCCGAACCCGAACCCGAACCTAAACCTAAACCTAAACCTAATACTAATACTATACTATACTATACTATACTATACTATACTATAATAACAATTTTTATTGGTTTGATTAATGACAGAAAAATTAACTTGAACTTTTATCGGTTTTATTAGACTATGCGCACAAGAAATTCAATCATCTTGTTTATCCATGCAAATAAACTAAACTAAACTAAACTAACCTTATTTATACTGGATAACTCTATCAGTTTATCTAAACTGTTATCCTCAGAGGTCCAGTAAGGGCCCACCCTCATTGGTCCAGTATTACTACAGGAGGAAACCGGAGTACCCGGTGGAAACCTGTGGTGTTTGGTAGAGTCAAACTGGAAGCACTCTTCTCACATGCGGCCAAGGTGAATTTTTTTTAATCAGATAACTGCACCGTGCAGGAATCGAACCCGGCTCGCAGAGGTGAAAGGCACGTACGTGCACTAACCACTGTGCCACCAACACCCCATGTAGTAATTTTAAAGGTAATTTTACAGGATTTCCGTATTCGGACCTCTCAGCGCTGCTGCCATATAATAAAGTATAGTATAGTATAGTATAGTGTAGTGTAGTGTAGTGTAGTGTAGTGTAGTGTAGTGTAGTGTAGTGTAGTGTAGTGTAGTGTAGTGTAGTGTAGTGTAGTGTAGTGTAGTGTAGTGTAGCGTAGCGTAGCGTAGCGTAGCGTAGCGTAGCGTAGCGTAGCGTAGCTTAGCTTAGCATAGCATAGCATAGCATAGCATAGCATAGCATAGCATAGTATAGTATAGTATAGTAGTAATAATTATTAGTTTATTCATGCATAAATTATCTTTGATGTGGGGTCATGTGCTGCGGTTAATATATAGGTTATTGACCTTGCATATATTAAATGACCTACTATATCGCTTTAACGTCTAGAATACTATTTTTTTGGTAAATAACAACAAATATCGTCTGTATCATGAATAAACTAAATCAGTTAATTACCTCTTTCTTGGTTACACTTATTTATTATACAAAATAGTGTGGTTTATTAATCTTTCCGCCACTAATACTGAAAATCATTGGTCAGGGGTCTCAGGGTATAACGGGCACGGCTTCCCAGGGGTCACGGTTTCTCAGGGTGGCGACTTTCAAGTTAAGCTTTTCAGCAAGATTTTTAATAACAGTTGTTTTAATTAATTTTTAGACAATCTGCTTTCTTCTTTAGAAAAAAACATCTTGCTTTGCTCTGCACTTTTGTCTGCTTTGCTTTTCTTTGCTCTGCTTTCATTTGCTCTGCTTCGCTTCTCTTTGCATTACTAATAGCTTGATATAACCATTTATTTATCTTTTCAGCGCTATACCTCTTTTTAAAGGAGAAGGTGGTATCACCTGAGCTCATTACCACGTACAGTGTAATTATGTCAAGCGTAACATTTTGTAACAGGTGATGGTGTATATAAAAATAAGCGATACACTTCGAATCTATTTATTGAATTAACACTGTCGATATCGTACACTTGTAAAGTTAAACATCTTACAAATTGAAATTGGTAGGTACATTTAATGGTTTACTGTTACTCATTTTCGTTAACTCGCATATAATAACGTGCATAACAATGTTTAATAAATATATAGTTTTTATCTCTTTCATCTATTAGAAAACGATTAACAAAAAATGTGTTTCGTGGCAAAAATGTTTGCTGTTCTGGCAATATTGGTAATCGCTACCCTACCAGGAAATATATTTTTTTAAATTCGGGAAGCTAAGTGTGGCGACAGATGTGGAGAGTTAGGCATTCTGTACTGCATGTGGTAAATGGCAGAATTTGTATACAATTCAGTAGTATATGCACGGGGTTTGCCAAGTTGGGACGTTGTGTCCGTTCATTTGAACCTTACCAATCTCATCGTTTTCGGTTTGTAATCCCCGAGCCCCGAGTGAGGGTGCTATTCTCGACGTGCGTGGAGTCCACTTTATACGCGAGATGAAAAGCTGAAAGCAATTCTGAAACTGTTTGCATATATGTTATCAAATCCACAACTTGCGCAGTTCGAATAGCAGGGTACTAGTAATTAACCTGTTAAATTATTCAAATTATTTAAATTTACGCCAGCAAATTATAATTTATAAGTTCGGTTGGATTACGAAATAGTTTTTCAACGATCATGACGAAAGAAATCTTTGCCAGAAAAAATGGTTTCAGCTAAAATGTACATTAATATTACTATGGAAAAAGACCAAAGAAAGAAGGCTAAGAAGAGATGTGGCAGCGAGAAAAAGACAACAATAAATACAATTTAAAACTACTGAAAAAAGCCTAAAAATTAATACGATAAAGACCGAAAACGATGCCGACCGAAATGTAACTGAAAGAAGAAGGATGTGTCCTGAAGCTGTTCAAAGCCGGTAAAGAATTTTGCTCTGGTGTATTCTACATAACTCGAGAGGGAACGATGAAGAAATTTTGAAACAAACGGCTTTTTAGATCATGAAGATAACTGAATTAAAAAATGCATATAAAGCGGGCGAGGGGTTGTTGCGTTCATGTATTTCTAGTAGTTGTATAATCTGTTATTATTACTCGGGATACCTATGGTAGAACAATTGACCTTTCAACTTTTTATTTTTAACTTTCAACTTTTTATTTTGACGTTTCAACTTCAACATTTTATTTTGTCGTTTCAACTTTTTATTTTGACGTTTCAACTTTTTATTTTGTCGTTTCAACTTTTTATTTTGACGTTTCAACTTCAACTTTTTATTTTGTCGTTTCAACTTTTCATTTTGACCTTTCAACTTTTTATTTTTAACTTTCAACTTTTTATTTTGACGTTTCAACTTTTTATTTTTAAATTTCAACTTTCTATTTTGACGTTTCAACTTCAACATTTTATTTTGTCGTTTCAACTTTTTATTTTGACGTTTCAACTTTTTATTTTTTTCTTTCAACTTTTTATTTTGTCGTTTCAACTTTTTATTTTTACGTTTCAACTTTTTATTTTGTCGTTTCAACTTTTCATTTCGTCGTTTCAACTTTTTATTTTGAAGTTTCAACTTCAACATTTTATTTTGTCGTTTCAACTTTTTATTTTGACGTTTCAACTTTTTATTATGTCGTTTCAACTTTTTATTTTGACGTTTCAACTTTTTATTTTGTCGTTTCAACTTTTTATTTTGACGTTTCAACTTTTAATTTTGACGTTTCAACTTTTTATTTTGTCGTTTCAACTTTTCATTTTGACTTTTTAACTTTTTATTTTTAACTTTCAACTTTTTATTTTGTCGTTTCAACTTTTTATTTTGACGTTTCAACTTCAACTTTTTATTTTGTCGTTTCAACTTTTCATTTTGACCTTTCAACTTTTTATTTTTAACTTTCAACTTTTTATTTTGACGTTTCAACTTCAACATTTTATTTTGTCGTTTCAACTTTTTATTTTGACGTTTCAACTTTTTATTTTGTCGTTTCAACTTTTTATTTTGACGTTTCAACTTTTAATTTTGACGTTTCAACTTTTTATTTTGTCGTTTCAACTTTTCATTTTGACTTTTTAACTTTTTATTTTTAACTTTCAACTTTTTATTTTGTCGTTTCAACTTTTTATTTTGACGTTTCAACTTTTTATTTTGTCGTTTCAACTTTTTATTTTGACGTTTCAACTTCAAATTTTTATTTTGTCGTTTCAACTTTTCATTTGACCTTTCAACTTTTTATTTTTAACTTTCAACTTTTTATTTTGACATTTCAACATTTTATTTTGTCGTTTCAACTTTTTATTTTGACGTTTCAACTTTTTATTTTGACGTTTCAACTTTTAATTTTGACGTTTCAACTTTTTATTTTGTCGTTTCAACTTTTCATTTTGACGTTTCAACTTTTTATTTTGTCGTTTCAACTTTTCATTTTGACTTTTCAACTTTTTATTTTTAACTTTCAACTTTATATTTTGTCGTTTCAACTTTTTATTTTGACGTTTCAACTTTTTATTTTGTCGTTTCAACTTTTTATTTTCAACTTCAACATTTTATTTTGTCGTTTCAACTTTTATTTTGTCGTTTCAACTTTTTATTTTGAAGTTTCAACTTCAACTTTTTATTTTGTCGTTTCAACTTTTTATTTTGACGTTTCAACTTTTTATTTTGATGTTTCAACTTTTTATTTTGTCGTTTCAACTTTTCATTTTGACTTTTCAACTTTTTATTTTGTCGTTTCAACTTTTTATTTTTACGTTTCAACTTTTTATTTTGTCGTTTCAACTTTTCATTTCGTCGTTTCAACTTTTTATTTTGACGTTTCAACTTCAACATTTTATTTTGTCGTTTCAACTTTTTATTTTGACGTTTCAACTTTTCATTTTGACTTTTTAACTTTTTATTTTTAACTTTCAACTTTTTATTTTGTCGTTTCAACTTTTTATTTTGACGTTTCAACTTTTTATTTTGTCGTTTCAACTTTTTATTTTGACGTTTCAACTTCAACTTTTTATTTTGTCGTTTCAACTTTTCATTTTGACGTTTCAACTTTTTATTTTGTCGTTTCAACTTTTTATTTTCAACTTCAACATTTTATTTTGTCGTTTCAACTTTTATTTTGTCGTTTCAACTTTTTATTTTGAAGTTTCAACTTCAACTTTTTATTTTGTCGTTTCAACTTTTTATTTTGACGTTTCAACTTTTTATTTTGATGTTTCAACTTTTTATTTTGTCGTTTCAACTTTTCATTTTGACTTTTCAACTTTTTATTTTGTCGTTTCAACTTTTTATTTTTACGTTTCAACTTTTTATTTTGTCGTTTCAACTTTTCATTTCGTCGTTTCAACTTTTTATTTTGACGTTTCAACTTCAACATTTTATTTTGTCGTTTCAACTTTTTATTTTGACGTTTCAACTTTTTATTTTGTCGTTTCAACTTTTTATTTTGACGTTTCAACTTCAACTTTTTATTTTGTCGTTTCAACTTTTCATTTTGACCTTTCAACTTTTTATTTTTAACTTTCAACTTTTTATTTTGTCGTTTCAACTTTTTATTTTGACGTTTCAACTTTTTATTTTGTCGTTTCAACTTTTTATTTTGACGTTTCAACTTCAACTTTTTATTTTGTCGTTTCAACTTTTCATTTTGACCTTTCAACTTTTTATTTTTAACTTTCAACTTTTTATTTTGTCGTTTCAACTTTTTATTTTGACGTTTCAACTTTTTATTTTGTCGTTTCAACTTTTTATTTTGACGTTTCAACTTCAACTTTTTATTTTGTCGTTTCAACTTTTTATTTTGACGTTTCAACTTTTTATTTTGTCGTTTCAACTTTTTATTTTGACGTTTCAACTTCAACTTTTTATTTTGTCGTTTCAACTTTTCATTTTGACCTTTCAACTTTTTATTTTTAACTTTCAACTTTTTATTTTGACGTTTCAACTTTTAATTTTGATGTTTCAACTTTTTATTTTGACGTTTCAACTTCAACTTTTTATTTTGTCGTTTCAACTTTTCATTTTGACTTTTCAACTTTTTATTTTTAACTTTCAACTTTTTATTTTTACGTTTCAACTTTTTATTTTGACGTTTCAACTTTTTATTTTGACGTTTCAACTTCAACTTTTTATTTTGTCGTTTCAACTTTTCATTTTGACCTTTCAACTTTTTATTTTTAACTTTCAACTTTTCTTTTTGGCCTTTCAACTTTTTCTTTTCAACTTTCAACTTTTTATTTTGACGTTTCAACTACAACACTTTATTTTGTCGTTTCAACATTTTATTTTGTCGTTTCAACTTTTTATTTTGACGTTTCAACTTTTTATTTTGTCGTTTCAACTTTTCATTTTGACTTTTCAACTTTTTATTTTTAACTTTCAACTTTTTATTTTGTCGTTTCAACTTTTTATTTTGACGTGTCAACTTTTTATTTTGACGTTTCAACTTCAACTTTTTATTTTGACGTTTCAACTTTTTATTTTGACGTTTCAACTTCAACTTTTTATTTTGACGTTTCAACTTTTTATTTTGACGTTTCAACTTTTTATTTGGTCGTTTCAACTTTTCATTTTGACCTTTCAACTTTTTATTTTCAACTTTCAACTTTTTATTTTGACGTTTCAACTTCAACTTTTTATTTTGTCGTTTCAACTTTTCATTTTGACCTTTCAACTTTTTATTTTTAACTTTCAACTTTTTATTTTGACGTTTCAACTACAACATTTTATTTTGTCGTTTCAACTTTTTATTTTGACGTTTCAACTTTTTATTTTGTCGTTTCAACTTTTCATTTTGACTTTTCAACTTTTTATTTTTAACTTTCAACTTTTTATTTTGTCGTTTCAACTTTTTATTTTGACGTTTCAACTTTTTATTTTTAACTTTCAACTTTTTATTTTGACGTTTCAACTTCAACATTTTATTTTGTCGTTTCAACTTTTTATTTTTACGTTTCGACTTTTTATTTTGTCGTTTCAACTTTTCATTTTGACTTTTCAACTTTTTATTTTTAACTTTCAACTTTTTAATTTGTCGTTTCAACTTTTTATTTTGACGTTTCAACTTTTTATTTTGTCGTTTCAACTTTTTATTTTGACGTTTCAACTTTTTATTTTGACGTTTCAACTTTTTATTTTGTCGTTTCAACATTTTATTTTGTCGTTTCAACTTTTTATTTTGTCGTTTCAACTTTTCATTTTGACTTTTCAACTTTTTATTTTTAACTTTCAACTTTTCATTTTGTCGTTTCAACTTTTATTTTGACGTTTCACTTCAACTTTTTATTTTTTCGTTTCAACTTTTCATTTTGACCTTTCAACTTTTTATTTTTAACTTTCAACTTTTTATTTTGACGTTTCAACTACAACATTTTATTTTGTCGTTTCAACTTTTTATTTTGACGTTTCAACTTTTTATTTTGTCGTTTCAACTTTTTATTTTGACGTTTCAACTTTTTATTTTGACGTTTCAACTTTTTATTTTGTCGTTTCAACATTTTATTTTGTCGTTTCAACTTTTCATTTTGACCTTTCAACTTTTTATTTTTAACTTTCAACTTTTTATTTTGACGTTTCAACTACAACATTTTATTTTGTCGTTTCAACTTTTTATTTTGACGTTTCAACTTTTTATTTTGTCGTTCAACTTTTTATTTTTACGTGTCAACTCTTTATTTTGACGTTTCAACTTCAACTTTTTATTTTGACGTTTCAACTTCAACTTTTTATTTTGTCGTTTCAACTTTTCATTTTGACGTTTCAACTTTTTATTTTGTCGTTTCAACTTTTCATTTTGACTTTTCAACTTTTTATTTTTAACTTTCAACTTTTTATTTTGTCGTTTCAACTTTTTATTTTGACGTTTCAACTTTTTATTTTGTCGTTTCAACTTTTTATTTTTACGTGTCAACTTTTTATTTTGACGTTTCAACTTTTTATTTTGACGTTTCAACTTCAACTTTTTATTTTGACGTTTCAACTTTTTATTTTGACGTTTCAACTTTTTATTTTGTCGTTTCAACTTTTCATTTTGACCTTTCAACTTTTTATTTTCAACTTTCAACTTTTTATTTTGACGTTTCAACTTCAACTTTTTATTTTGTCGTTTCAACTTTTTATTTTGACGTTTCAACTTTTTATTTTGTCGTTTCAACTTTTCATTTTGACTTTTCAACTTTTTATTTTTAACTTTCAACTTTTTATTTTGTCGTTTCATCTTTTTATTTTGACGTTTCAACTTTTTATTTTGACGTTTCAACTTTTTATTTTGACGTTTCAACTTTTCATTTTGTCGTTTCAACTTTTCATTTTGACTTTTCAACTTTTTATTTTTAACTTTCCACTTTTTATTTTGTCGTTTCAACTTTTTATTTTGACGTTTCAACTTTTTATTTTGTCGTTTCAACTTTTTATTTTGACGTTTCAACTTTTTATTTTGACGTTTCAACTTTTTATTTTGTCGTTTCAACATTTTATTTTGTCGTTTCAACTTTTCATTTTGACCTTTCAACTTTTTATTTTTAACTTTCAACTTTTTATTTTGTCGTTTCAACTTTTTATTTTGACGTTTCAACTTTTTATTTTGTCGTTTCAACTTTTCATTTTGACTTTTCAACTTTTTATTTTTAACTTTCAACTTTTTATTTTGTCGTTTCAACTTTTTATTTTGACGTTTCAACTTTTTATTTTGTCGTTTCAACTTTTTATTTTGACGTTTCAACTTTTTATTTTGACGTTTCAACTTTTTATTTTGTCGTTTCAACATTTTATTTTGTCGTTTCAACTTTTCATTTTGACCTTTCAACTTTTTATTTTTAACTTTCAACTTTTTATTTTGACGTTTCAACTACAACATTTTATTTTGTCGTTTCAACTTTTTATTTTGACGTTTCAACTTTTTATTTTGTCGTTTCAACTTTTTATTTTTACGTGTCAACTTTTTATTTTGACGTTTCAACTTTTTATTTTGACGTTTCAACTTTTTATTTGGTCGTTTCAACTTTTCATTTTGACCTTTCAACTTTTTATTTTCAACTTTCAACTTTTTATTTTGACGTTTCAACTTCAACTTTTTATTTTGTCGTTTCAACTTTTCATTTTGACCTTTCAACTTTTTATTTTTAACTTTCAACTTTTTATTTCTACGTTTCAACTTTTTATTTTGACGTTTCAACTTTTTATTTTGACGTTTCAACTTCAACTTTTTATTTTGACGTTTCAACTTTTTATTTTGACGTTTCAACTTTTTATTTGGTCGTTTCAACTTTTCATTTTGACCTTTCAACTTTTTATTTTCAACTTTCAACTTTTTATTTTGACGTTTCAACTTCAACTTTTTATTTTGTCGTTTCAACTTTTCATTTTGACCTTTCAACTTTTTATTTTTAACTTTCAACTTTTTATTTTGACGTTTCAACTTTTTATTTTGACGTTTCAACTTTTTATTTTGTCGTTTCAACATTTTATTTTGTCGTTTCAACTTTTCATTTTGACCTTTCAACTTTTTATTTTTAACTTTCAACTTTTTATTTTGACGTTTCAACTACAACATTTTATTTTGTCGTTTCAACTTTTTATTTTGACGTTTCAACTTTTTATTTTGTCGTTTCAACTTTTTATTTTTACGTGTCAACTTTTTATTTTGACGTTTCAACTTCAACTTTTTATTTTGACGTTTCAACTTTTTATTTTGACGTTTCAACTTCAACTTTTTATTTTGACGTTTCAACTTTTTATTTTGACGTTTCAACTTTTTATTTGGTCGTTTCAACTTTTCATTTTGACCTTTCAACTTTTTATTTTCAACTTTCAACTTTTTATTTTGACGTTTCAACTTCAACTTTTTATTTTGTCGTTTCAACTTTTCATTTTGACCTTTCAACTTTTTATTTTTAACTTTCAACTTTTTATTTTGACGTTTCAACTTCAACATTTTATTTTGTCGTTTCAACCATAGGTAGCCCAAAAATCCGTGTAGAGCCCCATTCCCCTACTAGCTGTCGCGCGCCGCAAGGCCCCTTGCAATGATTACATGATATATATTATATAGAAATACATAAGGTTGGCAAGTAATTCATGGTTTACGAACAAACTACTTGAACAAATGGGAAAATACTTGGTACAACGTGATGAAAACTGACAAAAAACTAACGATACATTAAACCTGGATAATTTTACTATCTTGTCACAAACAAATTTCGTTTCAAAGCGGCCGGGAAAGAGGTAAAATAGACACAAACTGTGAAATTTTGTTGAAGATTTTCCCTGTCTCTATGCGGGATGCCACAGGTCGACGTATTCGTCATTTTTTTAAAGCAGCAATAGTAAGCCTATTGGTCAATAAAATACACAAACTATGACGTTCCTGGAGGGGAAAAAAGAGCTACAGGGGGGTTAGTCAGCACAAAATAAAAAGTGGAAAACTTGGCGGGATTGTTGGCGATGATACGTGAAAGAAAAATACCCGACGTCGGCCGACGGTGAAATTTATTTATAGTTTTTTATTTATAATAAAGCCTAAATTGTAAAGGACTTTTTAAACAAAAGATGTGATAAAGGAAACTCGAAACGATTTTGTTCTGGTACGTATGAAAAAATATATTTTTAAAATAATGTTTTTAAAAGATAAACAAAGACGAAATACCGTCAAAAGAAATTGCCAAAGCCAACAAAGGCAATGTACATTTAGCATTTACTTTTTATCTAAATAAATTATTAATAAGCTTACTGTTTATCGAAAACACGAAATTCCGTCAAATAAATTGCTCTACATTCATTTTTAATGCTTTAACGAAAAGAAAAACAAGCTTTCTTTGTTTTCCGAAAACAGTCTACTTATTAAGATAAACTTTATAAAGCCGAAGGTCCATCTGTGATGGAAAAGGAGAAGCCAAAGGGATTTTGCAATAATGTCAACGCTTTTTTCTGGTACTGTTTGCATGCATATGATATTCTTTAAAAGTGAAAGACCCACATTACTGAACTGGTTATTTGCAAATGTTTATACCGCCGTATATAATTTGTCATATTTGAAAACAAAAACAGCCAGCGCTTCTCACAACGCAATTAAGAACAAAAACCCAATCAGTTTCAGACGAGTTTGCCTCAGTATGAAATCTATCGTACAAACCGTTAAGAAGACCAAAAAATTACAATGTCATCTCCAAAAAAAGACGTTTTAATCACTGTTTAAGTGTTTTAAGCATGAATAGACAACACTGTAAAAAAAACAAGGAAAGGGAAAGCAAGGTACCGCAATAAACACCGACTAATATTGACCTAAAAGCCCGCTCATCCAAAACGCAAGTCAAGCTTATATGACTAAGTCTAAGGCCATGTGCAGGGAAAGTAACTCGCTACAAGAGAACTGACTTACCTGAATAAATATGTCGTTTGGTCGATAGGTTATAAATGCTTTCACACGCAAACGTGGTGCAACTGGTGAAGCTGGAGCTGCTGCAATGGTTCTATAAGTCCACACTGGAAAACTTTATAAGTTAAAGATCTAAAACGTGAAGCCAAAAGGCAAAACTGCCATAAAAACACCACAGGCATTCTCGAAGTTTTATTTATTGAAAACTGCATGTCAGTCTGACGAGCAAGTCAAGTAAGAAGACAAAAGAGTTTCTAATCCATAAACGTGCAAAATCAATGGTCTGCAACGAAAAAGGAAAAAGAACGTTACCAACGTTCGAAACGGCTGTCATCCATGCAGTCGTCAAAGCTCAAGAACATCTTAATAAAATCAAAAGAGAAACGAGAATCAATTTGAATTTGTGATAACTATACCTTAAAAAAACCTATATTAACGGAAATCGTAAACGTTTTAAGGTCAATGCTGCTCCAAGCATGCTTATTCTATCGTTGCTCGACTATTCCATTGTGTCGACTGCCAAATAAACGGGGGAAAATCTCCTCTTAATTATCATATGGACGCATGCGCACGCCTTTCATAGGCTTTTCTGGGCAAAACAACGAAAACTATAGTTAACAGGTATTCCGTTTATTTGGCAGTTGACACAATGGAATAGTCGAGCAATGATAGAAGAAGCATGCTTGGAGCAGCATTGACCTTAAAACGTTTACGATTTCCGTTAATATAGGGTATTTTTAAGGTATAGTTATCACAAATTCAAATTGATTCTCGTTTCTCTTTTGATTTTATTAAGATGTTCTTGAGCGTTGACGACTGCCATGGATGACAGCCGTTTCGAACGTTGGTAACGTTCTTTTTCCTTTTTCGTTGCAGACCATTGATTTTGCACGTTTATGGATTAGAAACTCTTTTGTCTTCTTACTTGACTTGCTCGTCAGACTGACATGCAGTTTTCAATAAAACTTCGAGAATGCCTGTGGTGTTTTTATGGCAGTTTTGCCTTTTGGCTTCACGTTTTAGATCTTTAACTTATAAAGTTTTCCAGTGTGGACTTATAGAACCATTGCAGCAGCTCCAGCTTCACCAGTTGCACCACGTTTGCGTGTGAAAGCATTTATAACCTATCGACCAAACGACATATTTATTCAGGTAAGTCAGTTCTCTTGTAGCGAGTTACTTTCCCTGCACATGGCCTTAGACTTAGTCATATAAGCTTGACTTGCGTTTTGGATGAGCGGGCTTTTAGGTCAATATTATTCGGTGTTTATTGCGGTACCTTGCTTTCCCTTTCCTTGTTTTTTTTACAGTGTTGTCTATTCATGCTTAAAACACTTAAACAGTGATTAAAACGTCTTTTTTTGGAGATGACATTGTAATTTTTTGGTCTTCTTAACGGTTTGTACGATAGATTTCATACTGAGGCAAACTCGTCTGAAACTGATTGGGTTTTTGTTCTTAATTGCGTTGTGAGAAGCGCTGGCTGTTTTTGTTTTCAAATATGACAAATTATATACGGCGGTATAAACATTTGCAAATAACCAGTTCAGTAATGTGGGTCTTTCACTTTTAAAGAATATCATATGCATGCAAACAGTACCAGAAAAAAGCGTTGACATTATTGCAAAATCCCTTTGGCTTCTCCTTTTCCATCACAGATGGACCTTCGGCTTTATAAAGTTTATCTTAATAAGTAGACTGTTTTCGGAAAACAAAGAAAGCTTGTTTTTCTTTTCGTTAAAGCATTAAAAATGAATGTAGAGCAATTTATTTGACGGAATTTCGTGTTTTCGATAAACAGTAAGCTTATTAATAATTTATTTAGATAAAAAGTAAATGCTAAATGTACATTGCCTTTGTTGGCTTTGGCAATTTCTTTTGACGGTATTTCGTCTTTGTTTATCTTTTAAAAACATTATTTTAAAAATATATTTTTTCATACGTACCAGAACAAAATCGTTTCGAGTTTCCTTTATCACATCTTTTGTTTAAAAAGTCCTTTACAATTTAGGCTTTATTATAAATAAAAAACTATAAATAAATTTCACCGTCGGCCGACGTCGGGTATTTTTCTTTCACGTATCATCGCCAACAATCCCGCCAAGTTTTCCACTTTTTATTTTGTGCTGACTAACCCCCCTGTAGCTCTTTTTTCCCCTCCAGGAACGTCATAGTTTGTGTATTTTATTGACCAATAGGCTTACTATTGCTGCTTTAAAAAAATGACGAATACGTCGACCTGTGGCATCCCGCATAGAGACAGGGAAAATCTTCAACAAAATTTCACAGTTTGTGTCTATTTTACCTCTTTCCCGGCTGCTTTGAAACGAAATTTGTTTGTGACAAGATAGTAAAATTATCCAGGTTTAATGTATCGTTAGTTTTTTGTCAGTTTTCATCACGTTGTACCAAGTATTTTCCCATTTGTTCAAGTAGTTTGTTCGTAAACCATGAATTACTTGCCAACCTTATGTATTTCTATATAATATCATGTAATCATTGCAAGGGGCCTTGCGGCGCGCGACAGCTAGTAGGGGAATGGGGCTCTACACGGATTTTTGGGCTACCTATGTTTCAACTTTTTATTTTGACGTTTCAACTTTTTATTTTGTCGTTTCAACTTTTTATTTTGACGTTTCAACTTTTAATTTTGACGTTTCAACTTTTTATTTTGTCGTTTCAACTTTTCATTTTGACTTTTTAACTTTTTATTTTTAACTTTCAACTTTTTATTTTGTCGTTTCAACTTTTTATTTTGACGTTTCAACTTTTTATTTTGTCGTTTCAACTTTTTATTTTGACGTTTCAACTTCAACTTTTTATTTTGTCGTTTCAACTTTTCATTTGACCTTTCAACTTTTTATTTTTAACTTTCAACTTTTTATTTTGACATTTCAACATTTTATTTTGTCGTTTCAACTTTTTATTTTGACGTTTCAACTTTTTATTTTGACGTTTCAACTTTTAATTTTGACGTTTCAACTTTTTATTTTGTCGTTTCAACTTTTCATTTTGACGTTTCAACTTTTTATTTTGTCGTTTCAACTTTTCATTTTGACTTTTCAACTTTTTATTTTTAACTTTCAACTTTATATTTTGTCGTTTCAACTTTTTATTTTGACGTTTCAACTTTTTATTTTCAACTTTCAACTTTTTATTTTGACGTTTCAACTTTTTATTTTCAACTTTCAACTTTTTATTTTGACGTTTCAACTACAACATTTTATTTTGTCGTTTCAACTTTTTATTTTGACGTTTCAACTTTTTATTTTTAAATTTCAACTTTTTATTTTGACGTTTCAACTTCAACATTTTATTTTGTCGTTTCAACTTTTTATTTTTACGTTTCGACTTTTTATTTTGTCGTTTCAACTTTTCATTTTGTCGTTTCAACTTTTTATTTTGACGTTTCAACTTTTTATTTTGATGTTTCAACTTTTTATTTTTAACTTTCAACTTTATATTTTGTCGTTTCAACTTTTTATTTTGACGTTTCAACTTTTTATTTTCAACTTTCAACTTTTTATTTTGACGTTTCAACTTTTTATTTTGACGTTTCAACTTTTTATTTTCAACTTTCAACTTTTTATTTTGACGTTTCAACTACAACATTTTATTTTGTCGTTTCAACTTTTTATTTTGACGTTTCAACTTTTTATTTTTAAATTTCAACTTTTTATTTTGACGTTTCAACTTCAACATTTTATTTTGTCGTTTCAACTTTTTATTTTTACGTTTCAACTTTTTATTTTGACGTTTCAACTTTTTATTTTGATGTTTCAACTTTTAATTTTGACGTTCCACTTTTTATTTTGTCGTTTCAACTTTTTATTTTGACGTTTCAACTTCAACTTTTTATTTTGTCGTTTCAACTTTTCATTTTGTCGTTTCAACTTTTTATTTTGACGTTTCAACTTTTTATTTTGATGTTTCAACTTTTAATTTTGACGTTCCACTTTTTATTTTGTCGTTTCAACTTTTTATTTTGACGTTTCAACTTCAACTTTTTATTTTGTCGTTTCAACTTTTCATTTTGACTTTTCAACTTTTAATTTTTAACTTTCAACTTTTTATTTTTACGTTTCAACTTTTTATTTTGACGTTTCAACTTTTTATTTTGACGTTTCAACTTCAACTTTTTATTTTGTCGTTTCAACTTTTCATTTTGACCTTTCAACTTTTTATTTTTAACTTTCAACTTTTCTTTTTGGCCTTTCAACTTTTTATTTTCAACTTTCAACTTTTTATTTTGACGTTTCAACTACAACACTTTATTTTGTCGTTTCAACATTTTATTTTGTCGTTTCAACTTTTTATTTTGACGTTTCAACTTTTTATTTTGTCGTTTCAACTTTTCATTTTGACTTTTCAACTTTTTATTTTTAACTTTCAACTTTTTATTTTGTCGTTTCAACTTTTTATTTTGACGTTTCAACTTTTTATTTTCAACTTTCAACTTTTTATTTTGACGTTTCAACTTTTTATTTTGACGTTTCAACTTTTTATTTTCAACTTTCAACTTTTTATTTTGACGTTTCAACTACAACATTTTATTTTGTCGTTTCAACTTTTTATTTTGACGTTTCAACTTTTTATTTTTAAATTTCAACTTTTTATTTTGACGTTTCAACTTCAACATTTTATTTTGTCGTTTCAACTTTTTATTTTTACGTTTCGACTTTTTATTTTGTCGTTTCAACTTTTCATTTTGTCGTTTCAACTTTTTATTTTGACGTTTCAACTTTTTATTTTGACGTTTCAACTTTTAATTTTGACGTTCCACTTTTTATTTTGTCGTTTCAACTTTTTATTTTGACGTTTCAACTTCAACTTTTTATTTTGTCGTTTCAACTTTTCATTTTGACTTTTCAACTTTTTATTTTTAACTTTCAACTTTTTATTTTTACGTTTCAACTTTTTATTTTGACGTTTCAACTTTTTATTTTGACGTTTCAACTTCAACTTTTTATTTTGTCGTTTCAACTTTTCATTTTGACCTTTCAACTTTTTATTTTTAACTTTCAACTTTTCTTTTTGGCCTTTCAACTTTTTATTTTCAACTTTCAACTTTTTATTTTGACGTTTCAACTACAACATTTTATTTTGTCGTTTCAACTTTTTATTTTGACGTTTCAACTTCAACATTTTATTTTGTCGTTTCAACTTTTTATTTTTACGTTTCGACTTTTTATTTTGTCGTTTCAACTTTTCATTTTGTCGTTTCAACTTTTTATTTTGACGTTTCACCTTTTTATTTTGATGTTTCAACTTTTAATTTTGACGTTCCACTTTTTATTTTGTCGTTTCAACTTTTTATTTTGACGTTTCAACTTCAACTTTTTATTTTGTCGTTTCAACTTTTCATTTTGACTTTTCAACTTTTTATTTTTAACTTTCAACTTTTTATTTTTACGTTTCAACTTTTTATTTTGACGTTTCAACTTTTAATTTTGACGTTCCACTTTTTATTTTGTCGTTTCAACTTTTTATTTTGACGTTTCAACTTCAACTTTTTATTTTGTCGTTTCAACTTTTCATTTTGACTTTTCAACTTTTTATTTTTAACTTTCAACTTTTTATTTTTACGTTTCAACTTTTTATTTTGACGTTTCAACTTTTTATTTTGACGTTTCAACTTCAACTTTTTATTTTGTCGTTTCAACTTTTCATTTTGACCTTTCAACTTTTTATTTTTAACTTTCAACTTTTCTTTTTGGCCTTTCAACTTTTTATTTTCAACTTTCAACTTTTTATTTTGACGTTTCAACTACAACATTTTATTTTGTCGTTTCAACTTTTTATTTTGACGTTTCAACTTCAACATTTTATTTTGTCGTTTCAACTTTTTATTTTTACGTTTCGACTTTTTATTTTGTCGTTTCAACTTTTCATTTTGTCGTTTCAACTTTTTATTTTGACGTTTCACCTTTTTATTTTGATGTTTCAACTTTTAATTTTGACGTTCCACTTTTTATTTTGTCGTTTCAACTTTTTATTTTGACGTTTCAACTTCAACTTTTTATTTTGTCGTTTCAACTTTTCATTTTGACTTTTCAACTTTTTATTTTTAACTTTCAACTTTTTATTTTTACGTTTCAACTTTTTATTTTGACGTTTCAACTTTTTATTTTGACGTTTCAACTTCAACTTTTTATTTTGTCGTTTCAACTTTTCATTTTGACCTTTCAACTTTTTATTTTTAACTTTCAACTTTTCTTTTTGGCCTTTCAACTTTTTATTTTCAACTTTCAACTTTTTATTTTGACGTTTCAACTACAACATTTTATTTTGTCGTTTCAACTTTTTATTTTGACGTTTCAACTTCAACATTTTATTTTGTCGTTTCAACTTTTTATTTTTACGTTTCGACTTTTTATTTTGTCGTTTCAACTTTTCATTTTGTCGTTTCAACTTTTTATTTTGACGTTTCACCTTTTTATTTTGATGTTTCAACTTTTAATTTTGACGTTCCACTTTTTATTTTGTCGTTTCAACTTTTTATTTTGACGTTTCAACTTCAACTTTTTATTTTGTCGTTTCAACTTTTCATTTTGACTTTTCAACTTTTTATTTTTAACTTTCAACTTTTTATTTTTACGTTTCAACTTTTTATTTTGACGTTTCAACTTTTTATTTTGACGTTTCAACTTCAACTTTTTATTTTGTCGTTTCAACTTTTCATTTTGACCTTTCAACTTTTTATTTTTAACTTTCAACTTTTCTTTTTGGCCTTTCAACTTTTTATTTTCAACTTTCAACTTTTTATTTTGACGTTTCAACTACAACACTTTATTTTGTCGTTTCAACTTTTCATTTTGTCGTTTCAACTTTTTATTTTGACGTTTCAACTTTTTATTTTGACGTTTCAACTTTTAATTTTGACGTTCCACTTTTTATTTTGTCGTTTCAAACTTTTTATTTTGACGTTTCAACTTCAACTTTTTATTTTGTCGTTTCAACTTTTCATTTTGACTTTTCAACTTTTTATTTTTAACTTTCAACTTTTTATTTTTACGTTTCAACTTTTTATTTTGACGTTTCAACTTTTTATTTTGACGTTTCAACTTCAACTTTTTATTTTGTCGTTTCAACTTTTCATTTTGACCTTTCAACTTTTTATTTTTAACTTTCAACTTTTCTTTTTGGCCTTTCAACTTTTTATTTTCAACTTTCAACTTTTTATTTTGACGTTTCAACTACAACACTTTATTTTGTCGTTTCAACATTTTATTTTGTCGTTTCAACTTTTTATTTTGACGTTTCAACTTTTTATTTTGTCGTTTCAACTTTTCATTTTGACTTTTCAACTTTTTATTTTTAACTTTCAACTTTTTATTTTGTCGTTTCAACTTTTTATTTTGACGTTTTCAACTTTTTATTTTCAACTTTCAACTTTTTATTTTGACGTTTCAACTTTTTATTTTGACGTTTCAACTTTTTATTTTCAACTTTCAACTTTTTATTTTGACGTTTCAACTACAACATTTTATTTTGTCGTTTCAACTTTTTATTTTGACGTTTCAACTTTTTATTTTTAAATTTCAACTTTTTATTTTGACGTTTCAACTTCAACATTTTATTTTGTCGTTTCAACTTTTTATTTTTACGTTTCGACTTTTTATTTTGTCGTTTCAACTTTTCATTTTGTCGTTTCAACTTTTTATTTTGACGTTTCAACTTTTTATTTTGACGTTTCAACTTTTAATTTTGACGTTCCACTTTTTATTTTGTCGTTTCAACTTTTTATTTTGACGTTTCAACTTCAACTTTTTATTTTGTCGTTTCAACTTTTCATTTTGACTTTTCAACTTTTTATTTTTAACTTTCAACTTTTTATTTTTACGTTTCAACTTTTTATTTTGACGTTTTCAACTTTTTATTTTGACGTTTCAACTTCAACTTTTTATTTTGTCGTTTCAACTTTTCATTTTGACCTTTCAACTTTTTATTTTTAACTTTCAACTTTTCTTTTTGGCCTTTCAACTTTTTATTTTCAACTTTCAACTTTTTATTTTGACGTTTCAACTACAACATTTTATTTTGTCGTTTCAACTTTTTATTTTGACGTTTCAACTTCAACATTTTATTTTGTCGTTTCAACTTTTTATTTTTACGTTTCGACTTTTTATTTTGTCGTTTCAACTTTTCATTTTGTCGTTTCAACTTTTTATTTTGACGTTTCACCTTTTTATTTTGATGTTTCAACTTTTAATTTTGACGTTCCACTTTTTATTTTGTCGTTTCAACTTTTTATTTTGACGTTTCAACTTCAACTTTTTATTTTGTCGTTTCAACTTTTCATTTTGACTTTTCAACTTTTTATTTTTAACTTTCAACTTTTTATTTTTACGTTTCAACTTTTTATTTTGACGTTTCAACTTTTAATTTTGACGTTCCACTTTTTATTTTGTCGTTTCAACTTTTTATTTTGACGTTTCAACTTCAACTTTTTATTTTGTCGTTTCAACTTTTCATTTTGACTTTTCAACTTTTTATTTTTAACTTTCAACTTTTTATTTTTACGTTTCAACTTTTTATTTTGACGTTTCAACTTTTTATTTTGACGTTTCAACTTCAACTTTTTATTTTGTCGTTTCAACTTTTCATTTTGACCTTTCAACTTTTTATTTTTAACTTTCAACTTTTCTTTTTGGCCTTTCAACTTTTTATTTTCAACTTTCAACTTTTTATTTTGACGTTTCAACTACAACATTTTATTTTGTCGTTTCAACTTTTTATTTTGACGTTTCAACTTCAACATTTTATTTTGTCGTTTCAACTTTTTATTTTTACGTTTCGACTTTTTATTTTGTCGTTTCAACTTTTCATTTTGTCGTTTCAACTTTTTATTTTGACGTTTCACCTTTTTATTTTGATGTTTCAACTTTTAATTTTGACGTTCCACTTTTTATTTTGTCGTTTCAACTTTTTATTTTGACGTTTCAACTTCAACTTTTTATTTTGTCGTTTCAACTTTTCATTTTGACTTTTCAACTTTTTATTTTTAACTTTCAACTTTTTATTTTTACGTTTCAACTTTTTATTTTGACGTTTCAACTTTTTACTTTGACGTTTCAACTTCAACTTTTTATTTTGTCGTTTCAACTTTTCATTTTGACCTTTCAACTTTTTATTTTTAACTTTCAACTTTTCTTTTTGGCCTTTCAACTTTTTATTTTCAACTTTCAACTTTTTATTTTGACGTTTCAACTACAACACTTTATTTTGTCGTTTCAACTTTTCATTTTGTCGTTTCAACTTTTTATTTTGACGTTTCAACTTTTTATTTTGACGTTTCAACTTTTAATTTTGACGTTCCACTTTTTATTTTGTCGTTTCAACTTTTTATTTTGACGTTTCAACTTCAACTTTTTATTTTGTCGTTTCAACTTTTCATTTTGACTTTTCAACTTTTTATTTTTAACTTTCAACTTTTTATTTTTACGTTTCAACTTTTTATTTTGACGTTTCAACTTTTTATTTTGACGTTTCAACTTCAACTTTTTATTTTGTCGTTTCAACTTTTCATTTTGACCTTTCAACTTTTTATTTTTAACTTTCAACTTTTCTTTTTGGCCTTTCAACTTTTTATTTTCAACTTTCAACTTTTTATTTTGACGTTTCAACTACAACATTTTATTTTGTCGTTTCAACTTTTTATTTTGACGTTTCAACTTTTTATTTTTAAATTTCAACTTTTTATTTTGACGTTTCAACTTCAACATTTTATTTTGTCGTTTCAACTTTTTATTTTTACGTTTCGACTTTTTATTTTGTCGTTTCAACTTTTCATTTTGTCGTTTCAACTTTTTATTTTGACGTTTCACCTTTTTATTTTGATGTTTCAACTTTTAATTTTGACGTTCCACTTTTTATTTTGTCGTTTCAACTTTTTATTTTGACGTTTCAACTTCAACTTTTTATTTTGTCGTTTCAACTTTTCATTTTGACTTTTCAACTTTTTATTTTTAACTTTCAACTTTTTATTTTTACGTTTCAACTTTTTATTTTGACGTTTCAACTTTTTATTTTGACGTTTCAACTTCAACTTTTTATTTTGTCGTTTCAACTTTTCATTTTGACCTTTCAACTTTTTATTTTTAACTTTCAACTTTTCTTTTTGGCCTTTCAACTTTTTATTTTCAACTTTCAACTTTTTATTTTGACGTTTCAACTACAACACTTTATTTTGTCGTTTCAACATTTTATTTTGTCGTTTCAACTTTTTATTTTGACGTTTCAACTTTTTATTTTGTCGTTTCAACTTTTCATTTTGACTTTTCAACTTTTTATTTTTAACTTTCAACTTTTTATTTTGTCGTTTCAACTTTTTATTTTGACGTTTCAACTTTTTATTTTCAACTTTCAACTTTTTATTTTGACGTTTCAACTTTTTATTTTGACGTTTCAACTTTTTATTTTCAACTTTCAACTTTTTATTTTGACGTTTCAACTACAACATTTTATTTTGTCGTTTCAACTTTTTATTTTGACGTTTCAACTTTTTATTTTTAAATTTCAACTTTTTATTTTGACGTTTCAACTTCAACATTTTATTTTGTCGTTTCAACTTTTTATTTTTACGTTTCGACTTTTTATTTTGTCGTTTCAACTTTTCATTTTGTCGTTTCAACTTTTTATTTTGACGTTTCAACTTTTTATTTTGACGTTTCAACTTTTAATTTTGACGTTCCACTTTTTATTTTGTCGTTTCAACTTTTTATTTTGACGTTTCAACTTCAACTTTTTATTTTGTCGTTTCAACTTTTCATTTTGACTTTTCAACTTTTTATTTTTAACTTTCAACTTTTTATTTCTACGTTTCAACTTTTTATTTTGACGTTTCAACTTCAACTTTTTATTTTGTCGTTTCAACTTTTCATTTTGACCTTTCAACTTTTTATTTTTAACTTTCAACTTTTCTTTTTGGCCTTTCAACTTTTTATTTTCAACTTTCAACTTTTTATTTTGACGTTTCAACTACAACACTTTATTTTGTCGTTTCAACTTTTTATTTTGTCGTTTCAACTTTTCATTTTGACCTTTCAACTTTTTATTTTCAACTTTCAACTTTTTATTTTGACGTTTCAACTTCAACTTTTTATTTTGTCGTTTCAACTTTTCATTTTGACCTTTCAACTTTTTATTTTTAACTTTCAACTTTTTATTTTGACGTTTCAACTACAACATTTTATTTTGTCGTTTCAACTTTTTATTTTGACGTTTCAACTTTTAATTTTTAAATTTCAACTTTTTATTTTGACGTTTCAACTTCAACATTTTATTTTGTCGTTTCAACTTTTTATTTTGTCGTTTCAACTTTTCATTTTGTCGTTTCAACTTTTTATTTTGACGTTTCACCTTTTTATTTTGATGTTTCAACTTTTAATTTTGACGTTCCACTTTTTATTTTGTCGTTTCAACTTTTTATTTTGACGTTTCAACTTCAACTTTTTATTTTGTCGTTTCAACTTTTCATTTTGACTTTTCAACTTTTTATTTTTAACTTTCAACTTTTTATTTTTACGTTTCAACTTTTTATTTTGACGTTTCAACTTTTTATTTTGACGTTTCAACTTCAACTTTTTATTTTGTCGTTTCAACTTTTCATTTTGACCTTTCAACTTTTTATTTTTAACTTTCAACTTTTCTTTTTGGCCTTTCAACTTTTTATTTTCAACTTTCAACTTTTTATTTTGACGTTTCAACTACAACACTTTATTTTGTCGTTTCAACATTTTATTTTGTCGTTTCAACTTTTTATTTTGACGTTTCAACTTTTTATTTTGTCGTTTCAACTTTTCATTTTGACTTTTCAACTTTTTATTTTTAACTTTCAACTTTTTATTTTGTCGTTTCAACTTTTTATTTTGACGTTTCAACTTTTTATTTTCAACTTTCAACTTTTTATTTTGACGTTTCAACTTTTTATTTTGACGTTTCAACTTTTTATTTTCAACTTTCAACTTTTTATTTTGACGTTTCAACTACAACATTTTATTTTGTCGTTTCAACTTTTTATTTTGACGTTTCAACTTTTTATTTTTAAATTTCAACTTTTTATTTTGACGTTTCAACTTCAACATTTTATTTTGTCGTTTCAACTTTTTATTTTTACGTTTCGACTTTTTATTTTGTCGTTTCAACTTTTCATTTTGTCGTTTCAACTTTTTATTTTGACGTTTCAACTTTTTATTTTGACGTTTCAACTTTTAATTTTGACGTTCCACTTTTTATTTTGTCGTTTCAACTTTTTATTTTGACGTTTCAACTTCAACTTTTTATTTTGTCGTTTCAACTTTTCATTTTGACTTTTCAACTTTTTATTTTTAACTTTCAACTTTTTATTTCTACGTTTCAACTTTTTATTTTGACGTTTCAACTTCAACTTTTTATTTTGTCGTTTCAACTTTTCATTTTGACCTTTCAACTTTTTATTTTTAACTTTCAACTTTTCTTTTTGGCCTTTCAACTTTTTATTTTCAACTTTCAACTTTTTATTTTGACGTTTCAACTACAACACTTTATTTTGTCGTTTCAACTTTTTATTTTGTCGTTTCAACTTTTCATTTTGACCTTTCAACTTTTTATTTTCAACTTTCAACTTTTTATTTTGACGTTTCAACTTCAACTTTTTATTTTGTCGTTTCAACTTTTCATTTTGACCTTTCAACTTTTTATTTTTAACTTTCAACTTTTTATTTTGACGTTTCAACTACAACATTTTATTTTGTCGTTTCAACTTTTTATTTTGACGTTTCAACTTTTAATTTTTAAATTTCAACTTTTTATTTTGACGTTTCAACTTCAACATTTTATTTTGTCGTTTCAACTTTTTATTTTGACGTTTCAACTTTTTATTTTGTCGTTTCAACTTTTCATTTTGACTTTTCAACTTTTTATTTTTAACTTTCAACTTTTTATTTTGTCGTTTCAACTTTTTATTTTGACGTTTCAACTTTTTATTTTGTCGTTTCAACTTTTTATTTTGACGTTTCAACTTTTTATTTTGACGTTTCAACTCTTTATTTTGTCGTTTCAACTTTTCATTTTGACCTTTCAACTTTTTATTTTGACGTTTCAACTTCAACTTTTTATTTTGTCGTTTCAACTTTTCATTTTGACCTTTCAACTTTTTATTTTTAACTTTCAACTTTTTATTTTGACGTTTCAACTACAACATTTTATTTTGTCGTTTCAACTTTTCATTTTGTCGTTTCAACTTTTTATTTTGACGTTTCAACTTCAACATTTTATTTTGTCGTTTCAACTTTTTATTTTGACGTTTCAACTTTTTATTTTTAAATTTCAACTTTTTATTTTGAAGTTTCAACTTCAACATTTTATTTTGTCGTTTCAACTTTTTATTTTGACGTTTCAACTTTTTATTTTGACGTTTCAACTTCAACATTTTATTTTGTCGTTTCAACTTTTTATTTTGACGTTTCAACTTTTTATTTTGACGTTTCAACTTTTAATTTTGACGTTTCAACTTTTTATTTTGTCGTTTCAACTTTTCATTTTGACGTTTCAACTTTTTATTTTGTCGTTTCAACTTTTCATTTTGACTTTTCAACTTTTTATTTTTAACTTTCAACTTTTAATTTTGACGTTTCAACTTCAACATTTTATTTTGTCGTTTCAACTTTTTATTTTGACGTTTCAACTTTTCATTTTGACATTTCAACTTTTTATTTTTAACTTTCAACTTTTTATTTTGTCGTTTCAACTTTTTATTTTGTCGTTTCAACTTTTTATTTTGACGTTTCAACTTCAACTTTTTATTTTGTCGTTTCAACTTTTCATTTTGACCTTTCAACTTTTTATTTTTAACTTTCAACTTTTCTTTTTGGCCTTTCAACTTTTTATTTTCAACTTTCAACTTTTTATTTTGACGTTTCAACTACAACACTTTATTTTGTCGTTTCAACATTTTATTTTGTCGTTTCAACTTTTTATTTTGACGTTTCAACTTTTTATTTTGTCGTTTCAACTTTTCATTTTGACTTTTCAACTTTTTATTTTTAACTTTCAACTTTTTATTTTGTCGTTTCAACTTTTTATTTTGACGTTTCAACTTTTTATTTTCAACTTTCAACTTTTTATTTTGACGTTTCAACTTTTTATTTTGACGTTTCAACTTTTTATTTTCAACTTTCAACTTTTTATTTTGACGTTTCAACTACAACATTTTATTTTGTCGTTTCAACTTTTTATTTTGACGTTTCAACTTTTTATTTTTAAATTTCAACTTTTTATTTTGACGTTTCAACTTCAACATTTTATTTTGTCGTTTCAACTTTTTATTTTTACGTTTCGACTTTTTATTTTGTCGTTTCAACTTTTCATTTTGTCGTTTCAACTTTTTATTTTGACGTTTCAACTTTTTATTTTGACGTTTCAACTTTTAATTTTGACGTTCCACTTTTTATTTTGTCGTTTCAACTTTTTATTTTGACGTTTCAACTTCAACTTTTTATTTTGTCGTTTCAACTTTTCATTTTGACTTTTCAACTTTTTATTTTTAACTTTCAACTTTTTATTTCTACGTTTCAACTTTTTATTTTGACGTTTCAACTTCAACTTTTTATTTTGTCGTTTCAACTTTTCATTTTGACCTTTCAACTTTTTATTTTTAACTTTCAACTTTTCTTTTTGGCCTTTCAACTTTTTATTTTCAACTTTCAACTTTTTATTTTGACGTTTCAACTACAACACTTTATTTTGTCGTTTCAACTTTTTATTTTGTCGTTTCAACTTTTCATTTTGACCTTTCAACTTTTTATTTTCAACTTTCAACTTTTTATTTTGACGTTTCAACTTCAACTTTTTATTTTTGCGTTTCAACTTTTCATTTTGACGTTTCAACTTTTTATTTTTAACTTTCAACTTTTTATTTTGACGTTTCAACTTCAACATTTTATTTTGTCGTTTCAACTTTTTATTTTGACGTTTCAACTTTTTATTTTTAACTTTCAACTTTTTATTTTGACGTTTCAACTTCAACATTTTATTTTGTCGTTTCAACTTTTTATTTTGACGTTTCAACTTTTTATTTTTGCGTTTCAACTTTTCATTTTGACGTTTCAACTTTTTATTTTTAACTTTCAACTTTTTATTTTGACGTTTCAACTTTTTACTTTTGCGTTTCAATTTTTATTTTTTCGTTTCAACTTTTTATTTTGACGTTTCAACTTTTTATTTTGTCGTTTCAACTCTTTATTTTGTCGTTTCAACTTTTCATTTTGACCTTTCAACTTTTTATTTTGACGTTTCAACTTCAACTTTTTATTTTGTCGTTTCAACTTTTCATTTTGACCTTTCAACTTTTTATTTTTAACTTTCAACTTTTTATTTTGACGTTTCAACTACAACATTTTATTTTGTCGTTTCAACTTTTCATTTTGTCGTTTCAACTTTTTATTTTGACGTTTCAACTTCAACATTTTATTTTGTCGTTTCAACTTTTTATTTTGACGTTTCAACTTTTTATTTTTAAATTTCAACTTTTTATTTTGAAGTTTCAACTTCAACATTTTATTTTGTCGTTTCAACTTTTTATTTTGACGTTTCAACTTTTTATTTTGACGTTTCAACTTCAACATTTTATTTTGTCGTTTCAACTTTTTATTTTGACGTTTCAACTTTTTATTTTGACGTTTCAACTTCAACATTTTATTTTGTCGTTTCAACTTTTTATTTTGACGTTTCAACTTTTTATTTTGTCGTTTCAACTTTTTATTTTGACGTTTCAACTTCAACATTTTATTTTGTCGTTTCAACTTTTTATTTTGACGTTTCAACTTTTTATTTTTAAATTTCAACTTTTTATTTTGAAGTTTCAACTTCAACATTTTATTTTGTCGTTTCAACTTTTTATTTTGACGTTTCAACTTTTTATTTTGACGTTTCAACTTCAACATTTTATTTTGTCGTTTCAACTTTTTATTTTGACGTTTCAACTTTTTATTTTGACGTTTCAACTTCAACATTTTATTTTGTCGTTTCAACTTTTTATTTTGACGTTTCAACTTTTTATTTTGTCGTTTCAACTTTTCATTTTGACTTTTCAACTTTTTATTTTTAACTTTCAACTTTTCATTTTGTCGTTTCAACTTTTATTTTGACGTTTCACTTCAACTTTTTATTTTTTCGTTTCAACTTTTCATTTTGACCTTTCAACTTTTTATTTTTAACTTTCAACTTTTTATTTTGACGTTTCAACTTCAACATTTTAATTTGTCGTTCCAACTTTTTATTTTGAAGTTTCAACTTTTTATTTTGTCGTTTCAACTTTTTATTTTGACGTTTCAACTTCCACTTTTTATTTTGTCGTTTCAACTTTTTATTTTGACGTTTCAACTTTAATTTTGACGTTTCAACTTTTTATTTTGTCGTTTCAACTTTTCATTTTGACTTTTTAACTTTTTATTTTTAACTTTCAACTTTTTATTTTGTCGTTTCAACTTTTAATTTTAACGTTTCAACTTCAACTTTTTATTTTGTCGTTTCAACTTTTTATTTTGACCTTTCAACTTTTTATTTTGACGTTTCAACTTTTTATTTTGTCGTTTCAACTTTTTATTTTGACCTTTCAACTTTTTATTTTGACGTTTCAACTTTTTATTTTGACCTTTCAACTTTTTATTTTTAACTTTCAACTTTTTATTTTGACGTTTCAACTTCAACATTTTATTTTGTCGTTTCAACTTTTTATTTTGACGTTTCAACTTTTTATTTTGTCGTTTCAACTTTTCATTTTGACGTTTCAACTTTTTATTTTGACGTTTCAACTTAAACTTTTTATTTTGTCGTTTCAACTTTTCATTTTGACCTTTCAACTTTTTATTTTTAACTTTCAACTTTTTATTTTGACGTTTCAACTTCAACATTTTATTTTGTCGTTTCAACTTTTTATTTTGACGTTTCAACTTTTTATTTTGTCGTTTCAACTTTTTATTTTGACGTTTCAACTTCAACATTTTATTTTGTCGTTTCAACTTTTTATTTTGACGTTTCAACTTTTTATTTTGACGTTTCAACTTCAACATTTTATTTTGTCGTTTCAACTTTTTATTTTGACGTTTCAACTTTTTATTTTGTCGTTTCAACTTTTCATTTGACGTTTCAACTTTTTATTTTGTCGTTTCAACTTTTCATTTTGACTTTTCAACTTTTTATTTTTAACTTTCAACTTTTTATTTTGTCGTTTCAACTTTTTATTTTGTCGTTTCAACTTTTTATTTTGACGTTTCAACTTCAACTTTTTATTTTTTCGTTTCAACTTTTCATTTTGACCTTTCAACTTTTTATTTTTAACTTTCAACTTTTTATTTTGACGTTTCAACTTCAACATTTTAATTTGTCGTTTCAACTTTTTATTTTGAAGTTTCAACTTTTTATTTTGTCGTTTCAACTTTTTATTTTGACGTTTCAACTTCCACTTTTTATTTTGTCGTTTCAACTTTTTATTTTGACGTTTCAACTTTTAATTTTGACGTTTCAACTTTTTATTTTGTCGTTTCAACTTTTCATTTTGACTTTTTAACTTTTTATTTTTAACTTTCAACTTTTTATTTTGTCGTTTCAACTTTTTATTTTGACGTTTCAACTTTTTATTTTGTCGTTTCAACTTTTTATTTTGACGTTTCAACTTTTTATTTTGATGTTTCAACTTTTTATTTTGTCGTTTCAACTTTTCATTTTGACCTTTGAACTTTTTATTTTTAACTTTCAACTTTTTATTTTGACGTTTCAACTTCAACATTTTATTTTGTCGTTTCAACTTTTTATTTTGACGTTTCAACTTTTTATTTTGACGTTTCAACTTTTAATTTTGACGTTTCACTTTTTATTTTGTCGTTTCAACTTTTTATTTTGACGTTTCAACTTCAACTTTTTATTTTGTCGTTTCAACTTTTCATTTTGACTTTTCAACTTTTTATTTTTAACTTTCAACTTTTTATTTTGTCGTTTCAACTTTTTATTTTGACGTTTCAACTTTTTATTTTGTCGTATCAACTTTTTATTTTTACGTTTCAACTTTTTATTTTGACGTTTCAACTTCAACTTTTTATTTTGAAGTTTCAACTTTTTATTTTGACGTTTCAACTTTTTATTTTGTCGTTTCAACTTTTTATTTTGACGTTTCAACTTCAACTTTTTATTTTGTCGTTTCAACTTTTCATTTGACCTTTCAACTTTTTATTTTTAACTTTCAACTTTTTATTTTGACGTTTCAACTTCAACATTTTATTTTGTCGTTTCAACTTTTTATTTTGACGTTTCAACTTTTTATTTTGACGTTTCAACTTTTAATTTTGACGTTTCAACTTTTTATTTTGTCGTTTCAACTTTTCATTTTGACGTTTCAACTTTTTATTTTGTCGTTTCAACTTTTCATTTTGACTTTTCAACTTTTTATTTTTAACTTTCAACTTTTAATTTTGACGTTTCAACTTCAACATTTTATTTTGTCGTTTCAACTTTTTATTTTGACGTTTCAACTTTTCATTTTGACATTTCAACTTTTTATTTTTAACTTTCAACTTTTTATTTTGTCGTTTCAACTTTTTATTTTGTCGTTTCAACTTTTTATTTTGACGTTTCAACTTCAACTTTTTATTTTGTCGTTTCAACTTTTCATTTTGACGTTTCAACTTTTTATTTTGTCGTTTCAACTTTTCATTTTGACTTTTCAACTTTTTATTTTTAACTTTCAACTTTTTATTTTGTCGTTTCAACTTTTTATTTTGTCGTTTCAACTTTTTATTTTGACGTTTCCTTCAACTTTTTATTTTGTCGTTTCAACTTTTCATTTAGCTAGGTTTCGGCTCCGTTTATTTATTTTTTTTCGTTTTGTCTATGTTTCGAAATGGCAATCATTACGTCATCCCGTCAGGCTTTGCGAAACTGATGCGTGCTAAAATGCTAATCTTCATGCTTAGCTTTATTGCTTTCTTTCTTCGCTTTCCTGATGTCCTTGAAGCTGTTCGCTGAAATATACTTAATTGTTGATCAGTAATGTCGCTGGCAAGTATCCTGATCTTATGGCCGTAGACCTACACTATATTAAAAGGGCTTGTTTATACGGAGGCGAGCCGGACTAGATCGTGCGTTTGTTACTATTTAATTTTCATCTTGCGTTTATATGAGAACCGAGGCAGCCCGCCTAGCCGAGATGTCGCTTTGTGCAACCGGGATTTCGGTTATTTAAGACCGGTCTAGCTCACCTACCCTGGCTGGAACGTCAGAGCTCCGTATACGCGACAATGTTTGTCTATACAAGTTCCTTCTGGACAACGTTGTATTTCACAAGTTCTGTTTGCTCGTGTGTAGGTTATAAATTGAAAACGTACTCGCAAAAGTGTGATTCTGGGTATCGTGCATGGGAAAATAAATGCAGCCCCTGCCAGCCCGGGTAGCAGGGCTAGAAATTGTCACGTAAACACAGGATGAATGTCGAGCCAGCTCGGGTAAAGCAAGCAACTTGTTCATGCAGAGTCGGGAATTCCCTGTTTGCACACACTGCGCGGTCACTGCTTCCTGCAACGTACGCAGTCACAAACGCACCTTCATTTTACTCGTATTCAGTTTCGATCATATATTGTTGTGATCACAAATTGAAAATTTTTTCCATCACCTATATAAAATCTTCACTGATGAATATGTGTAATTTGATCTGTCTGCGTTGACTTCGTTCTCTCGCAAACGTGAGAATTCTTGTTTTGTATGTATTACCCCATATTAAATTACCATAGGTGAGATATGGATAAACTATTGTGCCGATCACGGATTAACTGTAGCGAATTTAGATTTGTATAATGTCGTAACTTAGATATTATCACTGATTTTTTTACATATTTTATTTATATGTAAAAACTGACCGATTGTATTTTCCAGATTAAAAATTCACCTATAATGATCCCTAAAAATGTTGTGTATTTAATTGGTTTGATATCTGTATTGTTTATTTTTATGGTGATGTTGGTATTCAGTTTCGTATTGGTTGATTTAAAATAAACTTTGTTTTAGAAGTGTTTATGGATAACTTATTAATTTATTTTAACCATGCAGTTAGATTTTGTTAACTTCCTCTTGTTTTGTTAAATAACTCGTTTAGTTTCCCAGTCTGACTGTGATTAGAGTAAAAAACATTAATATCGTCAACAAATAAGACAAACGAAACAATTTAACTAGTTTCCTATGACTGTGATTAGAGTAAAATACATTAGTATCGTCAGCAAATAATACAAACAAAACAATTTAACTGCAGTTTTCAATATCGTTTATGTATATAAGAAATAGAAGAAGTCAGAGTATTGATCCTTGGGGTACACCACTTGTAATATTCATTTCCTTAGATTTATAACCTGGTTATATTTTATTATCTGTTTTCTATTTTCTAAGTAATTTTTAAACCACTCTATATAAGGCTATAGCCCTCGTATTCCATAATGTTCTAGTTTTTTTAATAAAATAGTTGCTGTGGTTGACTGCATCAAACGCCTTTGAGAGATATAGAAAAATACCAATTGAAAACTTGCCATCTATGAAATTTTATCAATAAGTTCAATAATTGCCAGTTCAGTTGATCTTTTTTTCCTGAAGCCATATTGATGTTTTGATAATATTTCACGTTTTTCAATAGAATTTATCAATCTTTTGTACATGATTTTCTCTATTAATTTGGAAAGACATGACAAAACTGATATTGGCCGATAATTTTCAAACTGGTTCTTTTCATTTGCTTTAAAAATTGGTGTTACCAATGGTATTTTTAACTTATCTGGGATGACGCCAGTTAAAAATGTCAAGTTGAATATGTGCGTAAGAGGCTTACTTATTTCATTTCTATTTCTTTTTATAATTTTAGAGCTAATATATCATCATAACCATATTTTGTTTTAATTTATCCATTTCAATTTGAACTTCAGTTTCAGTAACAGGGTCAATAAACATGCTGTTATTGTAATTACCAATAAGATACTTGTCAAATGTTGTTTCCGTATTATCAAGAATTTTGTTAGCTAATTTGGGTCTAATATTTACAAAGTATTCGTTAGATATTTCCAATGGTTCTGTTATTGATTCACTCGGTTATTGTTTGCAAGAAATCGTTTTGGTAATGTTTGGTTTGTCTTATTATTATTCAAAATTTCATTCATGAGGGTTTTCCATATCATTTTGGTGTTATGTTTATATTTAATTAGCTGACTATCATAATGTATTTTCCTTGTCACTTTTATTACATGATTGAGTTTATTTTTATACTTTTTATATTTATTCTCATTTATTTTAGTTAGATTTTTTAGGTATTAATTTCTTATAAAGTTTATTTTTTGTTTGAACTGATTTTGCGATACCTCTTGTTATCCATGAACTTTTGTGTTTGTCAATAGTTTTATAGGTTTTGCATATTAGTGGAAAGTTTGACTCATATCGGTAGTGTTAAATTGATAAAAAAAATATTATAGGCTTCTGTAAGATTGTTATTAGCTAATATATTTCCCCAGGATATGCTTTTGATATTTGTAATATTTGTATGATATTGGAGTTATTTGTCTTTTATGATATTATCAGTTTGAGAGTTTTTGATTATTTAAGTCACATATGCGAAATTAAGTGGTCTGAAATATCACTAAATATAATTTCGCTAGTGCTAGATTCAATTGTATTTATATTGTTGGTGAATATGTTGTCTATTAAAGTAACAGTATGTTGAGTAATTCTTGTTGGTTTTGTTATTTGAGGATAGTATGATGATGTAAAAAAGTTGTTCTGTGAATTTATTTGCATACTCAGAAGATTCTAATTTTAATAGGTCAATGTTAAAATCTCCCATAAAATAACAGGTTTTATTTTCCTTATCAACTCTGTTCAGAATTTCATTAATGTATTTTTCAAATATTTCAAAGTTACTATTAGGTGGCCTGTAAATTACTCCAATTATAATGTTTTTCCTTCGTGGTGTCACTATTTCAATAAAAAGTGATAGATAGATGTCTTCTTTACTACTAAGATCCTGTCGAGTTTTAATTTCTAGTTGTTTTGTAATATACAGTACATACCTACGCCTCCACTGTTTTTGTTGTTTTTTTCTGTTTAAATTAATGATTTCATATTCTTCCAAATTAAAATATTTATCATTGCTGTCAGTTAGCCATGTTTCTGTTAGGCCAATTATTGACAATGATTGATTTAGAGATTTAAGTAAGTGTTTAAAGGAGTCAAATTTATTCGATATGCTTCTTATATTTAAATAAAGCAATGTATATTTTCCTTTAATGTTCTTCGTTACATTTTGTTCTTTAAATTTACTTGGTAGATAATAATTACAGTTAATATTGTCTAAGTTTAAAGATTTTTCAACATTAATACTATCTTTATGCAAAGTTATGTTATCATCTAATCGAAATGGGTTAGATTTCATTTGCTCTTGTTTATCCATATCTGCCTGGCTAACACAGTAACACTTCTGTTGTAATTTTCATTAATAATTTCGTATTCTGAGTGATCATCTAACGAAGAAAATGGTAAAGATTCATTTAAACATTAAACATTTTTGACATATTTCTACTTCCTTAGTTAAATCTGGTATCAAATGATTTCACGCATCGGGTAGACGTGTGATACCATTTTAGACATGTGCAACATTTAATATATTTTTTATATTTTCCTATTGTCTTTAGACAAGAGGAACATTTTTTAATACTTTCTATTAAGCTACTCATCATTAGTTAAGTAAAAGTAATAATATAAGAGTAATATAAGATTTGAGTAAGTTATTTCTAACGAAGCGTTTCTGATGATGTTGTAGAGGACGAAAGCTCAAGCAAATAAATAATTTAAACAGTATTGTATTTTGGCCTCATTTGATCTCTCTCTTTTCGTAATAATAATAATAATAATAATAATAATAATAATAATAA
>JAWNZC010000032.1:0-364423 GCA_035771165.1 Paragorgia papillata | reverse complement strand
ACTGCAAAGTTTAAACTTTGCAACTAAAAATGAACGTTGCTACTCCGACTCCGAGTTTTGCAGCGTTAAGCTAGCGATCATCAGGCAACTGAAAAAGTTTCACATTAGTTTCTGTTTTTATTGCGTGACACGCCTGAGATCGCAGTCACACGCAAACCCGCACGCGCAAAATTGCGTGAGTTGAGTTCGAGAGCTTGTTCCCCGGATGTACTTCTCTGTTCTTAGCGCGGCGTACGTTCGTAAGCATAAAGTTTATTTCCATGCCGTGACTCGTTTTCGCACAGTCGTCTCTTGTGAGGCGACGCTCTTCTCTCTCCTTCCGTTCTCTCACCAGAACGCGCTTAACCATTTTCCGCGTTTCTTCATATCAAGTCCCAGCGCGTCCCTTTGGTAACTTATTTCCACCATTGCGTTATAATTTTCATATATAGTTTTTCCTCGCTCTTGAACATTTGCGGACACAAGGGCGGTGGGGGGGGGGGCGATGCCCCGCCGCAAATAATTTTAGCCTGAAAGCTTTCATTTTTGGAAAAGTGGAAGCACAAGAAATGTTTTTCATATTCAAGTTAAGCACTACTTTAATCTATTTATTACAATACCAACATCAGCAAAATGTGGCGTGTTTTAATAATAACAAGCGAAAGTATTCTAATCCCACAAAATAAGTGTTATGAAGTGCAGTAAGTTTGGATAAAGATATTTCTTACACGAGTTACAACATGCTTGATGCTTCGCATTTTCCCCATTGTCAATTTGAATTTTGCTTCGCAAAATATTTTTTCTCGTGAAAATGATTGTTTATATCATGCATAGCATGTGATTTATAACAAAATGCACCATTAAAATTTGAAAACCTAAATTTATTTTATACAAAATGTGTTCTCAAAATGGCTGCCAATAGACATTTCCTAGATCCAAATTTTAAAAATTTTTTCCGGGGGGCATGCCCCCGCACCCCCCTAGAAGGCTTGTGCCTTCGGCACTCGCCCCCCGAATATATT
This sequence comes from Paragorgia papillata, assembly GCA_035771165.1. Taxonomy (NCBI): domain Eukaryota; kingdom Metazoa; phylum Cnidaria; class Anthozoa; order Scleralcyonacea; family Coralliidae; genus Paragorgia; species Paragorgia papillata. The sequence continues at coordinate 363,422 of JAWNZC010000032.1, read as the reverse complement.
CGTCCAAGTGTCCGCCACTGCTCTTCTCTTGACTCACGTACATTACATTACACGCACATTACGCAGGAGTTTTGGTGAATTTCACTGCCCCAGACCACTACTGCAAATCATTTACGGTACGCCGGCAGGTATTTTTTACTTTCCCTATTTTAAATAAATTCTCTCTAACGAGAAAGATACACAAGAGACGACTTTCATTAACTCTGATCGTTTGTTGGTCCAAGCTCGCCTTGTTCGCTTTCAAAATAACCAGGTTTTTCTCTAGACACGGATTGCAGCGACTTTCTCACACTTATGTAAGCGGCCCCGGCGGTTTTCAAAATAGACTCGGCCCAATTTACTGTGAAACGGTTTTCCACTTTCGATTTTATGCCCCAAACGTACTTCGATAGGTTCAGTGTCGTATCTTGTATTTTCTCGTCATGGAAAGACTTCTGGTGGTTGTTAAAGTGTTGCTTGAAGTTTGTTGGCTGTCATTGCTATGTATTATTTTGTTGTGTCCGTTTCCGTCGGTTGTTTTCACATCAGCGATTGTAAATGGCTCCTGGCAACCATGTAGTTATCCTTTCAAGGGGCAATCGGTTTTATTTCTGCAGCTGCAATTTTTTATCTTGTTGTTGTTGTTGTTGGTTTTGTTGTTGTTGGTTTGTTGTTTGTTTGTTGTTGTTGTTGCTTGTTGTTGTTGTTTTGATGTTGTTGTTATGCACGTGTGACGTGAGCGAAGTTGTTAAATGTTGCAAATCAAAGAAATTTCAATATCTCTTCTGATATTCTTCATTATTTTGAAAAGTTCTTTTAAATAAGATAAAGTAAGTCGAGTTTCGCTTCAAATATAGACACTTCAAGTTAGAGAAATACTACTGTACCAAAATATAACCAAATGTCTTGATTACTTTTTTACCATTATCAGGCCATGCACATATAGCACCGTTACCACAAGCGAGGCTATGTGCTTGGCTACAAGCGATTCCTTCAGCACCAAATCCTATCCAAGAGTCAGGATTGTTACAATGATTCTCATTATTAGCCACAACGCCAAGTCTAACACACATACCGTTCGTTCCCCCCGCGTTGACGTTAAATCCTTCTAAGTTGCAGTTTTCTTGTAAAGACGATCCAACCAAGACTGATTTCCCAAGCAGCTTTTCCAAGATTTGTTTGTCGATACACATTATCAGCAATCAAACTATACATCGAGCTTGCTTCGTAGTTGAGCTTGATCCATTTTGTAACACCATTATGTTTCATTCCAAGGCAAATCTTTGTAAATGGATTGTTCCAGTATGAGGCCAACATGGTTTCTCCACCTGATAACCCAAGTTGTCCACCAGAAATACCATAAACATTCTTATTGGTCCAGTGTGGAGAGTCATAAGCAAATGTTTGCTTGAAATAAATAAATATTAAACAATAATTTATTACATGTAATCTAACAGACGTTTGGTAGACCTTCGTCAAGCTCAATTACTCAGAAAAGATTTCTGGGGCCTGTTCACATGAGAACGGGTTATCTCGGGGGGTAGGGATAACTCGAGGCTATCACGATTGGTAAGGTGTAAGAACCAAGTGGTAGGGTTGTTTCCACTACAGTTTGGCGAAGTGTGAGGAAAGAAATGAGGTCTTTTAGGCTTGAATTAATTAGTGGAAATTTTAAGGTTACATTAGATGATGAGGGCATGTTTTGGGAGATTGACTACCCAGGTGAAAATCTTGTCAAGATCTTACAAGATCTTGTAAGATCTTGTAAGATCTTAAATAAGATCTTATAATAAATTTCTTATAAGATCTTATAAGATCTTGTAAGATCTTGTAAGATCTTGTAAGATCTTGTAAGATCTTGTAAGATCTTGTAAGATCTTAAATAAGATCTTATAAGAAATTTCTTATAAGATCTTATAAGATCTTGTAAGATCTTATAAGATCTTGAAAGATCATGTAAGATCTTACATAAGATCTTATAAGAAAATTCTTATAAGATCTTATAAGATCTTACAAAGATCTTGTAAGATCTTAAATAAGATCTTATAAGAAAATTCTTATAAGATCTTATAAGATCTTACAAAATTTTATAAGATCTTGTAAGATCTTGTAAGATCTTGTACGATCTTGTAAGATCTTAAATAAGATCTTATAAGAAAATTCTTGTAAGATCTTATAAGATCTTACAAAATCTTATAGGATCTTATAAGATATTGTAAGCTGATCTTGTAAAATCTTGTAAGATCTTAAATAAGATCTTATAAGAAATTTCTTATAAGATATTATTTAAGATCTTGACCAAATTTTGCATAAAGCTCACTAGATCTTTCAAGATCTTGTGTATTATCTTGTAAAAGCTTATAAGATATTTTGTATGATATATCCCTTACGAAAATGTTCTATAGAATCCTATAGAATATTCTGTTGGAAATCTAAATCCAATGGAATATTCTGTTGGATTTTTTTTTCAACAGAATATTCTGTTGGATATTCTGAATGACACTAAAGTGTCAATAGAATATTCTATTGGATTTTCTATAGCATATTGGTTTTTCTTCCACAAAGTATTATAATAGATTTTCTATATGAGGCCAATAGAACATACTATTGAATATTCTCTAGAATATTCTATTCATTCGATTTTTTATTCATCTCTAAGTTATAACTCTGAAGTTAAAACATTGAGCTTCAAATGCTTTTCCAAGTTTACCATTTGTCATATTTTGCTTATAAGTGTTTCTTTTGATCTACCATATATTGCTCAAGAAATATTTCCACCAAACTTTAACTATACGTTTCTTATCTTCAAAATCCCTGTGCTAACAGATATTTTGTGCAGCGTGCTACACACTATTTGATTAGACATAAAACTTGACAAATGACCTAAATATACTAGCCCATAAAGTTGAATTAAAAAGTATTGATTTGTAAAACTCGATGTATGGCTTTCGACTTTCGAGTGACTATGGGCGAATACAACCTGCAAATTTACATAAACGTTTTGTGCTACCTTAAGACCACGCGAGGCTAACGCGGGATTATTATCCCATGATGACGCGGGAACCCGGTGACGCGTTCATTTTCGAATTGGAAGTTCGTTGGCGATTGTTGTTTGCCTTTTGCTTTGTAATTTGTTGCTTCTGTTTTATAAATGGTTCTTCGCTAGATCGACGTATACAGACGATGGATGCGATCACAATTATTGAAGGTAAGTCGTAGATTCTTTAATCAGCAATTTTGTATACTGATTTGTATAAATTTGAAATAGTCGGCAAGGTATACTCGGGGTATTTTATATTTATTCGCTACGGAATAGAAATGTTCTTAATTGTCGGAATACAAACGATTTGCGGTTTGATTCTTACAAAATATGTTTATTTTCGTGGTTTATATTAAAGTATTACAATTAAAGGATTTATGGTTTGTTTTGGGGATTGACAAATTGTTTTGTGTTGATCAACAACGGCGGCAATTTTGAATATATATAATATATATACCCTGCATACTATAGATAATTCATTTACAAAAAGTCGACCATTTGATTCCCTTTTTGATGAACACAACTGTTATGTTTCAATATTTAATTTAAGAAAAGGCTTTACTGTGTTAACAACATAGCTTGAAAACTAGATATTGCCTAGACTGCAATGTTCTCAGTGTTGGAATCTGGGGCAATGTGTGCATGTATGCTATAAACCAGACTACAAAGAATATTAAACATGTTTCAAAGAATATTAAAATTTACCAGTAAACATGGACTGGACTGGCCCGGTAACTGGTTGTGACAACTGGGATCAAGGCAAACTGGGCTAGCTTGCTTGTCATGTAATTGAAATGTTGAAAAGACATACAATTTATATAGGATGGCTAGCCTGGTCCATGTAATCACCCCCTTAGTTTGCTGATGTTCAGAGTTAATTAAACAGATGTTCAGAATCTCGGAAGTTTTATTCTATTTCACATCAATCTTTTGTTAATATCTCCATTTGTTATTATATATGTACTAACTCCGTGCCAAATATGGGTCGGACAAAGTTAATAAATATCACCAGCAAGTTATGGATGTATGTAACCAAAAATGTAGGGATGCAAAATGTAGAATGGATGCTGCAGAAAGCAAAAACTTATAAAGACTATAAATTTTTGAATGAATGAATTTTGTCATTACAGTACTACTTAGCTTGTCAATCGTAAATACTTTAAATAATTAATTACAGTTTATTTTCAACAACCTTAGTTGAGAGTAATATTATGTCTCTTTTCACCAATTACCAAAGAGCTAGATCAATAACTGGACACACAAGTGTGTTGGTGTTGACTGTTCACCATACATGTAGAGTGATAATCATAAAATCATATAAAGCAAAATAATGGACAAAAACAAACTAATTATTTACACTTGTGTATGACCCCATCTCTACCATTAACCAGATCTAATGTAACAATATAATTATACAATGTAACATGTAACAAATTTTGTTAAAGTGCCTATGAAACGAAAATTAAGTTTGTCTTATTTGAAAGTACTTTTAAAATGACAGAGTAACATATTTTGCAGCTTTTTGTTTCCTTGCTTTGTTTTTAGGATATCATAGTTTGTTTTATAAGTGAAACTACTGTAACCAGTGACGTCACAATGCGTGCATAATGACTTACAGGGAAAGGTTATATATCTTTTCTATTATCAGATGGAAGCACTTTGAAGTGTGTGTGTTTCCCTTCCAACAACAAAAATAATTACATTTCCAACTAATTCCGTTTAATAATAGGAAAGATCTATACAGTATATATAAACCTTTCCCAGTAAGTCATGCGCATTTGTGATGTCACTGGTTAGTTTCACATACAATAAAACAAACTGAGATACCTCAAGAAAGAAGCAAGCAAGCAAACAAAAAACAGCAAAAGATGTTACTCTGTCATTTCAAAGTACTTTCAAATAAGACAAACTTAATTTTTTCGATTCATAAGCACTTTAAATCAAATTAATCATGCTCTTATTAAAGCCCATCAAATGATATATCAGGGAAGATATTGTCGGATTCAACAAGAACTTGTGTTATTTTGTAAGATTCTGCAACAGTCAAGATAGTAAGATTTTGTACAATCTTGTAAGATCTTGTAAGACCTTGTAGGTTCTTGTAAGATCTTGTAGGATCTTGTAAGATCTTGTAAGATTCAGCAAGATCTTGTAAGATCTTGTAAGATCTTGTAAGATCTTGTAAGATCTTGTAAGATCTTGTAAGATCTTGTAAGATCTTGTAGGATCTTGTAAGATCTTGTAGGATCTTGTAGGATCTTGTAAGATCTTGTAAGATCTTGTAAGATCTTGTAAGATCTTGTAGGATCTTGTAAGATCTTGTAAGATTCAGCAAGATCTTGTAAGATCTTGTAAGATCTTGTAAGATCTTGTAAGATCTTGTAAGATCTTGTAAGATCTTGTAAGATCTTGTAGGATCTTGTAGGATCTTGTAAGATCTTGTAAGATCTTGTAAGATCTTGTAAGATCTTGTAGGATCTTGTAAGATCTTGTAAGATTCAGCAAGATCTTGTAAGATCTTGTAAGATCTTGTAAGTTCTTGTAGGATCTTGTAAGATCTGGTAAGATCTTGTAGGATCTTGTAAGATTCAGCAAGATCTTGTAAGAATCTTGTAAGATCTTTGTAAGATCTTGTAGGATCTTGTAAGATCTTGTAAGATCTTGTAGGATCTTGTAAGATCTTGTAAGATTCAACAAGATCTTCTACGAGCTTGTCTAAAATCTTGTAAGATTTTAAGCTATCTTGTAAGATCTTGTAAGATTTTGCAAGATCTTGTAAGATCTTGATACGATCTTGCAAGATCTTACATAAGATCTTATAAGATCTTGCCAAGATCTTGGCAAGATCTTATGTAAGATTTTCACCTGGGTAGTGCCGAGTGCGCTGCGAATTTTAGCGATATGTATCTCAAATTTCCAGTCAAGAAAGACAAATAATTGCTGATTGTGAAAATATAAATTTGATGAGTATTCATTTCAAACTTTCCCTATTTTTAACGGGTTAACGAAAATATACACTCTCCAAGAAAATTCAAATAATGAATTTACCGTTTAACTAAGAATTTTCCTGCATACCATATTTTCAATCATGAATAGCAATCGCAAAAAACCGTGTGCGCTTGTTTTGTACTTTTTAGTGGTTATTTAGATACACGGCATTTTTTTCAGATCCGCGTTGCCTAAAACGACAAAGAGACAAAAAATCACTTAACGAGAAAGTATTGTAAAAATCATATGGCGACCGACCTAATACTGTAACAAAATTTGAAAAAATCTACATCAGTTTGGTGCGCCAATTTTGTGGAAAAATCCGTGGTGGAGAACTCCTTATAAGCGAGGGAAGTTTAAAGTGTTTATGAAAACGAAAATTAAGTTTGTCTTATTTGAAAGAACTTTTGAAATGACAAAGTAAGATCTTTTGCTGTTTTTTTGTTTCCTTGCTTCGTTTATGAGATATTTCAGTTTGTTTTATATGTGAAACTAACCAGTGACATCACAACGTGCATAATGACTTACTGGGAAAAGGTTATATATCTTTGCTATTACTAAACGGAATCAGTTGAAAATGTATATTTCTGTTGTTGTAAGAGAAAAACGCACACATAATTGCTTTGAAGTGATTCCGTTTGATAACAGAAAAGATATATAAACCTTTCCCAGTAAGTCATTATGCACCTTGTGATGTCACTGGTTAGTTTCACATATAAAACAAAACTGAAATATCTCATAAACGAAGCAAGGAAACAAAAAACAGCAAAAGATCTTACTTTGTCATTTCAAAAGTTCTTTCAAATAAGACAAACTTAATTTTCGTTTCATAAACACTTTAAAATAAATGCTCACGAAATTTAGATTTTCATAATCAGCAACCATTTGGCTTCCTTGACTGAAAATTTGAGATACATAGCCCTAAAATTTGGTGTGCAAAGGCCAATTTCCCCAAACAAGGAAAAATATGCTTTCGTCAACACTTTTTTTGTAATTTTTTCTGTATCTTGTGTTTTGAAATATTTCGACCAAAGACAGCGTGCTGTCCGCGATCTTGTTGTAATATTGGGTTTAATTAACTAGGAAATTGGTGACGTCACAAGCAGGGTAAAACCTGATGAAACTACTCCGTGGGTGACCAAATTTCCACAGAAGGCTTTTTAAATGTTGTGGGTCAATTTAAAATGGAAATAGCGCAACAAAATCGAGTTTTCTAGCTCATAATGTCATCAGATTGGCAAGATAAAAATTTCACTTTACCCATAAATATTTTTATTGCCAATCACCCTTTAAGTTAGAAATGAGGGGGTATTTTATAACATGAGGCTGGCCTGAATTTTGCATTTCAGTTTTTGTTTACATGAGGCCAGCCTTGAAACTATATAGGCTTGGTTTCGCTGTTGCTTCAATTAGTTTTGTGTCAATTGCCCTACAGCTCGTGACCACTGGAGAATCATTATTTTATGTGGATTTTACACCAATCTCATTTTAAAAAAAGGATTGAGTGTCATGAGAGGTGAAAGTACTTCAGTTCGGTCTAGCAGGCGACCTGAGATTAGGCCGGTGTGAACTGAATCTCAGGCTGGACTCATGAAAACGATCTATATAGTAACAAAAGGTATGCTATATGCGTACATGTATCTGTGCCAAAATTAGTCTAAAGGCCTGTTTACAAGGGGTAGGGTTACTCTAGCATCCAGGTTTACCCTTGCACCCCAGTTACCAATGCACCCATTGAAGCAAATTCGGGAAGTGTCAATTAACCCATCCATAGTTAATAGAAAACATACATGGTTTGGAAACCTGGCAAACTTCAGAGGAGTTAACAAACAAGCTATGATTCATGTTGAAAGGTACATGAAGGCCAAACTGAATTTGAGGGGGTATTTGCCGAAGATCTTTGGTGCAGAGCATTTTACCTAAAAAATTTTGGCACATGTTTTTGGCGCAGATTGACAAGCTCGTAGTTATGGTGCAGTTTTTTGGGGCGCAAGCTTTCTAGTTTTTTGGCACACAAATAAATAAATGTTTTGAAAATCTTTGATGCAGAGAATTCTGAAATTCACGCCTGGCATGAAGGTGCATAAATCCTTTGTTTTAGGTTTATTAATATTTAAACAGTACGGTTGAGTGATTGAACCCAAACGTTGCTATTGGATGATTGCTTCATTATACAGAAAATACAATATGTTCAGTAACCGTGAAAGTGCAAAAATTTCCATAAACCTGAACAAAAACATAAAAACAATGACTTTTGTTGAGACTTCCAAACGACCAAACCATGTATTGATGTATATTTTCTATTATTAACTATGATCCAGCTCAGTTAACGTATTAAATAAGCGAATGAGATGAAAGGTCAATCCCTTGATACTAAAAAGATATCGTGGGACAGATCATGGCTATTTAGATACAACTTTAATACAGCAAGCAGTCACTGAGTACATATGTGTACTGTACTGCTAATAAACTTGATTGCATTACTGTAAAAATGTAAAATAATGCTACCGGTTGTGAAATATATACTTGTAAGTTTCCTCCAGAGAGAATTGTTTGTCTTCCGAAGAGTAATGTTTGTCACTTTGAAGACGGTCTTGAAGACATATAAAACAGTTTTTTAATAATACACGTGTTGGGCCAGAGTTGCCTGACTCGATAAATCGCCCAACGAGTTGAAAACCTTTTGTCAACTCTTCAATCATTCTGTATAACGCACAAAAACTGTGGTAGATCACACTTGCAAGTTTACTATAAGTCATGTTAAAAATACTTGCCATTTGTATCAGCAATATTGTCTTTCTTCGAAAATAGTGTTGCTCTTCGACCATGCAGGCTGCAGCTTCGAACACGATCGGGGGTTAAAGAATACTTGTTTCCATCGTTCAAGACTGACAGCTCGGCGTTGACGCCAAAAATGTCTGAGATGTAATCCATTCCTGGGGGGCTTTCCATTTACACGGTTAGACCAGTCAGTCCGGTTAAATAGAACACGATTCGTTTGAGACCTTGGATGGTTTTAACTGGAAAATTTGGTCCTAATCAAAAGCAAGTCCATTCTGGCCGGACTGACCGGTCTAACCTTGTCAATTGGAAAGCGCCCCTGGATGTAATTGTCGCGCATTGGTTAGAGTTACAACACAGCACACACTAACAGGTCAGTGGTTACACAAAAAAGTTAACAGACCCGCGCAGATACAAAAACACTACTACAACCGACAACCCGATGAACCGACCTAAAGTTAGTCTGGCCTGTGTTCGGGCCAGCCTCATGTAAACACCCGCTGAGTAAAGAACTTGAGAATGGTGCAATTTTTAGATTTGTTAAGTGCGTGAACTGGACTCTTGCAAGGAATTACGCACAATGGAGAACTTGTACGTTTTAATTTGCAAGTCCTTTTAAAAATCAAATTATTCAAGTCTGTTTTATGTTGAACTCGTTGGTTTCTTAGGCCCTGTTTGCATGAAGTGGATTGAGTGTTCAATTCAAATCTCCCATGTTGTTTCTCCTTGTTGTGTTTACATGAAGAAGATTGAAAGCTTTCGCTCTGATCGAAACGAATGGCTGAAGTCAATCCACGCAGTGGAGTGGGTTAACTTGAGATTCAGGCAAGGATCGACTTGAATGTCTCCAATCTGATTCATCTAAACACGGTTTTGACTTGAGTAAAGTTGGTGCATGTCGTCATATATGGCAGACATTGAGGGAAGCACAGAAAATAGTGTTCATGCAAGTAGATTGGATTCTCCATCTAAACGGCATGTGCCCGTATTGACTTCACTCGCGTTTTTTTGATCCGCTTGGACAGTCAATCCGCTTCATGTATACATTGGCCTTAGTTCAACAGGAGTCATATAGGATATATGAACGAGGAAAGTGAGGACGATATCTATATCACGCAGAACAAGTTCCGGAAACCAAAATAAGGTCCATGAAGAGATGTTTGAAACGTGTGCACCTGTGGAGCGGAATTAGAAACTAATGGAAGCCTGATAAAACGACATGCAAAGAATGAAACAAAAACTGATAAGTGTGAGAGTGAAGATGGAGATTATGGAAAGAGTTCGAAAATGCCTATTGTTGTGAATGCAGGAAATGTAAAATTTCATTTCTAAACTCGTTAAATAATGAATAATTGTTGAGTGATTTTTTGTGTGTTGTTATTTGTCGTGTTCTTATTGGTTTAGTTTAATTAATGAGAAATTGCGTTAATTTTATGGAGGGAATATATATATTATCCCGCTGACTTTGCGGGAAAACATATATTGGCCCTCTGTCTCAGCCAATAATCATTCACCCCCAGTCTTTCCCTGGGACTAATCAAATGCACCACTTTCTTTGAGTAAGAGTTACTGGGTATAAATCGCATATGGACTCCCTTCGAGGTCCGCTGGAGAACAAAAGAAACCGAACAAATCGTGATATACAGATACAGAAACAGATCCAGATCCAGATATAGGTATATCATTAGACAACAAGCATTTCTTTCTCAACCTTACTTACCGTCGATTTTCATCACCAGTTGTCCAACCGCCATCTCCACATCCTGGAATTTCAGTCATATGGCAGTAAACTGGATATCGAGGTGAAGTTTTCATCCACTCGAAGTGTGTAGGCACCGCTGCTTAGCGAACTAGATAAGATAGTTGGTATAGCAGTTGGTTATTAACAACAATGTAAACTAAACTGGAAACATAACTGGGCAACACCTTCAATAATGTATACACAACATTCAATACTAGAAGATGATGGCAGAGTAAACACCAATAACTCCTGTCCAATTACTGTGGTGCCAAAAGCCCAAAACAAAGTACAAGCTAACTGGACTATAGGTGGTGTGCAACCAATCCCCTGAGATTCAAAAGACAAAGACATTTTCGCCATGTTGGATAAAATTATAATTGCAGATGATCAAAAACTTTTGTCAAATTCATCCCAACATGCATGGCGGCAACGAGGTTACACATACAGATACTAACTTAAAAACAACATGAAAAGATTTTGAAAAAGTCACATGCCTAATTACATTTTTACCCAAGAGCCGGCTCGCAGGCTATTACATTTTCTACAAATCGTTTTCTACAAAGAGAGTCGTCTACATTATAAGTTTCTTTTAAAGCAGAATGGTGGTATTTGATTAATGGTTTCTGAGAGATGTTAGAGATTTGTATAATTTAAATAAGTATTTTTGGTAAATATTTAGCTATAGTCACTTCAACTTAAGTGACCAATTGGTAAAGTGCCTATAAAACAAAAATCAAGTTTTCTTATTTGGAAGAGCATTTAAAGTTACAGAGTAACATCTTTTGCAGTTTTTGGTTTCCTTGCTTCGTTGTTTGAGATATTTCAAATTGTTTGATATATATTCATCTTGACGACATGCAACGTGTGCATAACTATATATTTTGCTATTATCAAACATAATCACTTAAAAAATCTACATGTTTGGTGGTATGGAAAAAGATACAACCACACTTTACTTTCAAATGAATATGGTTTGATAATAGCAACCATGTATAACCTTGTGCACATATGACGTCAAAATGTTTAATTTGCCTATTAAACGAATTTAAAAAGCAAGACAAGGAAAAACTATAAAAAAATCTTACTCTGTCTTTTTAAGTGTTCTTTTCAAAACAGACTTACTTTTCGTTTCATGCATTGGCACTTAATTTAGTAGCCACGTTAGTTTTTGATTGTTTTGGGGTTTTTTTAACAAGAAAGTTCTGAACTAAAATAGTTCAATGTTGTTTATATATGCATACCTGTCCTTTTTCAAGGCGACCTTACATGATGGTGCAGAAATACAGTTCCCTGATCCTACAAAGGAGAAAATCACATATAAATTTTAACATTACGTTATCCAATCTGATTTAACTTATATATAACTTTCAAAATAAGTACAATATAGTACAAAATAGCACAAACAGTTAATAAATACATGTAAAAGCTAAGAGGTGGGGTTTATAAATGAGATGAATCAAATCTTAATATTTTCATGCCCCAGTTACACTATACCGGATTGCTTGCGTATCGGATTACTTTTCGTATAGGATAGAGGTTACATTTACACTATACTAACGCAGTAATCCGACACAATACGTCGGAGCAAAATCACTCCACTCTGGAGGTGATATGAAAAGTAATCCGATATGTCCCGTGGCACAATTTGTTGTGCGTAAATGGGGTAATCCGATACGTTTTTCACTTTAAATATTCTACCTCCAATTCTTTATTGCTCGTTTCAACACAGCCGTTTTGGCAGCTTTTCCAATACATTGAAAGTTGAAGGCAAATATAATATATTTGTTTCTTGTAATCACTTCAGCTATAGTCCGCCCGAGATGTCTTTCTGTGGATTCTGTTGTATCTCATCTGCAGGCTTTGGCCAATGTTCCTCAAATACGAATCTAATTTTTCATATTTTGTTTTCACACTGTCCCAGTCCTGTGTGAAAAAGCAACTGGATACACAGATACCTTGCAGTCATTAATTTAAGGGAGCAAAAATACGCCAAAATTGTGAAACATGACGAGATATTGATTTAATAAGAACGCCATACTTCCCTCATACTGAAAAATACTTCTAGATTTAGGGGGGCGATTACATGGACCGGGCTGGACCGGTTAACCGAGCTAGCCCGGTTAACCGGGATGAGTTTACGAAACGATTACATGGAGCGGGCTAGCCCGGTAAGCCGGGATGATTTTCAGGCCGAAATTCGCAATTATTAAGTAAATAAGGGCAAAGTTACGTTAGTTTTACTTCAGTTTTAACACTAATTAGTCTATTATTTATTTTGTAAACCCATCGTTGATAAAAAGATTGTTAAAGTCTTAGCTAACCCCGGAAAGCGTCTTCACGAAGACTAATTAATTTATTAAATCTTCACTTTGATCACGAAACACACAAACAACGTTGATGTTCTATTTCAGTTCCTTTCAGCACTATTTGTTCACACAGTCAAGCAAACGAACGCGTATCGAAGCGAGTTCAACAGTTTTTCAGCCCGGTTTGCCGGGATGAAAACGATTATATGGACATTTTCATCCCGGTTAACCGGGCTAGCCCAGGTTTGCGACAACCGGGATCCCGGCAAACCCGGCTAGCCCGCTTGCCATGTAATCGAAATGTTAAAACAACATGTGTTTTTATATATAAAGCGAGCTAGCCCGGTTTAACCCGAGCCAGCCCGGGCCATGTAATCGCCCCCTAAATCAAAATTGGAAGAAGATTTTCCGTCTTACTGCATACCCTTTAAAAGAAACAAATCTTTTTTCGAAAAACCTACGCGAGAAACGCGCGATTTTTTGTTATTGTAATTTGTCAATCTGGTATAGTGTAAACAAAGGATAGTTTTCATGTTTGACTTCATTGGCGCTTTAAAATATTAGAATTTGCAAAGATTTCAATTTTTAAGAATTTGTTTAAAGAACATATTGCGTTTCAAATTATAAAAAGAACACAAACAGCTAATACACTGCATGCAAAAGCGTTTTCGAATTTTACTGATGAACTTTTTTGTGTCGCTCAGTATATGTATTACTTTGAAGATATTTAATAAATGATAATTAATATTATATTGTTGCCAGAAGTTTAATAAACTAGTATAACATTTCAATCAATTAAGGCGGACTCAAACGCTTTAAACATTGAGACAAATTAAGAACCTAAAAGAAAATACATCGGACTTACTTTGAGAAAATGTTTCGAACTTTTTACAAGTCTATAAAAGTAAAAAAAAATAGCAAACCATTAAAATGCAAGAAAAGAAGTCTATAAGAGTAGAAAAAATAAAATAATAAAAAGAAAAGAAGAGGTGACATAAAAACAGGCAAGGAATACCAAATATCGTCAAAATAACTGAATAATATTAAATGATATGCAGAAGAAAAATACAGTTTTTCATTACAATTCAATTAACAATAAATGTTCATAATAGATCAGTTAGTCAAGTAAGAAAATATATTTTTCACCAAACAGAATCTAGCCATTTAATGCGACATGCACTTTGCCTATTATTAAAATGATTTAAACAAAAATTTGGATTTCTGAACCAATTGTAAAACGATATTTCAATTCATGATTATCTTTTAAAGACACGTTTTCAAATAAAAACACTTACTCGGTGAATGAATTTAAAGAAATTCATCCCCTTTTTGGTCAATAGATCCCTAACCGACTGACTCTTCTTCTGTTGCGTTATTCAGCTCACAGATATCTCGACCCTCGTTCACAACTTGAAAATTTACCGAACTACAAGACTCCTCCCTTGCAACAACGTGAACCACACTCCAGTTCACCTTTCACGAGAAGCTTTCTTATGACATGGTTTTTTCAAATACTTGTTGTTTTCGTTTGCTGTACAAAATTTGCTCCAAACCAATGCATGTGTTTTAAGGATTGAACCCAAAATACAAAAGTGAAGGATACTCCTTGTCAGAAACATGGTAAAGTCAAACGTTTAACTACAACGCTGCAGCTGCATGAATGCATAAATGAACTACGTTTTTAATACAATGTTTTAATATATTGCGTTCACCTGCTCCAAAATTTTTAATTTCGGTGTTTGTTTTATTAAAACATGTAATATAACGGTATGAAGAAATATTTTTATCTTTTTATTTTCCTATAGATATACCACAGATATCTTCCGTAAACAGCAATGAGGAACAATTACTTTAACATTCATGAGAAAAATTCAAAAGCAATAAATATTTCATCAGTATTTACTATTTAGAGATCAGAGGAAGATTACGCTCAACTTGAGCAAACTTTTAGGTCGTCACTGTTCTCATTAAAATATATAGACTCGTGTTTGTTCTCCGTGTAATTTCAATGACTGCTTATCTGTATTTAGAAATCGAAAAAAAACATAAAACGACTGACTCGTGTTGGATATACAGGTGGATATTTACATCTATTAGTATCAACCAACTAGTGGACTATTACAAATTCGGCTTTCTGATTGGCTGAGCTACTAGTGGTCTATTGGTGATAGACCACTAGTATATGCGTCCAATGACAAACCTTCTTTATAACTGGAATATTCCTATTATGACCAATCAGAAGCCACGACATATTCACGCTGCAAACAAAACTTGCAAACTAGACCAAACATGGCGTCGGCTAAAATTTATATACGAGTGATGAAATCATGAAAACATTGGCCCGAAAGTTATGGAAAATTGTTCAGTTTGATATTTTTGAATAAGAAAATGAATTGGCTTTTGCCTATATGGAGGGTATCTACAACAATATTGAAGCAAAGTAATTACAATTTCGTTTTTTGTAAGCGATTGTTTATCATGTGTTTATCATCTTTTTTCAGTTGTGATAAAAAAAACCCAATCAAAACTGAATATCTATAGTTACGAAAGGAAGTCAAAATACAGTCCGAGTGTTTCTAAAATTTAGATGATGATTCTTCGTCCTTCTTCTTCGTCGCTTGCTCGTTTTTGGCTGTTCGCTTGGAGAGTTGCTTTGAATACTCGGCTGACTGCATGAAAATTGAAAGTGTGTTGTCCGAGTTTGAAGACGAAATGCTTGCAGTAAGCCATTTGTAATTTGAAGTTTCAAAGACATGACATGGTGAAGTTGGCATATGGAAAATATTTGAGAAAAGCGATAATGACTTGTAGCGGTTTTGTTAAGTATGGCTGGACAACAGAAGAAAGAAAGTTTAGTGGTCAAAAGGTTTCAGCTTTTCTGTCTTCTTGTGGTATGCTTTTATATATATATATATATATATATATATATATATATATATATGTTCCAAGCTACACTGCATGATGAGCTGTAGTAACAGCGAAACACCGTGTCTGTAGATTGAACTATATATATATATATACTATAAGTGGGCTTACCTCAAATGTTGATGGTCGCTACTGTCAGTTTCACGCTGGGCGATCTTCAGGCGGCAAGATCGCCCAGCGTGAAACTGACAGTAGCGACCATCAACACTTGAGGTAAGCCCACTTATAATATATATTCGCTCCATCTTTACGGTATATATTGAGCACTTTTCGACATTTCGCGAACAACACTTTTGTTTGTTTGTTTGTTTGTTTGTTTGTTTGTTTTGTTTGTTTGTTTGTTTGTTTGTTTGTTTGTTTGTTTGTTTGTTTGTTTGTTTGTTTGTTTGTTTGTTTGAATATATATATATATATATATATATATAAGTGAGTTTTGGTTCACGAAATGTTAGAGAGTGCTCAATACCATATATAGATAGAGCAAAATACAAAGCAAAATACATATATAGATAGAAAAAAATACAAATCGCCTGATGATCCTGTTTAGGGTGAAACCTCTGGTATCAATCATCAAAATCAATCAAAATTTATTAACCATATTAATAATTATTACAGCGAGATAGAGATAAGTATTAGAGATTTTGCTTTTCAAGTAGAATAGAAATAAGTATAACTTAAGATTTCATTTGTCTATCAAAAATTAATTAATAACAGATTATTTTTACATGTGTTAACAATATTACATTTTTTTCCTATTAATAAAATAATTTTCCTAATTAAAGTATTTTTGAATAAATATGGAAGGAGATTGGCAGAAGAAAACTCGAGAGAGTTTGTGAAATTGCCAATCACCAAAAACTAAGTAAAATAGAAGTTAAAGTGAAAGTAAGTATATTAGACTAAAATAATGATCTAAAAATGCACTGTTTAGCTGTTTCATCATTTCGTTAAATAAGAAATCTTTAAGCTTTATCTGAAAGGATTTTAATGTTTTGGATTGGATAATAGTATCATCAAGAGAATTCCAAAATGATATCCCGCTTTGTCTTAGTGTCATTTGTTCTAGTTTTGGTTCTTGCTTGAGTGACATGTATTTTGCCGGCAATTCTGGTATTATAATTGTGAATCTCATCATTGCAAACAAAGAAAGGTAAAACTATACTTCATACTTTATATATATAATATATATATATGTATATATATAATAGTTAAAGTAGTCGTTTACAATAGACCACAGAGTGCTCGATAGTTTTGAAGGTAGAGCAACGTTCATTTTATTAAATAGTATATATATATATATATAGATACTGCTATATATTATATAGTTTCATTTAGTGATTCAAAATACTGTGTTCACAAGTTTATGTATGTTTTTCCTTCCACGTTAAACTGTTTTCATACGTTGTTGAGCAATAATACTTTAAAACTTTGTAAATGTCGCTCGTAAATATTGCTCATGTCACAGTTATCCCAGCGTTTCTTTTAAAATCCACCGTTTTCACATACAGTTTTCAAAACCATTTGTATAATAAAACTCATTTGCATCCCCATAACTCTCTATTGAATATATTTTTTTCTGTGGCAAGCGAAACAGTTATGAAAATTGATCAATTTTAAATGACAGAATGTAAAAAAATAAATTTTTGGACCACGGTCTAAGATATTGTGAAATATCGCCCGCCCATGAACATGATGGTGACCGGTGTGTCAACAGTGTTTGCCAAGCAAAAAATCAACTAATATGATGGTGACATCATGTGCAACAAGCTATTCACATAATCTGATTTTCCTCGTGATACATATAATTTAATAAAAACAACTACATGTATAGTAATTGCGATAAGACATAACTGACCACTATCTGTATAGTAAGTAAATCCACATTACATGCACCAGCAGGAAAATTGAGTCCAGTTAATCAGATCATGTGAATGGCCTTTGCTTGAAATAATCATCAAAGACACTGGCAGGCAGTGTAAATGTGTAAAAATGACGTCGAAAAGACATCGTGTGCCCGCTGGGTGACATTTACATATCAAACAAACTGAAATATCACAAAAACGAAGCAAGGAAACAAAAAACTGCCAAATATGTTACTTTGCCATTTTAAATGTTTTTTTCAAATGAGATTGAAAGTCAAAACTGAATGTAGTCTGTGCATGTTCTCATTTTTTCCCTTCCAGAGTGCAGCCGGGTTATAAACTAGCCGGTCCTAGACCTTTTCTGGAAAATTGTTTTAAGGTCTTCAGGTTTGCGGGTCGATTTTATTCCGACGTATCGATCAGATTATTTTTCCGATCTTTAAGAAGTGTAAAAATCTAAATTTTCGATCTAGCTTTATATTTAAATTGTTATTCAGCCTGCCATTTTTGAGTGCTAAAAGACCGTCTACAGGGCGTATTTGATAACAACTTTGGTGCAATGTCAACTGTGCCACTGATAATGCGCCATTTAGGATTTGACTAGATTCCATGCAGTTATAAAAACATCAATATCCTCAATAATTTAAATAATTTATGTTGAAATATTGTTAGAAGGTTTGCACTACCGCCTAGTTTAATAAAAATGACAAAAAATTAATTTGCGTTGCATTTTACCTTTAAGAACATAGGAGCATATTTGTATGGCTGAATTCTTTCTTATTATTCTTTAAATCATTCGGCTTTTTAGACTAAATTTAAGGGCTTAGCGTCGAAATAATTAACAGTTTAAAAGTAAGATGAAGCAAAAATTAAGTCCGTCTTATTTGAAAGAACACTTAAAAAGATAAAGCAACATCCTTTGCAGTTTTCCGTTTCCTGGCTTCGTTTTTAAGATACTTCAGTTTGTTCGATATGCAAATAAGACATCTTGACGTAACATGTACATAATGACTTATCGGAGAAAGTTATATATCTTTTCATTATCAAGCCAAATTAATTCGAAGAAATCGTGTGGGTGTGTTTTCTCCCACAACATTTATAACCTTGTCCAATGTCTCATTATACACTTGGGACGGGAAGATGTTTAATTTGCATATCAAACAACCTGATATATCTCAAAAACGAAGCAAGGAAATAAAAAACTGCAAAAGACGTTACTTTGCCATTTTAAATTTTTTTTTCAATTTTCAACTTAAAATTGTTCTTTCAAATAAAAAAACTTAATTTTCTCTTCATAGGCACTTTATATCGTTTCAACTTTCAAATCAAAGATTAGTACTATTGTACTAAAATATAGCCAAAGGCCTTGAATACTTTCTCAACATAAAAAGGCCAGCAAAGGTATATAACACCGTTACTACAAGCGAGGCTATCATTTCCAACAAAGATTCTTCCCACTCCTTCACTAAACTACAACTGCAATCAGGAGTACGCTGTTTTGCCTTAATACAACTGGTCGATAATGCTGGTAACCTTGGCAACTATGAATTTCCTTTAGCACCGAATCCTATCCAAGAATCGGGAGATGCGCAATTAGCCACAAAGCCAAGTCTAACAATACATACCGCTCGCTTCCACGTTGAGGTTAAACTCTTCCAAGTTGCATGCAGTTTTCTTGTAAAGACGATTCAGCCAAAAGCGACTTCCAAGCAGCTTTTCCAAGACTTATTTTTCAATACATATCATCAACAATCAGACCATACATCGAGCTTGTTTCAAAATCGAGCTTGATCCATTTTGTGACACCATTATGTTTCATTCCAAGGCAAAACTTTGTAAATGGATTGTTCCAGTATGAAGCCAACATGGTTTCTCCGCCTGATAACCCAAGTTGTCCATCAGAAATACAATAAACATCTTTATTGGTCCAATAATTGTACTTTAAATTTTGCTGAAAAGTGATTCTTGTAAAGAGTTAGATCGCGGTAGTTCTTAAATTTGAATGTTGTTGTGCGAGAATTATGTGTAACAAAAAATCTTTTTATAAAAATCTTTACATAAAAAATCTTTTATATGAAAATCTTTATTCACGAGAAGTATTGTGTTTCTGCATGAATAAGTGTGCTTTAGCTATTATAAAGACGCATGCATGTGACTAATTTCGTAGCAGCAATTGTATAGTTGGTTTATGAATTATTAATGAGTTTTTGAACTATGCATAATTACGTTTCCTGAGGAATGTTTAAGAAAAGCAATCAACCAATGAAAACGCAGAGTCTATCAGCCGATATGCCAGGGCCTTTTCCCGCCCTCCCAATTTCAAAAAGGCCCTGGGTACGAGGTTGCGTCGCTTTGGGTCGCTGGTACATTTCTATTACAGATCGTACGTGGTGCCGGAAAAACTGGTCGTAAACAGCAGGTGGTCGTAAAAAGGGGGTCGTAGAATTCAGGTTCTACTGCCATCTCGCTCCCAGAGCCCACGTTCCCCACCCGGGAAACGAGAGACTCTGGGATAATCCGTTTCAAATCGTTACGTTATTGAGTTATGAGTTGGTCTGAAGTGACCGGAAGTAGAATTAATAAAACCAAAATAACAAAGATGCCGGACGACAAGACTCCAGTGAAGACGTTGCCGCGATCGATATCTTCGCTATATGTGTGTAGATGCTGTAATTCGAGCTTCGCCAGCAACCCCATTGACTTAATTGTTTGGGGAAAAGTCAAACAAGGAGAACATACTATCCAGATTCCGTCGGATATTTACGCATGCGTACCTCAACCGGAATAACAAGAATCCTGTGATTTGAAACGGATTATCCCAGAGTCTCTCGTTTCCCGGGTCGGGCATGTGGGCTCTGGGAACGAGATTGGTTCTAACTGCAGTTTAAAAACTCGAATAATTTGAATAATTTGACAACTTGCGCGGTTTAGGTTGGTGTTTGGGTCAAACCAGGGACTTAAACTTGGTAACTGGTGGGTAATTATGTTAATCAATTATATTTATTTTGTTTTCGTCACATATCGGAGAAATTATGAACCTAACGTTTATGCAATTACGTTGACGTTATACAATCATCATGAGAAGCTTCAAGAAAAATATTTTTTATTCATCAAATTACAATAATATAATTTTACAGGCAAAGACTTAATGTTTTTAGTTGAACTGCTGTTCTTCTGTGGCCAAAATTTTGCTCATATTTTTGTAGAATTATAGTCTCTCAACTTTCTAGTTATAATATACATGTTTATTACCATAAAATACTTATTAATAATTAATTAATTAAGAAAATATAAAATAAATGAATGTTTTACCCTTAGAGGTCGTGTACGACCTTTTGGATATTTTACATTGTCTAATTACCGCTAGACGATTTTACTTGTCAAGTGAATGCGTCTGGGGGGCGAAGGGTTAATCGGTGCATGTAAATGTGATACAGCAACTATAGTGGATGCATGTGTTTAATCTGAACAATCACAGACTCAGAATGTAAATTTTAGAATATATATATTTAAGAAATAGAAAATGGCCGCCCGTGTTTATATAGCCTGGTGCAAACACGAGAGTGAGTTGGGAGAATTCGAAAGTTTATGTGAACCCGAGTCGTAGGCGAGGGTTTACATAAGTACTTTCGAATTCTCCCAACTCACTCGAGTGATTGCATCAGGTTATATAAACACAGGGCATCCATTTTCTATTTCTTTTATGAAATAAGACTAAAAAAATGTGCCGTGACATCTCAAGCGTGTTTACACAGCCTGATATAAACACGGTAATTGACCAATCACAGCGTGCGTAAGACGCAACCTATTTTATAAATATATATAGTATAGTTTAAGTGGGCTTACCTCAAAATGTTGAGTGTCGCAACTGTCAGTTTCACGCGGGGCGATCTTCAGAAGATCGCCCGGCGTGAAACTGACAGTTGCGACACTCAACATTTTGAGGTAAGCCCACTTAAATTATACTATATTCGCTCTACCTTTATGGTATTGAGCACTTTTCGACATTCCGTGAACAAAATCACACGTGCTCGTTTATATATATATTTATATATATATATATATATATATATTTATTATATATATAAAACAGTGTGTGTTTTGCAGCCCTAACTCAGTGATAGATCATTTTTATCTGACGTCACGGTGGGCATATTGGTGTACCAAAACAATGAAATGGCGGTCATATTGGTGTACATTTGTATCCTATGGAAATTTAGTTATATTCTTATTGAAATATTTCCTGTTGTTTTGCCATCCCAATGGGGCGACCGATCACGTGGGTGAAAACAATTTATATTATATTATATTATATGGGGTATATTCGACATGGACTGATAACCAAGTTTCTCATCCTTGGCTTTGGCCACCAGTTTCGCTCGCCCTTATAAAAACAATGACCAAGTTAAATACAATAACAATACAACCGACAAAGATGGCTGCAATGGCAATCTTTTTTGCTGATTGGCCAGATCTCGCGGCTTCAGCATAGTTTCCAAAACGATATAGATCACGTGACTAAAAAAAGGGAAAAATAAATTAACAACTGTCTCAGTTTCGAAATTCGTGTTTGACAATGCCAATAATAATGTGGGCCAACACCAAAAAGCCCTCTTCCAGCTTTCAACAAAAACAAATTGTATAGGTAATCGTATGGGGCCGAGGAAAATTAAAGTTCAATTTCACGAGTGTTTTCAAAATTTTACAAAATTGCCCGAGTCGCGAAGCGACGAAGGTAATTTGTAAGATTTTGAAAACACGAGTGAAATTAAACCTTAATTTTACGAGAACTCATGCGATTATATGTTAATAATATAGAGGGGGAAATTATTCAAGAGGTATGTTATGTCCAGAAAATGTCAAAGTACATGTATCTTATCACGGTCGGTGCTCGGCAACATTTAAATTTTCCTCGCTCTATATCGCTGTGCCTGTTTCTTTCTTTTTGTAAAGGCACGAGCAAAAAAAGTTCGTAAATTTTCTAGTGTATTCATTTTCACTAATAGTTTACACTCCTTCAATAGTTTAAATTAATTCAAAGTAAACAAAAAAGCATTTTCAGACCGAAAAAACCTTGCAGATTTGTTGGAAAAAGGTCAGTCCTCTGTTGCTAAGTAACCAAGCGACCAATCACATGCAAGAACTACTGATCAAGGAACCAATCAAGTGGAAGTAATTTTGCCCTGAATTACAAAAAAATGCCCTCTTCATTAGCCAATCATATTCGAGTAATTTTGCCATCTATATTATTACAAAGGGTAATTGGCAACAAAAATTCAAAATTTTCAGTTTATGACATTCTAAGTCAGTTTAAGATTAAGTTGATGTAATCCAAGTAATATGACGATTTTTATCAAAAACAGCATTGACAAAAAACAACCTTGTCATCCACTATCTTGGATAATTTTTCGACATGCATCTGATGTCACAAGCCGGTAAAGTCACATCTTTATTTAATTCTACCGATATGTATGCACGTCTGAAGTTTGCTTTTAGTAAATGTTGTTTTTATATCAATGCACTAGATCTCTATACAACTCATGGATTGCTCATCAGGCTCCAAAAATGAAGTCAGCGGAGATGACGAATTTCGAGTACCAAGATGGCCGCCACGTAAAAAGTTTTAATCACTAATAACCCTCAATGTCATGCATTTACTTAGGGGGTGTTTACATGAGGCCGGCCCAAACTCAAACCGAACTGACTTTAGGTCGGTTGTAGTGCTTTTACTGTAGGTCGTTTCACTCTCTCGTCCGCAGAGGCTCGGACTCCTCGGAGGCGGAGAAGACGGGCGAGGAATGATGGGAAGAGGGAAAGAAAAGTAGGGTTATAAATCCATGTCCTATCTTCACGAATTTTTCGGTTAGGTTAGGGTGTGTGTTGGGGTAAGGCTTTCATGAAGTACCTGGGTTATTTAGGACATGGAATTATTACCAAAAGTAGCCTCTGCCAGATAATGTTGTCAATATGGCGCCCAAATTCCGTGGTGGACTAGGCACCAGACTCGGAATTTCAATATATAATCAACTTGAACTTACGGAAAAGTTGGAAATCCATAAATTGTGAACAAAAGACACATTTAAATTGCTGGCAGACAATTCTCAACTCGAGAATGTTAATATTGTTACACAAGGACAGGATTTTCCAGTTTTGAATTATGCAATGTAAACAAACGCTACCCGAGAAGTTTAAATCAAAAGACATTGAACTGTTGTAAACATAGATCTCACCTATGATAAGTTTCACGTATACACGTAGTGCATGTGGTACGTTTGCGAGCTTGGTGTAATGTAGAAAGTTAGCGCTGAGAATATTCCAGCGCATGCAGTTCGTCAGTTTTGTTTATCAACGATTCGACGTTCGATATTAAAACGTTTGTCAGTCTGGCAGCGTTTCGAATTCTTTTATTCGTTCCGGGTGACTTCCATAGAAGAATTCAGAACTAATAACGTCCAGAACAACATTCTAGACTTAGATCTTGAAGAAAACATTGTACTTCGTGCAAACTATCGTCGCTATCTCCCATGACCAGAGAACCACAGATTTGAAATCTCTTCGTATTCGGTTCGTTTGCCGACTTCGAATTCGGTGTTAAAAATCCTTCTCCAGCGTACTTGCACTTATTGCAAAGCATTCTATATCTTCTCTGCATTATAGTTATCGTAAAGAGAATAAAGAAGTCTAAATTAATTGAAATATAGTTTACATCTAAATTGATTTAAAATGGCAGACACGTAAATAACAGCAAGAATCAAATAAATGCGTGTAATCGCACTATTTCTTCACGAAAATCGTCATGCTAACCTCTGATACTTTAGATCTTGAAGGGAGTGCTGAATTCCTCCCAAATCGTCGGTTTTTTATTTGCCAGAGAACCGCAAATCGTGCCAGAGAACCGCACATTATCTGGCAGAGGCTCCACGCCTCTTTTTCCACCTTCCCGACGTTCTCCGCGCGCTTTACGATTGCCCGCGCGCCTGCGAATAGAAGCCTCTGCGGAGGAGAGAGGGTCGTTTCATGAGTCGGACCTGAGATTCAGTTCACGCCGGCCTAACTCTCATGTCGCCTGCTAGACCTAACTGAAATTTTGAGGCCGGCCTAACTCCAGGCCGGCTTTCCATGTAAACAGAATCCATAAGTCTAATTCAAACCAATTCGGACTACGAACCCCCCCCCCCTTTTTAACCGACGTAATGGAACCATGGCAACAAGGCCATATAATTTCAAGACCGGCCTCATGTAAACAAAACCGAAAATGCAAAATAACGTGCAAAATACTGAGTTCGCGCCGGCCTCATGTAAACACCCCCTAATAATAAATAACAATAGACTTGGGTAATGACCAAAAAGACATGCAACTTTTTGCATAATGGTAGAAGTCAATCAAGCTTTTTATTCATAGTGTGTAAATCTGGTGAGCTAGCCTGGTTAGTGGGATACTCGTTTCCCTATTTAGCTCTTGCCCGTATTCCCAAACTGGGTAACAAATCCATATAAACAAAAGGATTACCATCATTACTTGGTTATTAAACACGGTTATCTCGAAAACCTCGCTATTTCGAACAAGAGTTGATTTCCCTTCAACATATTTCTTCACTGTTTTACTGTATAATTGACTCTGTTATCTTGAACTCCCGCTATCTCGAGCTATTCTCTACCTTCCTTGAGGGTTTCAAGATAGCGGGGTTCCACTGTATTCTCTACCTTCCTTGAGGGTTGAAGATAGCGGGGTTCCACTGTAGTCTCTACCTCCCTTGAAGGTTCAAGATAGCGGGGTTCCACTGTATTCTCTACCTCCCTTGAGGGTTCAAGATAGCGGGGTTCCACTGTATTCTCTACCTCCCTTGAGGGTTCAAGATAGCGGGGTTCAACTGTATTCTCTACCTTCCTTGAGGGGTCAAGATAGCGGGGTTCCACTGTATTCTCTACCTCCCTTGAGGGCTCAAGATAGCGGGGTTCCACTGTATTCTCTACCTCCCTTGAGGGTTCGAGATAGCGGGGTTCCACTGTATTCTCTACCTCCCTTGAGGGTTCGAGATAGCGGGGTTCCACTGTACTTTGACGTTACCACCCAACTTGGCGACTTTGATGTCATCTCCAAGAGCGCAATAAACATCCCCTAATTAAAAACCCCCTAGTTTTACTTACGTTAATCGCTTTTAACAAAGCAAATATCCCGATGACAAAGCAGCAAAACATGCTACAAATAGACAAGCCAAGATTATCTGTCGGCGGCTTATAAGGTAGTGTACCAACTGGTTGCTAGAAAAACAGAAACAAATACAACGTTTTATTTATTTATTTATTTACAAGCTTTGCGACATGTGACTGGAGCGTCCCAAAGAACTTGTCAATCCTTTACGAGGTCCAAATATACAGAATTAAATAAAAATACATTTTTAGAAAAAGTATAAAAGCATTACTTTTCAGACAAAGACATAAACTTACAGCACATTTTAACATTTAACAAGAAGACTAGACAAGGAACGGCGTGATTGACATTTTACACAGACCGTTTTAAAGTTTGCGGAGTTTCAACATCGTATACATGTTCAGTAATCGTACAGTGAAACCTCTATTAAACCATAGTTAATAGAAAATAGACATGGTTTAGAAGCTCAACAAAAGTCATTGTTTTATGTTTTTGTTCAGGTTTATGGAAATTTTTGCACTTTCACGGTTACTGAACATATTGTGTTTTCTGTATAATGAAGTAATCATCCAATAGCAACGTTTGGGTTCAATCACTCAACCGTACTGTTTAAATATTAATAAACCTAAAACAAAGGATTTGGCACCTTCATGTACCTTTCAACATGAATCATAGCTTGATTGTTAACCGCTTTGAAGTTTTCCGGGTTTCCAAACCATGTCTATATATTTTCTATTAACTATGATTAAACGGACACCTTAAATTGTGACCTTGCCTGGTGCCTGTTTAACAGAGGAGTGAGAGGATGTCCGCTTAAAGGTTAGTTTCCACTCAGGAAACTTTTCCTTGGGACAGGAACGGACAGGGAAATTTTCTTAGTTTTGTGAAGTCTCGGTTGGAACTAATGACTTTAAACATGACAAAGGAAACTTTCATGTCCGTTCTTATCCTGCGGAAAATGCCCCTGAGTGGAATCCAGCCTTAATAGAAGCGCAGTCCCTAGAAATAGATTGTCTGGAAGCACAGCCAAAGACTTTGTTCTAAATTTTTGTTCACGTTTGTGCACTTTGCGGAACACACTGTACTCTTCATTGTACTCTTGCTATATAAATATTAAAGATTTGTGCCCTTTTAGGCCATCCTCAACTTAAATAGCGCTCCGTTGTGATGACGTCACTATTTAAGTTTGTCCGCTTTTATTCATAATTCTTTGCAGTCAGAACAATAGATAATGGTACATTTGAAATCATTTGAAATCACTTTTGGTTTGTTTGTTCTCATTTTGTACTATAAATAGCAGGTCGACGGTATAGCAATTGTATGTTCATCGCGTTTCCGGACAATTTAAGTCTAGGGATTATGGTAGAGTTTCGTTAATGATTAACAATTATTTTTCTGTTTCATAGAATCGTTTAAAACTAGGCTATAGTTAAAGGACAATTCTGTCTGAATTAGAATTTGCGAACAAATTAACGAGCATGGGAACGCATTGGTAATTACGTCCGCCAGGAAGTTATGTTTTTACACCTTTCTGCCTGTCTGTCCGTTTGTTTGTTTGTTTGTTTGTTTGTTTGTTTGTTTGTTTGTTTGTTTGTTTGTTTGTTTGTTTGTTTGTTTGTTTGTTTGTCGTTGGGATATCTAAAAAATTATTGCACCGATTTTCATGAAAGTTTGCGATCAATCCATTAAATTTTTGTCGAATTAATAACATTTGGATGAGAAATTAATAAAAATCTGACCGCAAGATTCTCTGTGTATAAGAAATGCTTGATTGCGCGCATTATCCTTATTTTATGCAAATATGTTTGCATAATTTCAGTACGAGTGCAATCAACCATTTTATTCATACATGCATGTGTTGGTCTCGTGACCTTGCTGGTTAGTGGGATGCTCGTTCTCTTTTTAAACATCTCTAATAACCCGCTGGCGGAGGTATATATGCAGTCCCTGAATGCCCTCTAGTTGACAATGTGATTGGTATTTAAACATATTTTATTTCTGTATTTACTCCAGGAGTTGCAACACATACACTCGTCTAGGAGTTTCACGCAGACATAGTAAAATTTTGGCCATTTTTGCAAACAAACAAACAAACAAACAAACAAACAAACAAACAAACAAACAAACAAACAAACAAACAAACAAACAAACAAACAAACAAACAAACAAACGAACGAACGAACGAACGAACGAACGAACGAACGAACGAACGAACGAACGAACGAACGAACGAACGAACAAAACAAGGGAAGGCAAGCCAAGCCAAGGCAAGCCAAGCCAAGCCAAGGCAAGCCAAGCCAAGCCAAGGCAAAACAAAACAAAACAAAACAAAACAAAACAAAACAAAACAAAACAAAACAAAACAAAACAAAACAAAGCAAAACAAAACAAAACAAAACAAAACAAAACAAAACAAACATGCAACATAATTTATAGGCTGAAGGTATGAATCTCCATTTATCACTAATAACACTTTAGGCAGCATAGAAAAAAGAAAGAAGTTGAGTTAAAATTATTCTTTTTTCTGTTAGCGAAGTATCAGTAATAAAACTTTGTACAGCACAGAAAACCATAGGCTTTAATATGAAAATTGCCTAAATTATCAATGGGACAATGAGTAAGAAGAGAAAAGTCGTTGAGATTCACTAGCCTCAGCCCAAATATTACCTAGAAGGCCAGCAGCTGAGGAGAAGAGCTCAATACGCAGAGCAGCATAATTGGGATGATTGCTCTTGATTGGTTACTGTATCCAATCAGAAAACTCGTTCATATTAGGTCGGTTTTTTTGAAATGTACTCCGAAAGCACCCTATACACGTAAACTGGTATTTTCTTATCCAAGTCTTCTTTCTATCCACAGTCATGCATATATGATACCAGTCTAAAACTAACTAAACAACAAACTAACGCACAACGCGAAAAAATGTACGCGCATGCATTAGTCACTACCAGTTTCTTACGATATCATTGTATGGCAGGAGAATGGCTGGTAGTTCAGATGTCACTTTTCAAAACTGAGTCGGATAACGTCTCAAAAGTAAAGTAGGAAAACTGTTAATGAATATGCTTGCTCGGATATGAGAATTGAGTGTAAATCGGTACTTCGAGCTATTTTACTCAATATTGTATTCAATATATCAGTAAAACATAACACTATTTATGTAGTGAGAGATCTTTGCCGCATAAACTGAAAAAAGAATTCCAAACCTCGATATTGTGGTTTTTCTTACTTCATTAGTTTATTTGACTGATATTTTCAATTGTCACATTCGATTTCGAATGATTATTGTGGCACAGTCACAGTGAACTCGGGTGGAAAATATTAATAAGGTGTTACTCCAAGTGACGAACCATACCGGACAAGTAGAGAAAAACTCTATTTGGCCCAGCTGGGATTCGAACCCACGACCTTCGTAATATATGAAGACTGTTGTCAAGATATTCAAGAAACTTATAGTCTGTTTCGAAATATCAAATAGCCTAAGTACTATCACTCGACCTTCAGCTCCCAACTTGACCTACATGTAGCTCAGATGGTAGAGCATCGGACTAGTAAACCGAAGGTCGCGGGTTCGAATCCCAGACGGGCCAAGTATATAGAGGTTTCTCAACCTCTCCGGTATGATTCACTCGGAGTAACACATTATTGTCACATTTCAATTGCTCACCTTAGAGTTATTATATTGGGCAAAGTGTATTTGTTTTGAAAAGTGACATCCAAACTATCTGCCATTCTCCTGCCATTTTATAGTGATTTCACAATAAATTACTGGTAACTAACACATGCACGGAGGTTTTTCTGACGTGTTACTCACCATTGACACCACTACAGGTTGTTGCACAGGCGCAGACGGGTAATAAGCAAGAGATACACTCTGACTGGCATTTTCAAAACGAGCATCTTGAGAGGGGTACCCATGCGGGGTCGAATACTTTTGTTGTTCTGCAGACATTTCCACATTGTTATATGATGGTGGTGAATCAACTTCAACAATCAACAAAAACACAACACATGTTAGATTTACCGATAAGTTGTACGTATACATGTAGTGCATGTTGGTACTTTGCGAGCTTGGTGTACTGTCTGGGGCTCAGAATTTTTTTCTGAGTATTTTAGCTTGACGAACGTCCACCAAACGTCTGTTACATGTTAGATTGTTAATAAAAGAGAAGCTATTAAACAACTCTTCAAGCTAATTAACTCAGAAAATTTTCTGAGTTTCAAAGCAGGAATTGAACCCACAATCTTCTGATCGCCCGGTGAAGGTGGTTATGACACTGATTTTAAAATTAAAGTTTCACATACGGAAATTTTAGTTTCACTTTTTTTCTGTAAACATTACATTGTGTTGATGTAAGAGTGATAGCGTAAAGAATAACAGCGTTAAGTAAATAAACTAATCGAACACCTAATCAACCACAATCATCCACCAAGAATAGCATAGCATAGCATAACATAGCATAGCATAGCATAGCATAGCATAGCATAGCATAGCATTTCCACTGACTAATTAATAATTATAGATTTTATTATCTTTTAATGTTTCCGTCAACCCGCACATGTATTTAAAAAGCTTGTTTACTGTATAAGCTACACAAAAAAGCTAAAATAAACAAAATTTAAATGGTACTCCAAAAAGAAAGTGTGGTTCGAATTTTGTATTGATTATTGTACATATAGCGGATTCAACATTTTTGTAGCATACGCGATTTTCATAATTATGTTTTTACCTCCAAATGCTCATTGAAGGTTTGTTGATTTTATAAACTACACTTTGAGTGGTACGCCAAAAAAATCTAGGGCTTTCTGAACGCTTTTCACAAAAAAATACGTGACATAGAAAAAAGTCCAAACCAAAAAATAACTAGCTAACCAATCAATCAACAAACCAACCACCCAATTATAGCCAAACAAACAAATAAACAGAATAACAAACAAACATAACCTTCTGGCAGAGATAATAAAAAAATCCCCAGATAAAAAAATGTTGATGACTTACCTTTAGTGTTTTCCATTTTCGATCTTTTAAAAGAGCTGTGGTTTCTACAAAATAATTTATGTATAGTTTATACCTTTATACTCATAGCCATGCGCCAATAACACACATTATATTGCGATGTTACATTTATAAATAATGGCCCACCATCAGCTACAATGACAGCTGGCCATATTTGCCAGACACTCTCGGCAATCGATTTTCCGGGCGGATATAGCGTAATCGTAAAATAAAAATAAGAGCCCAGCTCTAAATTCTTAATACTGCCATAACAAGAGAAAAAACAAGTCAAAATATTTAAAAAAACATGTTTTCTAATGTTTCGTTGCATCTTGCAACATGCAGCATCAGAGCGGTTTAAATACAAGTAGATCGGTTGATCAAGATATATATAAATTATATATATATATATATATATATATATACAGTGTATATAAAAAAAAACGGAACCCTTAGAAAATGAATTAGTATTCTGTTCAAACAACCTATTGTAGTAGTTTGAAAGCCCTAAACACTTCTGAGCCACGGATGCGTAAAAAACACGGTCTTATACACCTGGGAAATTAAGATAACTTGTAGTGTATGCATGCATGTGAAAATATTTAAAAGCTTTTTCTCTTCCTGTTTAACGTATGTGCTGATTAATTTATAACGGAGCGCTTTTAGGGCTTTCAAACTACTACAATACAGGTTATTTTAAAATAATACTAATTCATTTTCTAAGGGTTTTTTTATACACACTGTAGATATATATATATATATACAAGGCTAATAAGGTTACAAAAAACGGTCAAAAAGGGATTAAATTTGAAAATTTAAATTACAATAGATAAACTATTGCATGGGGGTAAAGTGAGTATAGAGTAAAGAATATATTAGATTACAATTGTATAAGCAAGTCAACTGATATAAGTAATAAAAATAATAAGAACATTAAGAAGCTTTAAAGGTGCATCGATTTAAAAACCTTTCGGCTTACTTCAATTTAAATAGCTTGGGCAATTGCTATGCATGCATAGATCATTTTAAAATTTCATTAGGATGACCAGGTGCTGCAGTTGCCCGTCATTTCATTTCATTTCATTTCATTGAGCAGGTCAATCTCCCGCGCTAGCCGAGCGCCAAAAACATAAGTTTAACGCCTTACATCAACTGTCAAGTTTCTCTTAAAAATCAACACTATGCCTGATTGACAAATTCTAAAACATCTGTCTCATCAGCACAAGATAGAAATCTATTTTACTATATGGGCAACACTATTGCTGCGTTGCCCGTAACGTCATGGCAGCCATGTTGGTCGGTAGGTGCAAAATATTTCTCAAACTCATTAATAATTCATGAACCAAAAACAAAATAAATTAATGTTTAATCAGTGCTTTGAAATCGGAGGAAAAGTACTAGTACTTTGAAATAAGGCAAATTATATTACGTTTCAGAGGTATCTTCGGAGTTTTGAGTTTGAGAAGTCAGTTTCAAATACTCGACGTCGGACTTTACCGGGATTACAAAGCCCTCGTGCATTAAAAAGGCTCGCCTTTGGCTCGTCTTTTCAAAAAACACTCGCGATCGGACTTTGAAATCCCAGTAAAGTCCTCCGTCTCGTATATGAACTATTACATATATATGATATATATGATTGACCAATCAGAATTACGCGACACGGGTCAGCTGTCCTGTGACGTAAGTCCAATCACGGAGGCTAACGGTAATTACACGGTATATTGAAGCTCTGAGTTCGTGAAAATCGTCAGTCGAAATTTTTTCAGTTTGATTTGCAAATTTCAAGCTCGAATCCGATTTCTGGATGTGACGGTTACTTATCTTTGCGAATGTGGTGATTTTGGTCGAGATTAAAGGATTTATTCGTTTCTTATCGTCCATCGAGTGTTAGCGTTTGGAATCTGAGTCGCCTGCCTTCCTATTTTACTCTGCAAGGGTGAGCAAGCATACCGCAAAGCGAGCAATACTGCTCGATATGAGACTGAAATACAAAAGGAAACAAGACAACACCAGGAGCGACGCTCGGTTCAACTGACTCGACAAGCTCCGTGGAAAAACGAGAACTCGGTTTAAGGAATTCATCGCGAATATCCAACGACAAACTTAAAGCCCGACTGCTTACTGTGTCTGAGTCGGAAACTCGAAAGATGGATTCGAGTGAAGGTGACATATTTAAGTCGCTTGAATGATCTTGAATGGGCCGCCTGTGGTATTAGCATACCGAAGTTGTTT
Source organism: Paragorgia papillata (assembly GCA_035771165.1). NCBI lineage: Eukaryota > Metazoa > Cnidaria > Anthozoa > Scleralcyonacea > Coralliidae > Paragorgia > Paragorgia papillata. Next base: position 330,420 of record JAWNZC010000032.1, on the reverse strand, counting down.
ACAGAAACCGTCCGTCGTGTGTATTTATTAATCTCAAATGTATGTATAATAACTGTTTAAAATTCAGTAAATGTACACAATTTGTGGGTTTCACCATCAAATCCTCAGCTTTCGGCTCTTATATACTCGACGTCTTATACGAGCCGAAAGCTGGGAATTTAAATAAAACGTAATAAAACCCACAAATTGTGTATACATTTAAGTTATTAATCGCCATGCAAAGCTTCAAACATTATAACTGTTTAAAAGTTAATATAGAGTTTGAGCAAGGTAAAATTTATTTTTGAAAGAATCAATAACAAGAAAAGACTTCTCATGACGTTAGACTATAACGTAAAATAAACATCATGAAAAAAACAACTCTGACAACAAAATCAACTCCGTTTGCCGGAGCTCTGAAACGTGAAGCTTTACTTTAAAAACCTACCTTGAAATAAGTAATTGAGAAAACCAAATTATATAACAACAACGACTGTTTAAGATGCGGAACTCTTTTTCGTCGACCTTAATGCAAAACTAATGTATCAACAGAAATATATCGATCATTTTAAAGAAAAAAACTGTGACGTCAGATTACAGCACTTTGTCCGATTTCCACGGATTCTTATAAGTTCCGTTCTTCCAAGAAATAGTCATTTTTAATTTTTAGATAATTACCATGCAGTTATTTTCCAGTTATTAATATTTTGAATGCGTTTGCTTGACAACAGAAAAAAAAAGGTTTTTCTGTGATTAATTATTTGATTAATACGTTCTTGCCAATTATGGGCTCTTTGCGCTCAAAAGCGCTCCTAAAACAAAAATTGGATTGGTTGAGTGAAAAAGTTTGGGAGGTGGCCGGATTTGCGGTTTTTCCTTCTAACGTCAAATTGTTCGAGAATGCCTTTCAATATAACCACTGGCTTTAGGCTAAGAAAAATCCACGCTTGATATAAAAAAATCGCATGATCATTGTGTATACTAAAGACCCCCAATGGACACAGAATACATCAAGGCTACATTGATATTATTTTTATTAAGATTTAAGCCCCACACAGACGACCAAGTTTTCCTTGACAAGTTCCTTGGTAACTTTCCTTGCTCGTGTGTACGATGAACAATTTTTCCCCCAAACATTTTCCTTGACAATTTATAATTGCTCGTGTGTACGGTTGGACGAGTTTTCCTTGACGGCAATGATCGCGTAATAAGCTTCGGAGATGATCTTGTCAAGTTTTTCCTTGACGACTATACACACGAACAATTTTCCTTGTTCAAAAGCTGGCATGACCAGCTTTTGAACAAGGCTCCTCGTCAAGGAAAAACTTGTCAATTTGTGTCGTACACACGAACAGATAAAACTTGTCAAAGAAAAACTTGTAAAGGAAAACTTGGTCGTCTGTGCGGGGCTTTATAGTAGTTTGCTAAACCTAATCAAAACACATCCTAGCCATAATCCTAATCTAATCCTAAACAAAATATTAAGCAGAATTAAGCAATTATAGACTTACTAGGCTCTTATATTTAACACAAAAACTTACTGTAGTCCTTAAGTAATTTGGTGAGAAATTTACGATTATTGAAAAATTTTATGACATGAAAACGCGTTAAAAACGCCCGAAAATCAACGCAAATATCTCGCGTTTCCTACGGTGAATCTGTTTTGACAGTTTACCTAGTTCAAGAAAAAGCTTATACACCCTTTTAAATCTTAAACGAATCCCATCGGACAAATTCTGTTTAATCTAGAAAGAACACTAAATTTGGTGATATTGACAAAAGTCTGGGTCGTTTTTGGTAATAACGTAGACTTTCGAAGACGCTGATTTAACGTTCCCTTTGGACGGAAGGCGAACGAAAGCGTATATACGTGCGTATTACCATGCACGCAAGGCTTTGACGTCATTGAGTCAAAACAAAGTGTCTACAAAGTGACGTACACTCGTACGTAGTTCTGAAGTTTCCCTTTGGACGGAAGGCGAACGAAAGCGTATATACGTGCGTATTACCATGCATGCAAGGCTTTGACGTTATTGAGTCAAAACAAAGTGTCTATACAAAGTGACACACTCGTACGTAGGTCTGAACTCTGAAGTTATTCAGACAAAATTAAGCCGAAGCGGAAACACATGGAAGTAAATTGCGCGGGCAAAGGGGTTCGGACAAAGACTTTTGTTCTAGGCTTCTATAGCTAAGCTTTTGCGTAACTACAGGTGTATTACTTGGAATCCTATAGCTATATATATATATTTATATTGGGAACGTATAAACATGTTCAGAAGCCAAGAATAACTAAAGGTTTCGTAGCTCACAAACTTTAAAAATCTACAGTGCTGCATGATTCCTACAGTATCAGTGTCATTTTGCAAGAGAGCGATGAACTCACACTGGTCCGAAGGGTTAATAAAATTGTCACACGTTAGTCAGAATCAAATACTCAAGTTCGGGGTAGGAAAGTGTTAGACAGATAGTTTACATCCATGTCCATAAGTTTCCTTGGAAGTAAATAATATCGTTGTAAGACCAATTTAATTCGGATAAGAAAAATATATTAAAGTCAATAATAAAATATTTTTGTAGATGCTCTTCGTTCTTGCCGGTGCTCGCCGTCCATGTAGCTTTTTATTAATGCTGAGCTTTCGTCCCGTTAAGCCTGGTTCTCACTTGTCGTAAGAATCGTAAGAATCGGGGATTTGTAATCGTAAGAATCCGATCGTTTGGGATTGTTACGACAGGTGTGAACTTGGTTGAAGTAACGTCCCAGACAGTCGCCGATCTGATCAGAAGCATCGCAAGAATCGGAATCATTTCTATTTGGAAAATGCATCCCAGACGGTCGCCGACGATCGGGGATTCTTACGACTAGTTACGACATGTGTGAACACTGAAACCACTCGTCTGGGACAATCGGCCGGGGATGATTCTCGATAATACAAGATGGCGTCCAGCGAAAGCTACCTGAAATCTCTAGCAGGAAAGTTCAGAAACGGTGAAGACACCGCACCGCGTTTATGGAAATTGTAAAATAATTCCCTTGTCTGTATAATAGGAGTAGCGCACAATTCAAGGATAAAAACTTAAAATTGAATTCATGGAAGAAGATCGCTGCTTTGCATACCACCGAAGGCAGTCATGAAACGGAAGTTCTTTATACTTGCAAGCAAAGATATGAGAGTATTCGCACTGCCTTTTCTTGCTATTTAAAAAATGCAAACTGCCTTCGGGTTCAGGGAGTGTCGTTGTCCGTGTATAAACATCCATCTGTTTAAGGCCGCCATCTTTAAAGTTAAAACTTTGGCACGAATTACGACAAGTCACGACAAGTGTGAACCTGGCTGTCGTAAGAATCGCCGACGATCGGGGATAGACTGTCCCCGATTCTTACGACTCTTACGACAAGTGAGAACTAGGCTTTAGCCCTCATAGGCGGCGAAAGATATAATAGGTTTGGTGGGGGGGGGGGGGGGGGGGGGGGGGGGGGGGGGGGGGGGGGGGGGGGGTGGGGGGGGGGGGGGGGGGGGGGGTGGGGGGGGGGGGGGGGGGAGGGGGGGGGCTGGGCTGAACTTCGGACACGAGAAACCTGTAGCGGGGTCCGGGGGTATGCTCCCTATTTCTATTTGTCGTTTTGCAAGAGAGCGAGTCCAAAGGTTTCCCCAAAGATGAATAAAATTGTCAGAACAAAGTTCGGGGTAGGAAAGTATTAGGTAGACAGATAGTTTACAACTCATCCATGTCCATAAGTTTCCTTGAAAGTAAATGATATCGTCTGGCGTTAGAATATTCACACGCGAATCTCAGAACACATGGGGGTTTCGCCTTTGACGGGAAAGAAACGGACCGTTTCGTCTTTCTCAGGAATTCTCTCACATGTCCACCGAACTAAACACAACATCTCACCAAGTGACTTTACCTATCTTCCTCTCGTTCTAACTCTAATCTTGAACTCCTTCTTCGCGAGAGCTTACTCATTTCAAAATCTCGACCTTCTCTAAATGGAAATATTTCCTCTATACCACTTTCGTTGTTTTGATATTTATTTTATTTTTGTCGTCTTTATTATTTTTTCTTTGGTTTTTATGTTTTTTCACACCTCATCTTATTATGTCGATCTTTCATCACATTCTTCACACATTTCTGTTTTGTACTTGTCACTTTTCATTGGTCTATTATATAATTTTAAATTTAAAATTGTTTAATCTCTTTTTGATCGTTTATTGTTTATATTTTTTAATTGTTTTAATCTCCTTTTTACCTTTTTTTCTTGTAATATGAAACTTTATTATATGGCAGCAGCGCTGAGAGGTCCGAATACGGAAATCCTGTAATTTGATTGGTTCATAAGCAGTCGGATATTTCCCGTATTCGCCCGCTCAGAGCGGAAACTGCCGTTCGGGACTGTTAGTGTTATAAACAAAATGGCAGTCATGTCAGTATATGCAACAAGATGGATTATAATTTCAGAACTACTCAGTTGTTGAAATATATCGTGCAGGTATGTTGTTAGAAATTTTATAAGCTTTCATTTGATGTATATAGTTCGAGTTTCCACGTTTTGTGAAAGTTTTTAAAATGTCCAAAACGTTCGTAACATTGTTCGTAAATCTAACATTTACTTCTCACAAGTATTAGAATTTCAGATGATTTTTTATTCAACTACTCAACCTACGATATTGAGCAATATGTCAAACAAAAGCAATTGAAAAATACTATTTGGGGTAGAAATTCAAGATTCTAGCTCAACGGAAAGTACTTTAAAAATGGGAAAATGTCTGCCATTTTCGTTTAGTTCACAAGAAAGATGGGTCGAGTTTTCACAGAACGTTCACAATATTTATTGTCCGATATTTCACTAGTACAGACCTCACGCTTGGTCAATAAGTAGTTAATATTAATGTTATATATAAGTATATTCAATGTAATCTTTAAGTCATTCTGAAGATGTTACTGGTTAAGTATCGAAACGTCAATAAATATATTTTGTTTTTAAATGGTTTCCTTTCGTTATGGTATTGCATTTTAAAATTTTGAGCTGGGCTCTTATATTCATTTTGCGACTACAAAGACAATTCAATTCGGATAAGAAAAATATATTAAAGTCAATGATAAAATATTTTTGTAGATGCTCTGTTCTATAGGTTGTTATTTTTTTCTATAAAGTCATTTTCCTTTTAAAGTGTATATGAAATGAAAATCAAGTTTGTCTAATTTGGAAGAACTCTTGAAATGGTGAAGTAACATCTTCTGCAGTTTTTCCATATCATACTTCGTTCTTGAGACATTAAGATTTGTTTGATATGTAAATGATCACACTGCATACGTCACATTGTATAATGAGTTTTTGAGAAATCGTGTATATCATTGATATTTGTCTGTTAAATCGCTTGGACCTGTGTTTGTTTAAAGTCCTGAGACAAATACACCTACATGCCCAGTTTCGTGTGACTTTGTTCGATAACTTCAACGACATTCCTAATTTTACAACAACTCAGTGTGATCATTTACATATCAAACAAATAGCAATATCTCAAGAACGAAGTAAGCTATGGAAAAACTGCAGAAGATGTTACTTTACCATTTCAAGAGTTCTTCCAAATTAGACAAACTTAATTTTCATTTCATATACACTTTAAGCTATTTAATACAGCTGTCCTTTGCAAGTTGCCAATTCTGTTTTCAACGTCGTTTATGTCTCGCTCATCTTGCATATATAGTTCAGGGACGTAGCCAGGATTTTGAAAGTGGGGGGAGCCGAAATCAAAATAAATTTTTAGGGGGTCCGGGGGCATGCTCCCGGGAAATTTTGAAATCGAGAGTCGCTGAAATGCCATTTCCTGGCTTTTGGAGGAAGATTTTACAGACTCCAAAGGTTAAAAAACGTCATATAAAATACTCAAAACACGCAAACGTCACATAGATACTCAAAATGCATACACTCAGTAGATGGAATACACAGTTTACAGTTTATTTCCTGACACAATTCATATTGCATCAGTTTTGTAGTTACACGTCTGTTGTTTTATATCAAAAGGAGGGAGGCCTCCCCCTGGCTACGTCCCTGATAGTTTTCAATAGTCAGCAGGTTATCAGATTGTGAGCATGAGTAATACTTTTCAGTATTAAAATTGAATAAATCATACAAATCGTTTATAATCAGTTTGTCTTGATCGAGACAGCGGAATATTACCCAGCCACATGACTGATAGTCACTTGTGATCTTCTAAAAGCTTCGAGACGGAGCAATACTAGCCTCCTCCGCAGGCAACTCTGTGTCTTCCCAAACGGTAGACTTTAAATTCCCAAATTATATTTGGCTGAAACTGTCGCTCTAATTTTATCCCCCCCCCCCCCCCCCCCCCCCCCCCAATGCAGTTCCCCTATAGTCCCAACTCTGCCGCTCCCAATCCCTTGCTGTCCCTTCGTGCTCAGCCAAAACATTGAAAAGCTGCCGTTTGGGAAGACACAGAGTTCGGAGGCTTCGCAAAGCCTAACGGGATGATGCAATAATTGCAATTTGTCGACCAGAAAAATAATACAGAAACGCCACCGAAACCTAGACTCGGCTACCACAGGTAGCCCGAGTAATAATAAATAATAGTAATTGAATGTAATGAAAATTTAAATATTTAAATTCACTTAAATAGTAATTTAGTCTAAATAAATATTTTGAATAATACAGCTACCTCGAGTTTTGTGCTGGGTTCTTATATATATATATCACAAGATTCTCTAGTATTTTCAGTATGTTTGCATGAAATTGAATTTACAATCCACAATTAGTTATCTTAGGGGCCGTTTACATGGACGAACGTTGTCCCTGGTAGAAGGGTCGCTCTACCCCCCAAACTACCCTGGGATAGTCAACTTTGCGTTCATTTTATTTAGCCTCGACAGCGAGTGTTTACATGGAGGATTTCATACTTGTCTCGGGTAGTTGGGTCACCCTAGGGTCACCCTCTTTGCAAGATAGGGTAACCCTGGAGGGCGAGGTAAAGTTCCCTCCATGTAAACAATTTGACTCGCCTACCCAAGGCAAAATTGCCAAAACAAAATGGCGGACGAAGGTAGTCAAACAACCAAAAGGTAGTCAAACAAAGCAAAAAGTCAACTCGCAATTCATAATCTAATTCCTCCTGTAAACACACGGCAAAGTTGTCTCGGGGGATAGGGTGTCCCCCTTACCCGAGTCAACTTTTAGTCCATGTAAACGGCCCCTTAGACTCTCAAGTCAAATAAATATCAGTATCCGCATGTAAGCATTGCATACCTATTTTTATCTAACGTCACGGCGGGCATATTGGTGTACCAAAACAATGAAATGGCGACCATATTGGTGTACATCTTTATCCTATGGAAATTTAGCTCTATTCTTTATGTTCAAATATTTCCCATTGTTTTGCCATCCCAATAGGACCAACCGATCACGTGAGTGAAAACAATCTGTTGGAGTATATTCGACATGGACTGATTATCAAGTTTCTCATCCTTGTCGATGGCCACCAAATTCGCTCATCGCTAGAATACGAATAAGGATAAAGGCAATAATAATAAAACCAACAAGGTTGGCTGCAATGGCAATCTTTATTGCTAATTGGCCAGATCTCTTGGCTTCAGCATAGTTTCCACAACGATACAGATCACGTGACTAAATAAAAGAGAAAAATAAATAAAGAACTCTCGTTCGAAATTCGTGTTTGACAACGTCAATAATAATGTGGGCCAACACCAAAAAGCCCTATTCAACATTTCAACGAAAGAAAACAAAATTCAAAACTTTCAGTTTATGATATTCTGATTGAGCCCCGAGCCCAGGGTGTTAATCTCGACACGCGTGGAGTACGTCGTAAGGGAGTCACGCGGTAAGAATTGTTGGGCACTGATAATTAGCAATGAAGAAAACTAAATCTCCATATTTTGCGAAACAAAATGGTTTCGTTTAAGGAGACGAAATGAAGCCGGCTCTACTTAGCTTAAAAGAGAACGACGAAGAAAAGAAGAAAACAAACAGTCGGTTTAATATATCTTGAAGAGAAACCAGAAAACCTGTAACCAGAAACCTAACGCCGTATGGTAAACAAAAACTCGATCTGAATTGCAGTGTTTGTGGTCACTAAGTGTTCTCGAAATCATTTTAAAGTTAACGGTAGGGGATTTTGCTGATTGGAGTCAGCATTTATTTATTAATATATTGTTTAATATATTCTGTAAACGCCAAGAACGGCAAGACGTTTAAATAGAAATCCTTTTAGACACTCGTTAGTTAACTTAATCTATAGCAAGTAGCAACTATCATATAAAGTTTTATACCTTCTCCTTGTGTTGTTTTCAAGTTTTCGCTTAAACCTAAACAATATACAGCTTCACGTTTTTGCGCTTTCCCACTAAATTAAGCTTACAGTTATATGTGGACGTGATGTTTTTCATTGACTTAATGGAATGCACTTCCTATTATAAATGTAGTTTTTGAGCTGTTGCAAATGATTCCTTTGGAAACTTCTATATGGCTAAAAACAATATATTTTTACAACCAGAGTTTAATATGAAATGTAAGTTTTGCTTTGATATGTTCAACTTTTATTAAATCAGTTTAGTCATCCTAATCCATAAATTCTGTAATTATCCCGAGGGTTATCATATTCTTGTTGTACATGTATATCAGGAGTCCTTATTTTAATCGGATGTGGGTGGGGGTTATTTCAAAAAAGCATGTAAAAACGGGCGAGGGGTTGTTGCATTGATGTATTTCTAGTAAACGTACTAATGTAATCCAAGTAATATGAACGATTTATGTCAACAACAACATTGACAAAAAAAAAACAATCTTGCCATCCACCATCTTGGATAATTTTCTGATATGCATGCATCTGATGTCACAAGCTGGGTAAAGCCACATCTAATTAATTTACTTCTACCGATATGTAGCATATCTGAAGTTTACTTTTAGTAAATGTTGTTTTCATATCAATGTACTAGCTACAAAACTTTCAAAAGCATGGAAACACTGATCTCTATAACTGGATTGCTCATCCGGCTCCAAAATGAAGCGTAGATGACGAATTTGTAGTACCAAGATGGCCGCCACGGAAAATTGTATGTTTTCGTAGCACGAAAAGAAACGAAAAAAGCCACATTAAAAATATTTCTGCCATTGGTATCAAACAAAGAACACTGTAAAAGGTTTTGGAAGCTTAGTTTTTGCATTTCTTGGTATTATTTAGCAGTTAAAACGTGTTATTCCGTAGTTTTTTTACTCTTCCCGTAATCGATAAACTTGCCTGTATCACAAAACTCGTAAAACCCCAACGAAATCAATCAATAACTTCATTATAAAATCAATAACTTCATTATAAAACTATCTATATACCTTTGGTATTAAGGATAAGTCTTTATAAAGCCTTGAAGTATGGAGTTGACAATTTCGGACTGTATTTGCTTGTATTTTCCTTGTTTTTCGGTAGTAACGGTAAATTGCCATGCGAGAATTGTTTGACGGCTTTTCCGACTCCCATGGAGTACCAATATGGCCGACAGTGGCTTCAAAATGTTTACGGCTGATCATAAAGTATGAGCAATCCAGTTGTTTAGAGATCGGTGCATGGAAAGCACTTGGCTATCAACAAAGTGCAATTTTATAATATTTATATAGCTTCTGACGTCATTAACTTTCTTAAACACAGTACTGAGAGAAGATGGCGGATGATAAAAGTAAAAGTAAAGCGATTTTATTTATTGAGGGTAACATATGACAGTATTTAGATACTGATAACCCAATGGCGCTCACCCTTTGATGGAACTAGTTAGTAGCTATGGTGTTGGTTTTGCAGAGGAAGAAAAACTGGAGAACCCGGTGCGAAAACCCACGAGGCACAAGAGAGAACCAACAACTCTACTCACATGAAGCTAATGTGGTCACCCCGAGTACTAACCCTATTCAACGAGGCAACGCACTAACAGCATGTGCCACCCATTATGTTTTAACACACTCGAAAGTATGGTGAGTGGGTGCATGGGCTATCAACAAAGTGTAATTTCATAATATTTACATAGCTTCCGGAATTAGTAATGTTGTTATCAAAGCATAATAAATAAAAAATATTGATTTTTGTTGCCATTATCTTTTAGAAAAATAATCTTTTCCAAGTTTTTCGGTGAAAAACGTTCAAACCTGCTTGTGAGACTGATATTCTGTCACTAGTATACTTCAAAAGGTATGGCACAATTTTTTATGTAACTCTGTGGAAGGGTTGGACATGGAGAAAGAACCATGCAAGCGATTCATTTTTAATTGAATTTGAATTGATAGTTAGATGAGAATTCTATAAAAATCTGACTGTAAATTTCTCCATAGAACTAAATAAAAAATATTCTTGAGCTCATTATTCTTATCTTACGCAAACTTTTAAGTAAACATTTAGCTGAATAATTACATGGTCACTTCGAAATCCTTTGTTTCAGAGGGACGATTAAAGATGAGAAATCATGAGATTAAGTTCACGCCGGCCTATTCTCAGGTCGCCTGCAAGACCAAACTGCAATTTTGAGGCCGGCCTAATTCCAGGCCGGCTTTCCATGTAAACAGAATCCACAAGTCTATAATTTCAAGACCGGCCTCATGTAAACAAAATCGAAAATGCAAAATTCAGTCCGGCCTGAGTTCGGGCTGGCCTCAAGTAAACACCCCCTAATAATAAATAACAATAGACTTGACAGTTGGACCGCGATTTTCTTCGGGTGTAGAGAGAGGCTGAGCCTGCAATGCTACAACGGTCTAGCCCAAGAATGTTGATGAATACTAAATCCTGTTCGCTCAGGGGACACCATCGAGCTGGACGAGGAACATCCCATTTTGCGAGTTTGAAAGAGTTATAATACAATTTTAATAGACATGTATCAAATTTTTCGTTTTAAAGCAAATCATAATAAACAAAAACATAAAGTGATGGAGGGTAGGTTATCTTAAAATATTTTTCAAGAATTAACCCCCGAAAAAAGTGGTTAGGTTTAGGGTAGGTTTTTGAATTAGATTCTAGTCGAAAAAAGTGGAAAGTGGGGGTGATTGGGATAGGTTATCTTATAATTTTTTTCGAACATCATTGAAGTTGCTGTTAAGAAATTTGATTTCATTATCTGCCACGGTGTTGCTCGCGGAAGGAATCATTGTTTCGCTTGCCGCCATGTTTACCATATTTCCCGCCAGATTAATCAATGGAATATTCAATAAAAAGTTTATAGACCTTATTCAAAAATGGCCGCCGAATTAGAATTATTTTATGTGCATATAAATTAGCCCTTATGACCTCATTTTAAAGTAAAAATTATTTTGAATTTCACACATGAAAACGCGTTCATAAGGGCTAATTTATATGTATATAAAAAAAATTTAATTCGGCGGCCATTTTTGAATAAGGTCTATTAATATTCAATATTAGCACGACGCCTTCTGAAATATACGATTTAGTATTCACCAATATTCTTGGGCCAGACCGCTGTAGTATTGCAGGTTCAGCCTTTCTACGCCTGGGGAAAATCGTCACCCTTGACGGTTCCACAGAATAAAGCGGTAATGAACAAAAAGACATGCAACTTTTTGCATAATAGTAAAAGTGCAATCAAGCTTTTTATTCATACATGTGTAAATCTAGTACGCTAGGCTGGATAGCGGTTTGACTTGTTTCCCTATTGAGCTCTTGCGCGTATTCCTAAACTGGGAAGCAAAGCCATGTTAGCAAAAGGATTACCATTCATTACTTGGTCCACCCAACATGGCGACTTTGACGTCATCTCGAAGAGCGCAATAAACATCCCCTAATTAAAAACCCTCTAGTTTTACTTACGTTAATCGCTTTTAACAAAGCAAACATCCCGATGAAAAAGCAGCAAAACATGCTACAAATAGCCAAGCCAATACTATTATCTGAAGGCGGCTGATCAGGTAGTGTACCAACTGGTTGCTAGAAAAACAGAAACAAGTACAACGTTTTATTTATTTATTTACAAGCTTTGCGACAAGTGGATGGCGCCTACCACAGAGCTTGATAGATTCTTTACGAGGTCCAAATATACAAAACTAAACAAAAAGCTGGCCTAATCTCAGGTCGCCTGCTAGACCAAACTGAAGCACTTTCACCTCTCAAACTCAATACGTTGTTTAAAATGAGATTGGTATCAAATCCACATAAACATTTTCTCCGGCGGTTACGAACTGTAAGGCAATTGACACAAATTTTGGATTAACATCGAAACCATGTAAACAAATACCAAAATGCAAAATTCACGCCGGTCCGAGTTCAGGTTGGCCTCATGTAAGCATCCCCTTAGAATTTGCGAACAAATTATAACGAGCGTAGGAACGAATTGCTAATTGACAATATACTTGATTACTTATAGCCAATCAGAAAACCCGTTCATATTGGATAGATTTTTACGGAATGAATGTCCTCGAAGCACCCGGTCATGCACGTAACCATTATTTTCTTCTTCCTATCCACAGTCATATGATACAAATCTATATTGTCTAAAACTAACTAAACAACAAATTTACGGCAAAACGCGAAAAACTATATGCGCGTGCGTTGGTCACTATACTAGTTTCTTACGAAATCATTATATGGCAGTTAAATGGCTAGTCGGATAACGTCTCAAATGTAAAGTAGGAAACTGTGATGGTTCAATATATCAGTAAAATATATACTGTTTATAACGTGAGAGATCTTGGCCGCATAAACTGAAAGAAAAACTGCAGTAAAATACTAATTAATTAGTCTAAACTTCGATGTTGTGGTTTTTCTTACTTCATTAGTGTTTATTTGACTGATATTTTCAACTATCACATTTCACTTGCTCACCTTAGAGATATTATAATGGGCAAAGTGTATTTGTTCTGAAAAGTGACATCCAAACTATCTGCCATTTTCCTGCCATTTTACAGTAAAGACCTACCTAATATGAACGAGTTTTCTGATCGGCTATAAGCAACCAATCACATTGTCGATTATCAATTCGTTCCCATGCTCCTTACTGATTAGGGTTAGGGGAAGGTGTTGGCTTAGGTTATATAGACCAATCAGACGCCTTCTTAGTATAGGTAGGTCATGACCCCCCACTTTATAGTGATTTCATTATAAACTACTGGTATAATACTTACCATTGACACCAGTACAGGATATTGCACAGGCACAGACGGGTAATAAGCAAGAGAAACACTCTGATTGGCATTTACAAAACGAGCAACTTGAGAGGGGTACCCATGCGGGGTCGAATACTTTTGTTCTGCAGACATTTCCACATTGTTATATGATGGTGGTGAATCAACTTCAACAATCAACAAAAACACAACACATGTTAGATTTGATAAGTTGTACGTATACGTGTTGTGCATGTGGTACTTTGCGAGTTTGGTGTGATGTCTGGGGCTCAGAAATCTTAGTATTTTAGCTTGACAAACGTCCACCAAATGTCTGTTACATGTTAGACTGTTAATAGAAGAGAAGCTATTACACAAAATTCTTCAAGCTAATTAACTGAGAAACTTTTCTGAGTTTCAAAGAAGGAATCGAATCCACAATCTTCTGATCGCTGGTGAAGGTGGTTATGATACTGATTTTAAAACTAAAGTTTCACATACGGACTGTAAACATGACATTGTGTTGATGTAAGAGTGATAGCGTAAAGAATAACAGTGAAAGGAAATAAACTAACCAAACAACTAACCAACCACAATCACCCACCAAGCAAACAACCAACCATGCAAACAAATCAACAAACCAACCAATTAACCAACTAATCAAACCAATAAACAACCAACCACAACCAACCAACCAACCAATAACCAACCAAGGAATAATCAACCAACCAATAACCAACCAACAAATTAACCAATAACCAACCAACCAATTAACCAACCAACCAACCAACCAACCAACCAACCAACCAACCAACCAACCAACCAACCAACCAACAAACCAACCAACCAACCAACCAACCAACCAACCAACCAACCAAACCAACCAACCAACCAACCAACCAACCAACCAACCAACCAACCAACCAACCAACCAACCAAACCAACAACCGACCAACCAATTAACCCACCAACCAACCAACCAACCAACCAACCAACCAACCAACCAACACCAACCAACCAACCAACCAAACCAACCAACCAACCAACCAACCAACCAACCAACCAACTAAACCAACCAACCAATTAACCAACCAACCAACCAACCAACCAACCAACAACCGACCAACCAATTAACCAACCAACCAACCAACCAACCAACCAACTAACCAACCAACCAACCAACCAACCAAACCAACAACCGACCAACCAATTAACCAACCAATTAACCAACCAACCAACCAACCAACCAAACCAACAACCAAGCAACTAATAACCAACCAATTAACCAGCTAACCAATAAACGACCAAGCAACCAATAACCAAGCAATAACCAACCAACCAATAACCAACTAAACAAACCAATAACCGACCAAGAGCAACCAACCAACCAACAAACCAATAACCAACCAATTAACCAACTAACCAATAACCAACCAACCTGTTCTGGCCTCGCGGCCTTGCTTAGTTAGGTCTAAATTGGCCTTTGTTTTTGTTCCCGCCGTTTTGTTAATTTGGCGGATTTCATTGGTTCTTTAATTCAGCCAGGGGGGGTACTTTCCTTGTCAATTTCATTCTGTTCAGTCTTTGCTAGGCTTAAGTCAGCACCTCTTTTTACCACTTCAATAAATCGAATTAAACCCTTTGTTTAATTTATCGCTGGTTATACTGCTGGAGAAGGGCGCCGTGGCCCGAAGGATCAGAACAGTAAAAAGAGGGACGCTTTTTGCGTAAAATACGGCCAACTAGATTTCGACAAACCTAGTCAGACAGCAATCGTGTTGTGGAAGAAGATCTCGTACTTGTAGTATGGATGGTATCGCTATAGATGATGATCTACCCGTAACCGAAGCTGAAATGAACAAAGAAATGCAGGATGAGCCTCCTTCCGACAGACCCAAGTTAGGAGAAGAAGTAAATACTGCTCGACCATGCGAGAACACTGGCAATGTCGACGTTTGGGGACAAGACATTGCTCAGACATCAAGAATGGTCGAAGAGTTAAACGGGGAAAGAGACGAGAGCCTTACAACGGATAAAGAACTATCAAGTCGGCCCAAAAGGAACGCTAAGCCTTCTGCTAAATCGATCGAGAATCGAATACAGTCTGACAGAATCAAACTGGAGAAACTATGGGAGAAAGTATTCAACGCCATATCGAAGCTTCAACAGTCGCCAGACTCTCTCGAAGAACTACGTTCAGGGACAGCGAAGGTACGTTCAAACTTTCATGATTATCAAGTTGTGTGGTTGTCATATGTGGATTTTCTTGCGTATATTGGTACTCCTCAATGTCAACAAGAGCGCGAGACATGGGAAGGAATTATGAAAAATCATAAACAATTTGTGCCAACGACCCTATCGCAGGGGGGTGAACGTAAGAAGGAACTTTTGCTAGAAATGGGTTCGTGGCGATCTCGCGGTTCGCGCGCGTCTTCGGTATCGTCTGCCGCGGTCCGAGCACAAGCTGCTGCAGCAATGAAAAGGCCGAAATGCAGAAAAAGCGATCCTTTCTAGAAACCCAATCCGCGCTATTAATACTACAAGAAGAATTAGCCCTAACTCGAAGAAAAATGAACGAGCAAGCAAGAATAGAATGTTTACGTCTTGAAGAAGAAGCAGCAGTTGCTGTTGCCAAAGCGAATGCTATAGACGATGAACTAGGCTTCAGAGGCAGTGAAGAAGCTCACCGACTAGACTTACCTGAAGAAAACGCTAGCCAGAGAGTACAGCACTACATTCAAAACCAGTGTATTGATCCGTTTGCTAACCACCAAGACCGCACTCTCGGTACTAACCAAACAACCCAACAGGACCACCTCCAGAGTCACCAGATACCACCTCCTCAACCATTAGACCACACAGCAGATGCGTTCAGTCCACCAAACCAGATGAACTCACCTCCTAATCCAAACCCAGTTATGAAGTCTTACATTGAGATTATGGCTCGCCGAGAGCTCATAGCAAACAAAATAGAAAAATTTGATGACAGCCCAGGAAACTACCACACCTGGAACGAATCCTTTAAGAATATGACAAGGAATGTCAGCATCTCACCCAGTGAAGAACTTTCCCTCATAATTGAATACACCAGCAAGAATTCAAAGAAGCTTGTTCAACGACTGTGCAATGCCTACATCACAAATTCAGCCGAAGGAGTGGTCCAGGTGTGGAAGAAATTGGGTGAACGATATGGTTCTAATGCTGTCCTTACAAAAGTACATCTAAACAAACTGACAGAAAATTGGGTAGAAAGATAGTAAGAAATTACAGGAACTAGGAGATCTGCTGCTGGAGCTAGAGTGTGCCAAGAAAGATGGAAGTCTACAAGGTCTAAGGATTCTCGATGAACCTATCTACTTGAAACCGATTCTGACAATACTTCCCGGAGACATTTAAACCAGATGGCAGAGACGAGCCTTTCGCTACAAGAGAGACCACCATGTTGATTATCCTCCATTTGTCGAATTTGCCAAATTTATCCAAGATATTTCGCTCGAGAGAAATGACCCAAACCTAGCTATAGACACCTTCGAGAGGGACAATCCCAGTTTGAAAAATCCGACTTCAAAACCCGAGGCAAAGTTACAAGACTGAGATCACCGATGGCACATCTGCTGACCAAAAGAACCGAAGCCCAGATCTCAGCAATTGGTGCATCATCCACCAGAAACCCCACCCACTAAACAAGTGCCGTGCCTTTCGAGCCAAACCCTTTGATGAGAGAAAAAACCTATTGAGACAGCATCATATATGTTTCCGCTGTGTTGCCTCCTCCACTCACATGGCTAAAGATTGCAAGTGCACTGTTAAATGCACAGAATGCCAGAGCGAAAAACATTTGGCTGCACTTCACGCAGGGACACCACCTGAATCAAAGAAGACAGATAAGGAAGTACAAGGTCAAAGCGAGGAGCGTAACGACAACCAACGACAACACGGGAGCCAGGAAGAGGTTAAACAGCAAGGCGAGGAGCCCACCCAAGTTACATCAGCCTGTACTGAGATATGTGGAAACACCCATGGTGGGAAATCATGTTCGAAGATATGTCTGGCCAATGTGTATGTCGAGAATCAACCTAACACCAAGATACAAGCCTATATGTAGTCATCGATGACCAAAGCAACTGTTCTCTTGCCAAATCTCAGCTTTTCGAACAGTTAAACCTAGATGGAGAGACGTCTACCTACACATTGAAAACTTGTGCTGGCCTAACACCGATGGAAGGAAGGCACGCCAAAGGCCTCGTCATTGAATCCCTGGATGGACGTAAGACCCACCTCCTCCCAACCATAATAGAATGCAATGCTATTCCAGACAGCAAAGAAGAAATCCCTACGCCGACTGTAGCTATGGCTCACCCGCATCTCCACTCGATTGCCGACAAAATTCCTGAAGTCAGAGCTGAAACTGAGATACTTCTATTGATTGGAAGAGACGTACCACCACTTCACAAGGTACACGAGTCGCGTAGTGGAAGAGGAAATGCTCCATGGGCGCAACGACTTGACCTTGGATGGGTCATCTTGGGCAACGCTTGTTTAGACGGTGCACACAAACCCAACGATATCTCGTCCTTCAAGACTCACGTTCTCCATAGTGGAAGGCCTTCTATCCTCGAGCCTTGTCCAAATGTATTCCACGTCAAACAAGATTCCAGTTCAGATTCTCGCACCCACAATGGAAACAACAGTAGAAGAGAGACATTCGTGCAAGGAAAGTTCCAAGATGGACTAGCTGACAACGTCTTTGTGCGCACCAAAAACGATAACAAACCAGGATTGTCCATGGAAGATAGAAGATTCGTCGATATTATGGAACGAAACATGGTAAAGATTAGCGCTGGCAACTGGGTTGCTCCACTTCCATTTCGCCACGACGTGACGGAACTACCAATTAATCGCGAAGAAGCATACAAACGTCTCAAGTCTACGCGCAGAACGCTGGATCGAAAGCCATTGATGAAACAACATTACTTCGATTTCATGCAAAAGATTTTTGACAACGAACATGCGGAACTTGTACCACCCAAAGATTGTGTCTCGGCTAAGCCATGTTGGTACCTTCCACACTTTGGTGTCTACCACCCTCAGAAGCCTGAGAAGATCCGGGTAGTCTTCGACTCTGCTGCAGAAACTGACAGAGTATCTTTAAATAAACTACTCCTCTCTGGTCCCGACTTTACAAACAGTCTACTGGGTGTTCTACTACGCTTCCGCCAGAATTCCACAGAGTTTATGGCCGACATCGAGCAGATGTTCTACTCATTCATCGTCAAGGAAGATCGCAGGGATTTTCTACGCTTTCTGTGGTACAAGGACAACAATCCTGACGGAGAGGTAGTGGAGTACAGAATGAAGGTCCACCTCTTTGGAAATACGTCATCGCCAGCAGTTGCAACATTTGGTCTCAGGAAGACAGCACTAGTATAGGAGAAACCGAATTTGGATCCGATGCCAAGGAATTCGTAGTCAAAAACTTCTACGTAGACGATGGGCTAAAATCCACGCCTGAAAGCGAGCAAGCCATTGATTTACTACGGCGTACTCAAGCTATGCTAGCCACCGCTCACCTACGTCTTCATAAAATCGCATCCAACGACCCCAAACCCAAGCATTTCCAAGTGAAGATCGAGCTTCTGGCCTTCGCAACCTCGACATGAACCAAAACACCACTCCAATTCAACGGTCATTGGGCGTATGCTGGGATTTAGAAACGGACACGTTTACCTTCAGAGTGACCCTTGGAGACAAACCATTTACAAGACGTGGTGTTTTGTCGGTGATTAATAGCCTGTACGACCCGTTAGGAATTGCCGCACCAGTAGTAATCCGGGGAAAGATTCTTCTTAGATCCATGTCAACTCATCTAAAAGATCGCCAGTTTGAAGAATGGGACAAGCCGCTGCCTCAAGAGTATAAACCAGCCTGGCAAGCGTGGTGCGAATCACTTTCTGACCTACAACATCTCAAGATTCCTCGTGCTTACGCCACGGCATCGCTTGAACAAGCAAGACGCACCGAGCTCCACACCTTTTGTGATGCTTCAGTGCAAGGCATCGCAGCAGTTTCCTATCTGAAAACCGTCCAGCCCAACGGTCAAGTCGAAGTGTCATTTGTTCTTGGAAAAGCCAAACTGGTCCCATCCCACGCTACCACTATCCCTCGCCTGGAGTTGTGCGCTGCCGTGCTCGGAGTGGAGATCACGGAATTAATCCTGGAAGAGGAAGTAGTTCAACCAGACTCAATTACGTACTATTCGGACAGCAAAGTAGTATTGGGGTACGTCACTAACGAAACTAGACGATTCTACGTTTACGTGACCAACCGAGTGGAACGAATCAGAAAGTCTTCTTCTGCAGAGCAATGGCGCTACGTACCAACGCATCTCAACCCCGCTGATCTGGCCACTCGTTCGGTGAAAGCTAGCGATCTCGGAAGCTCGAGGTGGCTCACCGGTCCAAAGTTCCTCTACGACCAAAACCCAACGACGGATATGCAAGTAGACTCGGCAACCGTGGAAACGTCTACAGATGACCCCGAAGTTCGCTTGGAGATTAAGATACTAAGCACAACGGTACAAACAAAGAGGTTCCTTGGGTCAAGTCGTTTTTCGAGATTTTCGCAGTGGAAAAATCTGGTAAAGACAGTATCTCGGCTGATCATGTTTGCACAATCACACCATCGGGCTACACTTCTCAACGATTCTAACCTTCAGACTCCAGAAAATCCGACTGCAGAAACAGCCGTTCTCAGTGTTGTCAATACGCGAAAGCAAGCAGAGACGGTGATAATTACAAATCTACAACACGAGGCATTCGGTGAGGACATTGAAACGAAATGAAAAGAAATTAGCAAGAACAAGCAGCATTTCAAAACTAAGCCCGATCATTGATATAGAGGGTTTATTGCGCGTTGGTGGACGTCTAGATCGAGCCAACCTGACCAACGAAGAGCGTCACCCACTGATTCTACCAGGATCACATGATGTCACGACCCTCATCGTTGAGCATCTCCACAACGAAGTCAAGCATCAAGGGCGTCATTTCACGCACGGTATAGTAAGAGCAAAAGGCTACTGGATAGTTGGAGGTAAACGGCTCGTGAGCAAAGTCATCCACCGATGTTTAAAATGCAAGAAGCTGAGGGGAAAGGCGCAACACCAAAAGATGGCCGACCTTCCAGCTCAACGCCTTACTCCAGTTCCGCCGTTCACCTACGTTGGCCTTGACGTTTTTGGGCCGTGGCAAGTAATGACTCGACGCACCAGAGGAGGAGCTGCTTGCAATAAACGCTGGGCAGTAATCTTCACCTGCTTGACTATCAGAGCAATGCACATCGAGCTAATCGAGTCCTTAGACACCTCAAGCTTCATTAACGCTTTACGCAGATTCCTGGCGATAAGGGGACCAGTTACACAACTTCGTTCCGACTGTGGGACAAACTTTGTAGGGGTACGCAATGAACTAGCCGCGGCTCTCAAAGAGATGAACACAAAGGACATCGAAGCCTACCTCAACCACGAAGGCAGTGAATGGATTTTCAACCCTCCACACGCATCTCACGCAGGCGGGGTATGGGAGCGAATGATTGGAATCTCAAGGAAGATATTAGACTCGATGCTCACGGATCTTGGACACAGACAACTTACCCACGAGGTCCTTTCCACTCTCATGGCGGAAGTCACAGCCATAGTCAACAACAGACCTCTGCTGCCAGTTTCCAACGATCCATCTATGCCGGAAATCCTTACTCCATCCACCCTACTAACCCAGAAATCAGCAACACTTAAGACAACGCCAGGGGTATTCAGTCAAACAGACCTACACGCCAAACAATGGCGACAAGTTCAATACCTATAGCCAACGTCTTTTGGTCCCGATGGAGGAAAGAGTTTCTACCCATGCTTCAGCCAAGAAGAAAATGGGAGATTGAATTGCCAAATCTAAAAGAGGGTGACCTGGTTCTACTTCGTCGTAAAGAAGTGGCAAGAAACGAGTGGCCTCTTGCTCGGGTTACCAAAGCCTACCTAAGCGAAGACAAAAAAGTTCGAAAGGTGGAGTTGGTGACTGCGAAAGACGGGACGAAGCATACATACATCAGCCCAGTCACAGAAGTTATTTTGCTTAAGACAGTAGACGAACTTAGCTGACTGTTGAATATATTACTCAGTACATTACAAGAGTGGTATTTTCATACCAGGCGAGGAGTGTTCTGGCCTCGCGGCCTTGCTTAGTTAGGTCTAAATTGGCCTTTGTTTTTGTTCCCGCCGTTTTGTTAATTTGGCGGATTTCATTGGTTCTTTAATTCAGCCAGGGGGGGTACTTTCCTTGTCAATTTCATTCTGCTGTTCAGTCTTTGCTAGGCTTAAGTCAGCACCTCTTTTTACCACTTCAATAAATCGAATTAAACCCTTTGTTTAATTTATCGCTGGTTATACTGCTGGAGAAGGGCCCCGTGACCCGAAGGATCAGAACACAACCAATTAACCAACAAACCTATAACCAGCAAACCATTCAACAAACCAACCAATTAAACAACCAACTAACTGTAAGGTTAGATAATTGTACAGTGATATGAGATGGGGGACTGGGATGAGATATGACGGACGAAGAAGGAGGCAGCTTCGCGTTAGTGGTGTGTGTTGTCGATTGTCGAGTTGTGTAGTTGAGAAGAGAGAGTTGTGTTACAGTTTAATAAATAAGATGAAGACAATCGTGGTGTGGCTCGTATTATGATCGGGATTCCTTCATTGGTGTCATTGGTGGCAGTTGTGGCGATCTAGAACTTCGTTTTTTAACTCAAACGCTATCTTTAATTGACTTTCGTTTTGGTTCAAATTTTCAACTCTTCCCGAGTTCACCTTCGTTGGATTTTCGTCAAAGAATTTCGAAGTGATTTCTACTCAGTTTCGTTGATCAACATGGCTAGTGGCATCGCTCAATGGGATGGTAGCGATGGAACTAATATTTTAAGTCATGTAAGCCAAGTAGAGGCTTTTTTTGTTGCAAAGGCTTTCTTCATCTATCGCTGAAAGGTAAGCCGAAATCGTTTTTCGCCGAGCTTACTGACGAGCAGAGAGCTACGTTCGCGAGTGCAAAAGCCGCCATACTGGCTCGTTTTAAACCTTCTAAAACGGCCGCTCAATTCCAACAAGAACTCGCCGATCGGAGGCAACAAGCAAACGAAACGGCCTTTCAATTGAAATTTGAAATCCAACCCGGAAGTTACGTCACCAAATGCACGTGCGGCCTTGGTTGCTGCTAATCTCCGGAAAGCACTCAAACCGGAAATTCGTAGTAAACTGGCATGGGCCTAGCCTAGCTGGTACCCTGGCCCAATCAAAGAATATGGGCCAGGTAACCACTAAAGGCTTCTGCTTTCCTATTGGTTGAAATTTCGCGCGTTTTTATTGGCTATGAGTGAAACTGCAATCGTCATAAGTGGATTTAGCCCCGATGACGCGAGAATGAGATTAGTGGTTACCTGGCCCATATTTCTTTTGAAATTGGGCCAGGGTACCAGGCTAGCATGGGCCTTGTCTGACGACGCTTCACTTGATGTTGTCACGAGAGCAGCCCAAATCGAAAGAGAGGAAAATTCCACTGGAATTGGTGCTATTTTCACAGGGGAAAACAGCACGCCGGGAGGGGGGGGGGGGGGGGGCACGGACCAGGTGAAGTGAATAAAGAGATTTGGCAGAAATTGGAGGAATTGACATGTGGTCAACAAAGGCTTGCGTCTACAGTTGCAACGATCCAGGGACAGTCTCGCAGCGTGATTCTTCTGGTAACACATCGAAGAATTCTAGTCAGCAAAATTTCACCTGTTTTCAATGCAATAAGCGTGGTCATTATGCTAGGGATTGTCCGCAACGACAACACCCTCCTGAGAGGATGGGTTTTCAGGGAAAGTGCTACCGCTGTAATGGTTGGGGTCATCGTGCTGCCGACACCCACCCCAGCGAAACTACTAGAGGCTGAAGGAAGGGGCCAGTTTCCTTCAGCTATAAAACTGGCCAGACATGGAAAAAAGTTTAATTTGGTAGATTCACCTCGAGTACTCAGGGACCGCAATTTCGGATCGAAATTGAAGGAGAAGTAGGTGGTCAGAAATACATCTGGTTGTTGGATACTGGAGCACAAATAAGCGTGTTATCGGAGAACATAGCACGAACAGCAAAAGGGACGAGAGTTCCAGCACAATATACACCACACACAGTTGATGGTTCTGATATGAAAACCGTCTGTAACCTCCGGACTGTAAAATTGGTGGCCAAACCATCAATCAACATCGTTTTTCCGTGGTTAGTGATTGCACATATCCAGCAATTGTGGGAATGGATCTGTTCCCCGCACTAAACGTGAAACTTCAGCTGGGGAACAATGTGTGTTACGACAATGCAAGTGCAACAAACACCCAAGCAAGACCTGCATGCAAGCCCACATCACCAACGGTGGGAAGGATTTTCGCCCCAAGAAACGTGAAAATTCCAGGCCGCACTATGTTTGTTTTCGAGGGAAAAGTAAAAGTTCCTTTGGATCCGGGTACACTAGTAATGGTTGATGCTGCCCTTGACGACAGATCTAAGAGACTAGGATTGGGATGTGGTCGAGTTCTCGATACGGTGCGGGACAATGGACGTGTTCTGATGCGTATGATAAATCCGAGTACAAGAGTATGTAAGGTTCAGAAGGGGACATGTGTGGGAACTTTCTCGGCTGCTGTTGATGATGATGATGCTGTTGTTGTGGGACACCTGTCACACACTAGCGACAACAGCGCATATCAGTCCACGCAAGACGAGTCATGCAGTTGCAAAATGTGATACATTGGCACGGCACTTGGCTAATGGTGCAGATTTAACGGAGAACGAGAAACATCGGTTGTATAAGAAACTGCATAACCACAGCGAACTATTTTCATAATCACAGCGAACTACTAAGATGGTGAACTTGGACGTACATCCCTGATGGAACATGCTATTCCAACTCAAGATGCGACGCCCATTCATCAGCGACCTCGAAGGGTTCCACTCAATCGGTTACCGGAGGTACAACAATTTGTGGAGGAAGGATTGCATAGTGGGGTGATTAGACCTAGCAAAAGTCCGTGGGCTAGCCCTTTGGTGTGGGTCAAGAAAGACGACGGGAGTATATGATTCTGCGTAGACTTTCGTCGATTAAATGACGTTACAGTGGGTGATTCATTTCCAGTTCCACACATAGATGATAGTCTCAGAGCATTAGGAGGGGCTAAAATCTTTAGCACCTTGGATCTTACGAAAGGGTACTGGCGAGTGCCAGTCAAGGAGGAGGACAAGCAGAAGACTGCTTTTACCTGCCACAAGGGATTGTTCGAGTTCAATACAATGCCCTTCGGACTGAAAGGGGCGCCAGCTACTTTTCAGAGGCTGATGACCGCAGTTTTCAGTGAATTGACCTGGGAGGTTCTTCTCATTTATCTGGATGACATAATCGTGTACTCACGAAGTTTTGAAGAGCATCTTGAACATCTGGAATTGGTCTTCAACAAGCTCCACGTCGCAGGATTAAAGCTTCATCCGGACAAGTGTGTCTATGGTCGTCAACAAGTGAAGTATCTCGGTCATGTGGTTGGAAGCAAAGTGTTACACCTGACCCAGAGAAGGTGAGAGCAATCCAGAATTATCCACAGCCGCAATCAGTTGCTGAGGTTCGTCGGTTCCTAGGCATTGCATCGTATTACCGTCGCTTCATCCACAAGTTTGCAAACATCGCGGCGCCATTGCATGCTATTACCCAGAAGGACGTGGTGTTCAGTTGGACTCCTGATTGCGAACAAGCCTTTAGAACGCTGCAAGAACATTTATCGTCATCCCCGATACTTGCGTACCTAGATTTCTCTCAACCTTTTGTCGTAGAAATGGATGCTAGTGATATCGGCCTGGGTGCTATACTGAGCCAGGGACATCACGTCATTGAGTATAGTATGCATCGCGAGTTTTAACCACTACTGAGAAGAACTACTCGGCCACTGAAAAGGAGTGCCTGGGGGTCGTGTGGGCGCTGGAGAAGTTTGCAATGTATCTGGAAGGCTTCCACTTCAAAGTGATTACTGACCACAAACCGTTGACATGCCTCATGCAGCTGAAGGAGCCAAGGGGAAAACTGGCGAGATGGCGAGTGGCACTGGATAACTTCGATTTTGAGATTTATCACCGTCCGGGTCGATTAATGATAGTAGCTGACGCATTATCTAGAGCTCCTGTTGGTGCTATAGCGTTAGAAGGATTGTGGACAGAATCTGCTGTAGTTGACCTTCAACAGTTAGACGAGGATGTCCGGACAATCTATCGATAGGTGCAAACGAAAGTTAAACCCAGAGATATCAAAAATCACGTGAACAGTTTCTTGCGCACGGAGGGTGACAAACTTAGGATTGACAATGGTCTTCTGGTCTTACTCACACGACATGGTGACATGGAGAATCGGAGGGTTGTTCTTCCAAGGAGTGTGGCAGAGCGAGTTCTCAAAGTCCTACACGATGATGCCGGGCATTTTGGGCTTGAGAAAACAAAGGCTGCTGTCAAATCGCGCTACTTTTGGTTCAACTGGCAGAGAGATGTAAGGGACTGGTGCAGCTCATGTGAGACTTGCCTACGAAGAAAGTGTCCAACAGTTTCTGACCGCCAGTCAGTAGGGGAGCTACCAGCACCAGACAGACCATTTCAGTGGTGGCACATGGACTTTGCAGGGCCACTTCCAAAAACTCCAAGAGGTAATAAGTACATCTTTGCACTCACGGATCCGTTTACACTAGAAAACTTGGCGTGTTCTAGGCGTGTTGTTAGAACACTAATGAGTGTTTTAACAACACGAAGGCGTGTTGTTGAAATGTCAAACGTGTTGTGCCGTGTTGCAATAACACGTCGCCAAAACACGCTGATGTGTTGTTAAGCTGAGAACACGTTCTGAAATTGCTTACAACACGCCTGGAACACGGCTTGCTCAAGTGAAACGTGTTGTAAAGCAGCTAATAACACGCCAGCGTGTAAAAAGCCATCCATTTTGAACACACCGTTGCCGTGTTGGAGTCGTTGGCGTGTTCCAACGTGAAGTGCGGGTTCCAGTTTTCTTAACACAGGTTTCCATGCTTTTTTTATTTATATAAAGTACATATAAATCTTGTGCTATATATTTTTAGAAAGCTTAACTAATAATGTCTTACATACGTACAGGATATCCTTTAAAGTATTATCAAACATGTATAAGAAGTGAAAACGGACATGGGATCAACTAAGGACGCCATGTTGATCTCACAGACCTTCGAAATTAGCTCGGGCTTTGGTTCCATTTTAGTAACTTTTTCTTGACCAAATTTAAAAATCCTTTGGTGAAAATACAGCTCGAACGATGCTCTAAATCTGTATAGCGATCATTTTTTTGGAGCATAAGAAATAAAAAATTTGGAAGCGAGACGACTTTTGAGCCTTTGATTGTCATAACAAAGATGGCAGAAATATTTATATCACGAACTTTACCTTCGAGGTTTTTGAACATTTTTAGGCATTTAAATGAACCATATTTTTGTCCCTAATAACATACGTACACTATATAAATATTGAGGAACATGTTACTTCTTTGCAAAGTTTCTTATATATAAATATGCGATATTTCAATGTTTATAGCCCATGCAAGCCCGACCTCAAAATTGGCATGATTTCGAAACTGACGAAAGGGTTTTTGTTGTTGTATACTTAAAAAGCTGATATTTTCAGTACATATATCATTTTTAGCAGCATTTCATTCGGTATATAGTATGACCTCATTTGGTATTAGTATTTCATACTTTATATTTAATAGAAAAAAGCTGGAAAAACTGTGTTATAACCTGCAAAAC
This sequence comes from Paragorgia papillata, assembly GCA_035771165.1. Classification (NCBI taxonomy): domain Eukaryota; kingdom Metazoa; phylum Cnidaria; class Anthozoa; order Scleralcyonacea; family Coralliidae; genus Paragorgia; species Paragorgia papillata. The sequence goes on along the minus strand of JAWNZC010000032.1, from coordinate 303,443 downwards.
TAAGTAAATTAGATTTTCTAACATCGCCAAGCAACATCGAGTCACAGAAGTGTTTCTGATTTATATTACTTCGTGGAATTTCTGCTAATATACCGAACAATTGTATATTGTGTGAAAGTGTCCGCAAATTTAATAACAAGAAACGGTGAGTTCACCTATATGTAATGTAAAATTTATAATTATAATTTTTTTATAATACCTGTAGGTTATTAATGGACATTGGTTCAGTACATATATAATTTGAATGAAAATAATCAGATGCTTTCTTATAGTGTTGTACTATATTAGGTATATGTGTATTTTATATGGTAAGAAATGTAAAATTTAAGCTATAGCGGTACACTAGTGTATACCTGAAAGTGTACTGTACATTTGCAGCAACAGAACTGACAGTACGGTATACAGTAAACATAATAATAAGGCCCAGGGTATCTTAATATTTTTAATGACTATATTACCAAACTGTAGCAATAACAGACTCTCCTTGAAAGGGGTTAGCCAGTTGGATATAAAATGATTTTACAGTTACAGTATGTGAAAGCGTAATTAACACATCAATACTTTGTTGGTATTCATTGAACCTGGAGTCGTGTATAAGTACAGAAGTGCTGCAGGGTTATTTTATTTACATAATTTACATGTTAATATACACTTAAATGCATGCTGAAGTACATGTACTGGTATATTATAATATCTACTTACAGCAAGGTGTATTATTTTACAGATTATTCTATGTATAAATACAGCTGTACCACAGAATCTGTATGCAGAAGTACATGTGCTGGTACAATAATGTATTTACAAATTACAAGACTTGAGGTATTTGTAATTTATTCTGTAGTAACCTCCTCCACAGGCAGCGCTGTGTCTTCCCATCCCAGCTGTGCAAGCAATGTTTTGGCATGATTGGACTATTTATTTCTCTGGCTTGGCCAAATTCTAGGAAGATACAGATTTGCCTGCAGAGGACTGGTTTAATAATAATACAGTAGAGCAGATCATTTTTATTTACATGCATAATGAACTGTAAGTTGGTTATTCATTGTCCATCAATTGACCCATGTCAATGAACTCTGTGACTGCACTGTTTTCTCAATTTTACAAATATTTCCTCATCAACTTCGTATGGAAACAAAGGCTGTCCATGACATGGGTCTTCAAAAGGTACCAAGCAGATGACATTTGTTTTTTCAAGTTGATATGCCAAGTAGGAGCCATCGAACCTGCATGTTACTGCTTTTTGAACAATTAGAAAGAAGGTCTCATTTATGCATACCATGTGTAATATATAACCAAACAAAGGTAGCTCATCTTTATTTGTGGCTAGACAAATAACATTGTCTAATGAAAAAGTTGTTCCATGTATGTCTAAATGCCTTGCCCTGTTAGAAAAAAAGGCAACCACAAAATAAATTAACATTGTCAAGCAATATCCAAACACCCTATTCCAAAATTACTAAGTGTGACACTGTATTGTAATCAAATACATTGTATCAGATTTTTGTTATAATAATTATTTTATAAATCTTGTGTTAACACTCCACCAGGGGTTCTCAATTGATTTTCATGAGGGTCAGAGAAAAACATGTTTTGGGTAAATGCCAGGCAGAATAAAATCTCACAATTACATATTATAATGTACATGTATTGAGCAATGTGCAAACTTAAGGTGCTTTATTACTGCTAAAACCCTAAGGCCTAAGGCATTGATATGCATGGAAATGGAGGTCAGACAAACCAAAACAAACTTGTCTGGTGGTCAATCTCATGCATTTTCAGTTGTACCTTGTTTCGGCTGGAGATGGCAGGTGGTTTAGATGTCACTTTTCCATCACTTTTAGATGTCATTGTTCCATCCTGATTTTTGTGGCTGGATTTGGCCTGGGTATTGAGAACCCTTGGATTACGTTAACATTACATTTATACAATAATTGTAACAATAAGAAAGAAACACGTATCAAACCAAGAGTAAAAGTGGTAACTTCATTTTTCTTGATATCTGAATAAGATTCAATTCAGAACTCGTATTCTGTACTGTACTGTACTGTACTGTACTGTACTGTACTGTACTGTACTGTACTGTACTGTACTGTACTGTACTGTATAGTATAGTTATTGGGAAATACAGTAGTGTTAATTTTATATGTACTCACACTGAGAATGGTATTGTCCTGTCATTTGTTAGTTCATCAAATTGGTCCTGTATTTCTTCAGGGCAGTGGAATGGCCTTTCATCTAGTGTATAAATTTGGTAAGTTGACTTGTAATTACAGTACATAAGAGATAATTATTTTGTGGAAACACCACGTTTATCGCTAAGCTTTTGACCTGTGTGCTGACCCATCAGAGCAGTCATGAAGGTCTGAGTCAACAGGTTGAAAGCTTAGCAATAAATAAACACATGGTGTTCCCACAAATTGTCTAGAGCTTTATATAACAGTATGTCACTATGCAAACATTCAAGAATTTAATGTTGTGTAAATTGTTAATAATAATATGAGGAACTGTTTAATTTGAGACTTGACTTTTATATGTCTCCTGTGGAATTTGAAAAAAATTAACACCTGTGAGTGTGTTTTGGGGTAAAAATACTCAAACAAAAATAAATTTTATCCTTGCAAAATATAGATCGACCAACATTTTCCTGGTGGTTAGCTACTGTACAGTACTGTATTACATGCGAGTGACAGGAACAATTTGGATATTTTAAGATACAATATATGTCGGATGTCTTACCAATCACCATGCTGTGTCCACTGTATAAGAAATTTGAGTTTGGCTGACCTGGTTGCATTAATAGCTGATGGCAGGAATAGTGCTGATGATGGTATGCCATTGATAATGGAACATTCTTGTAACTTTTGTTGATCATTGACTTCTTAAAGAAACGGTGTTTTGCTTCAAATCTCATGCACCAGTGGGTTCTTAGTGGGCCAAATCTGTTTGTAAATGGTAAAAATAGTGTATCACATATTTATGTACAGACTGTATGTATGACTTGAGCATCAAGCCTCAATCAGGACTTGGAAGGAAAATGATTGTTTAATTAGCTTGAGTGTTGATTTGGCATAATTTATTAGTTTCAACCTGGTCTGAACTTCCCATGTATTTGCAATAAAAATTCATCACAGTAAACTGCATTGAAATTTGATTTTGGAAGTTAATAATGGGTGGGTGGTGCACAATGGGGGCCTACAGTAAGAGGCATATGCCCCCACCCCCCCTAGCATCACAAAATTATATTAATTTCAAATTGCTTGGGTTGCTCACTAACTTGCCAGTTGCATGGCTAGATTCTGTTATAATATTATTAAATACAGTATACTGTAAATTACTTTAAAATTTGGTGTGGCATATGGACCAGATAGTGCCATTTTGGTGTTGTTGCCTCTCTCCCATAAAGTTCGACAAACAGCATGTGGTGTTCCTGTACCAGTGTTGCCAAGGTTACTGTGTCTTCCCTTGATATTTGCAGTGCCAAACACATATTTGTGATGATGAGCATCAATCGCATACAGTACCACTTCTTGTCATTCCGTGGTACAATCTTACCAATAATGTATGGTAGGATGTTGCACAAGGTCATCATTTGTGCAGCTAAAAATAATTTCCAAAAGAAATAAGAAATTATTAAATATAATGTACTGACTACTGTTCTATACAGTAGTTGTTCTTGATTTATCCAATTTACTGACCATATTGGTTCAGCTTGTGACCTGCAGAGTTCAGGACAACACGATCAATAGCTGATGGTCTATCTTTAGCTTCTATTCCCTTCAAATGTATTGTCTTGATTTCCTCGGACAACCAGTTGATAGTGAAAAGACCCAAGTTATCTATGACATGTCGAAGAAGTAGCTTCATCTCGAGTGGCACTATTCCTTCCAAGAGAATATGCATAATGTCGTGTGGTATACATTTGCATACATCAAAATACCTCACTTCATTAAGTACACTGAGTCGTGTGATCCCCCAAAACGTGGACCAATAACTACGGGCATTGTTTGTTAGATTCTCATTGTCGATGAATTGCACATGCTCCAGATGCTGTTCCAGTGCTCGAATCTGGCAACTATTGTGTGTGTGCTGCAATGATTGAATAGAATCAAATCAATCAATACAGAAAAATTACCGATTGTGGCATGATATGACTACCACCGACAGAGGGATATTTTGGGTAGAGTCTGTCGCCATTCCCTCAAAACCCTGACCCTATCGTAGATCTAAAAGGGCAATTTTTATCCTATATCCCAGACTATTTTTAAGCTTAAAAATCGATACCCTATCACAGACTGAAATAGATCCCTATTCCAGACCGAATTAAATAGACACCCTAACTCAGACCAAAACTAAAAATTATCCACCCTATCCCAGACGTCTACATATCCTATCCATATGCTACAGTGTGGCACATACATGCATGTACTGTATACCCCAATATGGGGAGTATATGCCTATATAAAGCAAAAATTATATAATATTGCACTATATAATTATTGAACTATGTAGGTAAAATTCTCTACCCTGACTTGGCAATGTTGGCAACATTGTTATTAGTAGTATACAAATTTTGGTTCAATTGCTTTTGATAATGATCTATTAAAAAGCTGTTTATGGTTTTAATGATTGCAGAGTACAGTGCACAGTATACATGTATATTATTATACATGCACAGCAGTATAATGTATTGTCTTTCCATATACCCATTAAGTGCTGTCTGATCGAGTTTTGTTAATTCTGTACTACTATATTAATTAAATTTCTGGCCCCTAACCTTCTCTGGTATTTCATTTTGCTGGTCATCTTTGTGGCAGTAACAGGTTCTGCACATCCTCATAGCACCACCAACTCCCTCCTTAAATCCACCAACTAAATTTGCTGCTGGAGTGTCCCCTACAAATGCTACCAGCGTTCCTCTAAATGTTTTTATACCATTGTATGTCATAAGTTGTACACCATCATCCTACAAACAAATACAATGCGAATTACATGTCAGTGATTTTGATTCAAATGACTTTAGTGATCATAGCAATACTACTGTATACTGTTATTTAAAATTACTAAGAATTAAATGCTTGTGTTTTACTCACTCTGGCCAATTGATTCAGGTCATCCACAAATGGTTGTAAAATTTTGTCCACTCCATATTCCTTTATTGACTTTGACTTTGCAACTGCAAGGAGTTGTACTGCCCTCATGGTGGAACGATATTTTGGTTGGATGTTGCCAAGTACCCAATAAAAACATCCTTATAATATTAAATTAGCATTTATATGAGTAAAAATCGAGTCATATTATATACATACACACATACACACACACACATACCTACACACACACACACACACACACACACACACACACACACACACACACACACACATATATATATATATATATATATATATATATATATATATATATATATATATATATATATATATAGTCGCACATTTTGTGGCACAGCTATATGTCTGTAATTGTGTGCTGAAGGAGCTGCTCTATAATAATGGTAACTGTAACCTACATGGGAACTCCATGCATAATACTGTATTCATTTGATAACATTACATTTCAGTGTTTCAACTTGCAGTCGTTGGTACCATAATCCTGTTGGTACCATCTGGGTTTGTTAAAATAACATGCAGACCAATTGCCATTACAGTTACTATTTTAGTCTTTAATTAACCCTTTCACTCCTAAACCGGTCAAAACTTCCCCTTTAATTATTTTACTCTGTCTAAATAATGCCAGATTATTTTACTCTGTCTATTAGCCAGACACTTTTACTTGTCAAAGGGAAGACTCTTGTTGTGAAAAGGTTAAAGTATACTGATACCAGCAGCACATGTAGTAAGAAAACTTGGCAGAACATACTTGAACATTATTTTGCTGAAAATATACAGTAAAAACAAACATAACAATATACCAAGCTTATGCTTTGAGGCCTTGGAACCAAGTGGATTGGCAACCTCAATTTCGTCATAGTAAGCCATAATTTGAATTGCATTTCTGTCGGTCTGAAAAATAGGGTGTGTCTTTATGAACTGACCATCACAAATGTCTGCCAAAATATCATCATCTCTTTCATGGTTGTTCTCCACTTCATTGAGTATCTCTGAATTTTGTAATAATTTCTATAAATGGAGAACAGTTTATAGTGGTGGTTATACAGTATTTTATGATCTCTCTAAAACAACAAACAAGTGTTTGACACTTTATTACTGTATGTATTATTTGTACGTGTTTTAGAGACGTCCAGTAAGAGTGAATTCTCTAAAATTTAATTCTTAATTACATGGAGGACAAGTGTAAATGCATATTTAAACACTTAATAAATCAGGGTGACAGAAGGGGTGTGGCTGACCACGCCCACAACTGCCATTTGGGTGTTTTCTAAACAATTATATAGGGGGAATTCTAGTGTGGCTGTATACAAGCACAAAAAACTGGCCACCCATGCACAGCCCAAAATCTAACAGTGTGGCATGCATGCCCTCAGAAGCCTGGTAAAATAAAAGCTACATCCTAGTGCTCTCCCAACACTCAAAAAATGCCTTATACAGGCCTTTTGAATTTATAATACATGTATATACCTCCAAGTTTGCAAGTAGAGGAATGTAATAGAAATTAGAAAACAGATTTCACCAGTCGTCGAACTTTTGGTCCTCGCTTCCTTGTCTTAATGTGTTTCCATATCCATGTGTATCCAAGTTGCACTTCTTGTGGCTCCTGAAAGGTGTTGCCATTCATCATCTAATTATTTAGTCTCTTATTTGCATAATTATGTAATTTACGGTGTATACATTGTACAGGGTTCACCCCTCATATTCAAGGCTGTTGATATCGTAAAGGAGGGGTGTGGTTGGCCATATATCCCAATTTACAATAAATATTATTTAATATTAATATTATTAATTATTATTATTATTTATATTACTTATTATTAAATATTATTTATTAATTACTATTATCATTGATTTACAACATATCCCAATTCACTATAAGTATATGGGAGAGCAATAAATAACTGCACAATTGAATTATACCAGACTGAAAATGCCTGATCAGCCGAGATAAGTCTATCTTACAGATAGAATCATGCAAATATATAGGCCTTTTTAATTGGCAGAATTGCATTTAATATCCAAACAGGGGAGGTTGAGGACCCTGGAAAATCCCCCTGGAGAATCCAGGGGAGGGTAGCTAAAAAAGGTGTGGAAATCCAGGGGAAGGGTCTAAAAATGGAATTTCGAGGGTGCGTGTGAGATTTTTTGCATATTCCATGGGGTCTGGCAATATATAAATTCCAAGGGAGGTATGCTACTAAGCCAAATTCCAAGGGTAACACCGATACACCAGTTGGGGATGTCCTCAACACCCCTCCCCCTGTGCGGACTGAGTACTCGCTGCAAGTAGATTCAATTCCCATAAGTAATATAGAAATCAGGCTTAATAATTATGGGGGAAATCAAATTCCAGGAGAGAACGTTATATGGAATGACACAATATAAATGAGGTATATGCTTGATTAATAAAATCACTTACAAGAAAGCCAAAATTATCTTTGAAGTATTGTTGTCGCTGATTGGACGAAGATAGCCCAGAAAACATTTCCTCAGTGTTAATCATTTCTTTACAGTCGATCTCCAATTGCACATTGTTATCTTCAATTTTCTTTTCAACACCCGCTTGCACTGTATTTAGAATGCTTGATATGAAATCCTGCGTTGTCTCCATAATCTGCTCGATTGCCGTATCAGTAATGTTATGTTTGGCTTTCAGAGACAACAGATATTTCGCTGATTGCCACTTGGGCCTGGCATCACCTTCATTTTCTCCATGCATATTATCTCCACCTCCTCCTTGGTCCGCATTTTGGTTCTCCTGAAAATCGGCTTGATGTTTTCTTTTTAAATGTCTTCGAAAAGAATTTTCCTTTTTGTAGCTGCGGTTGCAGAATGCACAAATTACTTTAAAATTTGCCTCCGACTTATGAAATTTTAACATATGCTGGCAATATTGCCGATCAATTTGAGTTTCATATTGGCATATGGAACATACACGAGTCATTGTCCATGAAGACTCAAGAGTGAAAAAAAAATTGAAATTAAGGCGGGAAAATTCTAGAGCACGAAACAATAGGATTAGAAAACATGTGCCAACACCATGAATCCGAATTTTGTTCGTCCATTTTCGATACTTCAAAATCATCCAACTTTTACGCTATGTTGTAATTGATATTTCGAATATTTATGACGATTCTGTTACTTGTCTAGCTAAGATCTTTGCTCATGTTTTCAATGAAGGTTTTTTTAAGAAGAGGTACAGGTGAATGTTATTTTGGCCTTCCCAGAAATCACTTCGGTCCAAGTGCGTTCGACTTTGACCACTGACTTTGACCCGTAAGTCGTTTCTTTTTGATGTTTTGGCGGGGAAACATCCGAAGTCGAAGCGTCCTCTCTAAAATTATGTCTACGTTTGATGCATTGGTTGTAAAGTTATATGAAAACGGTTTACAAGACGTTGCAGTAACCTTACACGGTAAGTTAATGTGTTTTTTTTGTTTTTCTTTTTCAAAACATGACAAGGTAGTTTTTGTTAAAAATGTTTCTGCTATAAGCTTTTATGTGCACGAAGAAGTTTCGCTTCACGCTGGTTTGCTTTTCCCATTCACAGTCACCGTCAAAAGTCCTTATTTATATCAGTAATTTAAATCAGGATATTTTTAGAGCTTTGGATTAACGCTTAGGAAGTAGTTTATCTTATAGACGTAAAAAAAGCCAAGTTCTTGTGTGTTTTTTTTTCAATTCGTACAACTTGTGTCTTCATCCAATGGAAATGTTACCGTGAATGGACTAGGTGCAAATTTTTCACGCTGCTTTTGCAAGTAATTTCAATGGTTTATTGGTTTTAAAAACCTTGGTTTTCATATTTCATAGTGAGTATTCAATAGTTTGAAAAAGCATACCGTAGACTTCCGAAAACAGGCCTGGGTTTATATTTGTTCAGTTCAAAAGATATTTCTGCCTTTATTCTCGATTGTGGAAGAAATTGAAAAGTTCTTGCTTTCCGAATTTCTATGCATTCATGCCAACTTAATACTAATTCCCTCTCGTGTGACATGCTGCAAACAGAGGATATAATTTAGAGGATGTAATATTAAAACTCATTGTTCTCTCATCTTCACCTTGAGTTAAGTATGAAAATAATTAATGCTGGCCATTTTTCAATGTGATCAATTATGCATGGCCTTATGTATACACTTTATATGCTACCAGTTTTCGGTTTGATAATGAGGATGAATAGTATTAAAATGATAATTTTTTATAAAAACATTGTCATCAAACATTTTGACGCCTCCCCCTTGTACGTTGTCTTATTTTTCAGGTAATTTTCAAAAGCCCCCTCAACTTACTGTTGAAAAATCACGGGCCCGGTCAAAATCACCATACCCCCCCCCCCCCCCCAGTAAATAAATTATGAACGCTCCCTAGCCGAAGCCTGGTTTTCATACATCGCAATTCATCGGCGACATTATCATGGTCCATTGTCGGTGATCAATGAAGGAGAAAATGCTTTCCGATAAAGCATTTTACTCATCAATGATCACTGACAATATAATGGGGCCAGAAAAACATCGCCAATGAATTGCGATATATGAAAACCAGGCTTTAGGGAGTTTAATGTAATTTTGAAAGTGTTGGACATAATATAATTATTACATACTAGTGATTAATACAAAACAATTATCGCCACATTTTAGATGAAGAAATCGACAACGAAACCCTACAACTTCTAACAGAAGATATGCTGGATAAAATGGGAATAAGGTTGGATTTTAATTTTGGCAATATTCTAATCTTGTTTGAACAATATACAGGCTTATAGCAAATAAATGTTAATTATTAAAATATATTCACTTGGACCCAGTATGTTTCATAATTCATATCACTATTTAACTCCATTGCATGTATTTTAGGATTAAGAGGCATGTGAATTGCCTCACAAATTATTTTATTGTGGACATACAGATGACATTCTGTTTCAAACAGATTTGATTTGTTTTTTTCCATTTAATATTAGGGCCCTTGGAAAACGACTTAAGGTCATGAATATTTTAAATATGATAAAAAATCAGGTAACATAATTATTCAATACATAATATATTATAATTATAATACTGTAGGTCATATAAATTAGTATACAGTAGGTAATAACATTGCAAGTGCAATGAAGGGTTTATATTATGGACGATATAAATTGAAATTTGTGCCAAAATTGATGGGCAAGTGCAATTTGGTGCAATTTTTAATTATCACAAGTAGTGTAAAACCTGGATCGCGTTGAGCAAAATCATGATTACTTGTTTATACTGTACTAAGCCAGTTTGTAATCTCGACTGCACATCAAAATGACACCTTTTGCATTGTGATTTTATCCTGATGCAGAATGCTTCATTTTGATGCGCAGTCGAGATTACAATCTGGTTTATACTGTATGCATGACAAAAATTGTTAATAGCACTTCCAGAGTGCAATTAATGATTTATTAATTGCAAATCATTAATTGCACTCCTCTAAACCAGTCAGAATGGAATAATTTTGTCATGCATGTTATGAATATAATTATAAATTTAATTAATATAATTAATAAAATAATAATATTATTAAAGAATATAATTCTTTTATAATCACATCAAGGAAAATGTAATAACAGACATTGCGGGAAGTTCATTGGCATCTGCAACACCATTTGCACCACCACCTGGAATACCACTTGAAACTCAAGCTACCACATCATCTGGATGGGGACCTGCACCACCTACACTACCATTTTCAGTGAAAAAAGTTGTACTAGCACAAATGCAACCTGCAGAAGTGCCATTACCCACCCCACTCCCATATCCAAAATATTCCCGGGCAGTGGTCAACGCTGAGGAAACTGGCACCATACTCCTACAAAGAGCCCAGCTTATTAGAGAATCAGCACGGTTTTACTTGAGTTTAAAACATGATTTGTCAAAGGATTATCGCGCAATTTCCATGCACCTGTTAAAGCGATTCCCAGATTTGAAAGATGCCATCACGTTACCTGGGGCAAGTTGTAATTATGTAAGTACAAACTAAAGGTATCGAAAACGTTAAATGCTGCAAGTCTTTGGCACATTTGCTAGTTCATACTGAATGGTAGGTTCCAGGTGGGGTATGGATCTTTTCTGTGCTATCCCAATAAGAATTAGTTTAAAAGTAGTTGTAGTTATAGTTTAAAATTTAATTCATCACATTCAAAATGTGATCGGCTAATTTAAAAAAAGTTTGGACTACCAATGACACTACAATACTTTTGTTTGTCCAAAATTTTGTGACAGCCAATCATGTCCCTCCACACAACTAGTCCACACACTTCATATTGAAATTGGTGTATTAATTGCATGAACATAAAATGTTTTTAATATTACTATCAATACTAAAACAAAATGCTCATTTAGACAAAGTTGGTAAAAGATTTAGCACAAAGTGTTCGAAATCATAAGAGGCTGGCAAAAAAGAAGTCAACAACCGATACCATTGTGGACAACGCAAAAGAGATAGTAATCGATACAGACACTCAAGACAATGTTATTGATAGAAATTTGCTTGAAAGGACACTTTCTGAGTTGAAGAAGGAGTCAAAGAAGAACAAGCCCTCCAAGGTACATGTACACCATCTGCTATAGTTGCAACATCTACACATTTTGGTATTGAGCTAAAAAATGGCAATATTACTGTAGCTGGTCATGTGACTAGAAGAATTGGTTAATGTATGCATGGCATGCAAACAAAAAAAACAACATGCAAACAGATAATTAATACTAGTCTCTTTTTTAGGAACACATCAAGCAACTTCTGACAGCAATAGTTGGGAATTTCACTGATTTTATCAACACAATGCCAACAATTACCACAATCCTGGAAAGTTACCCAGTTTTAACCAATCCATGTTGGGTATGTACTGTATTTTTTAGAATATTTTGTATGCAGCTGCTTTACAGTAGAGAGCCTGCTCGCAGGCTTATTAATGTACTTTACAATTTTCTCCTGCAACCTGTGAAGTGAGGGGAGGGTGTGGTTCCAACTGGAGCATGTGATTGTGATCATGGTCAAATAACAAAAACTGCTAAGTTGCTACTCAGGTACCAATAAAATTATAAGAATTGGTACAAATAAATAAATAAATATTTATTTTACTTGTTTGTATACTATATATTTTGCAGATGATTTTTCAAGCAAGTTTGGTACTAGAATTTCCAAATTTTGAAGATTATGTACGGGAGAATATTAAGCTTCTATTTGTCAGGTAAATTAAACAAAAACACCAGTTGCTGCAATTGTCATGTCTCATTACATGTATTTTACAGCAGCTACAGTATCTCATTTACTTATTTACAGTGAGAATGAGATTACTAGGTTAAACTGTGACCTTCCAACCTTCACTACAAAACCTTTGTGAAGGTTTGAGCCTTTGTTCTAGTTCCACTTCCCTACATATTTTTCTAGTATTAAAACAATAAATTAATATATATCTCACAAATGTAGAAAGTTTTAACTCTTTTGTGACTGAGGGTTCTCCCCTTGATGAGGAAAATCATCTAGCGCAAAATACTAAAGTCAGCATTGGACTTGAGAGTCTGATACGGACATAAAGAGTTAATTATATATATATATATTGGTGAGCAATTACCTCCTTACATCTGTGTGACAATATTTATATATGTATGCGTTCTCTTCTTAGTACTGTTTTAATTCAACATGATACATTTTTCATTCCCAGCATCCACAATCTCATGGTTGGAAATAATAAAGAAGCTAATGTAGATGAAGAGCTCACTGAAAATGAACAACTTCAACTTATCCAATATATGGAAAGCCAGGTCAATGGCAAAAAAAACACTTCAATATTTACTACCATTCAGGTAATTGATAAAAATTAGTACATAGAATTGAATAGTTGTTAGTTGAACTTAATACCCTGGCACGCATATGTATTATTTTTCACTTCGCATCTGCACATTAACAATGTGATACAGTTGAACCCCTCTTATTAAGGTTTATGGCATCCCTCTTATTAATGCATGGTACTCCTCTTAACTTTAGTGTGCTAATCCCAGAATATATTCTGGGAGCCACACTGAATAGAGTATGATGTATCTATCCTGTAATTTTCCAGGATTGGAACTACTAGGGTTACAGTAAACTAGTAAGCAGCATAAGCTCTATTATGATGACATCACCTACCTAAGTGGTTGGACACCCCTCTTAAATTAACCAGGCTCTTCTAAAGCAGACCACCAAAAAGTGGTGTCTGTTTAATAGGGGTATGATCCCATAGGTTACTTTCATCCTTATATTAAATGGTGTATTTCTGTCAGAAATGCTTGATCTTATGTATGCCTTTACATTGTGGTTATAATGTATTTGTATCAATTAATTATAAGTTATATGTATCCTTTGGCAAGTTTTTCACCAAACACTTCATTATTCCGAATGCTATGGCTCAAATTGCTCATGCTTAAAGCACTTTGTTTAGTTGTTTAATGGGCCAAATGGTTTGCCAGCAAGGATCTGAAAAAAACATCACTGTCCAGTCATTCTATAAATAATTATGCAAAGCGCAATATTACAATTCCACACTTCAAATGCTTTTTCAGCCCAAAATTATATCATATGACCAGCTTTTTTTATCGCGAGCACTTAAATCATTGTCATACAGTATATATGGCAGTGGATGAGGTGCAGGTCAGGTAAAATCCATTTCACATTTTAACAAAATAGCTGAGTTCCACCCACCAGGCCAGGTCCTAGGTCAGGCTTAGCTAGTCAGGTAAAACTTGTTCACACCATAAAAAACCTAGGCCCACTAGGTCAGGCCTTAGTTTCAATGTAGCTATAAAGCTGCATTCACACTACAGACCTGTAGACATGTAGGCTTGGCATGTAGGCCTGACATGGGCCCGGGTGGTTGATGGTGTGAACAGGTTTTACCTGACCTGGGCATGACCTAGGCCAGGCAACCCACTGTGACCTCAATTTTTGCAAATGGATGGGTTTTACATATCCTACTGTACATGGTTGTACACTGTATCTGTAGGCCTGACCTGTGCCTCGTTGCCATGAGAATATCAAGCGCTCATGATAAAAACTGGCTGATTACAGTGTATAAATAATTTGGAAGGAAAAACATTTGAATCGTGAAATCATAAAATTGCATTTGACATGTTTGTAGAATGATGGGATGGTGAGGGTTTTATTCAGATCCTTGGCAGCAAATATTTAGTCCCTTGAACAAGAAAATGAAGTGAAGCTTCTGATCATGCTTTGAAGGAGCTTGAAAGCCATACCATTTGGAACAATGCAGTGTTCAGTGGGAAGCTTGCCAAAGGAAACATGCTGTGGCTGATGGATTTAACCGCAATGTACAGAACATCAGTTCTAAGATCAAGCATTTGTGGGAGAAATACAGCATTAATATACTTTTTAAAGGATAAAATAACTAGATCTGGCACGTGTTCTTCCAACCGGTCAACATTTGCAGGAATAGATAATGAAAGTGTTTGGAACAGGACCATGGAGCAAACAATGTTTCTTTTCAACCGGCCAAAGATAAAACTGCAAGGAAAACTTGTAGATTCTCGTTGATATTATGCTTGCATTGAGATACCAACCCCCCGGACTAGCTGTGAAAAATGCAATTATCAGGCCTTCCAGCTGGGAATTGAACCTATAACCCTGGAAATTCAGGTCTCAAAGTATATAAGGCCACTATTTGTTGCATATTAGTTTCTCATCAGGGCCTTTTGGCCTTTCCCCAAAGTTGATGTGGGCAGGCTGTCATTACCATTAATCCCATTATAGAGGGTGTCACTTTTGTCCCCCTTCCATGGTATTTTGGAAAGAAATTTGGTAAAATTTGGTTTGTGAAAGTTCTAATGCTCTTTTTTTGTATTAAATGGTCGATAATGGCGATCGAGGTGGCTGCCTAGAATAGCATGCAGGTGGGGGATGAGAAACTAATGTGCAACAAATAGTGGCCTATACTCACAATTTTCTAACATCATCATTATCGTATTTATGCAAATATCAGCCAGTTTTACATGGCTTATTAGACCTGGTCTGGGTTTCTAATGTGGATGGGTCATGTTTTACCAAGGCCTGGTCTAGGTCACTCAATAGTTTGAAAGCGGCTTAATTAAGATGGGTGTAACTGTATTTCTTGTTTCCATCACTCAGTATACTGTATATGTAAATATAATGTATACAGTACTACAATTACTACTGAAGGTCAAGCCAGCTCAGGCAAAATTTTATTTCTGTGATACAGTGAATGAATGTTTTTGGTATACATGTATTCAGTGAGACCACATTCATATGGCCACGGTGAAGCAATTTAAATAATTATAATTATCTAAATATCTATAACTTTCTGACCTCGATAGGAACAGAAACGAGGCCTCCTTCGATCTGTCCTGATGCATATATTAAATGTACTGTACGTATAGGTAATAGCATGGTTTCGAGTGCAATTTGGAAAAAAACATGCACGAGTGAGTTTTTCAAATACTGTCAAAATAGCACGAGTCCGAAGGACGAGTGCTATTTGAAGTATTTGAAAAACTCACGAGTGCATGTTTTTTTCCAAATTGCACGAGAAACCATGCTATTACTTATTAATAATATACATGAAAAAATGTTCAAAACAACTGTACTAACATTTTAACGTACGTGTTTAGCCGTCCTCTCCTCGTCCTCTCCTCTCCTTGTTAAAAAACGCTTCGCTTCCTTTACTACTTGAAAAAGTTTACTCGAGGCATAAAGAAGCTTCTGGTCTTCTTGTAGGTACTTCACTTGGCAATATTAAAGCATAACTAGCTTCAAATTTGAACAAATTATCCCCAAAACCGCCGAATCTTGGCCGCCATCTTTGTTTGTTTTGTGTCGGGAAAAATCCGCGGTACAATCAATTTGATTGGTTCTTAGTGATAACAGATTTTTGCACTGTGATTACAGATTTTTGCACTGTGATAACAGATTTTTGCACTGTGATAACAGATTTTTGCACTGTGATAACAGATTTTTGCACTGTGATAACACAATTCTGCACTCTTGTTTGGGATTAACTGCACTGGAATCAGCCAATCACAGTCGAGATATTTTTTCATGTATATTATTAATAAAATAATAGTAATTTAAATTGCTCGCCTTAATTTGAAAAAGATCTATACTGTTTTACTCAAATAAAACGTTATGGATTAGCTCATACCTCAGATATAATTGTTGTATTTATTCAATTATTCCTACTGACCATTAACTTATTTTGCAGCCAGGAGAGAGTATGGAGTCCAGTATTGTCAATGCACCCTGCATAGTGACAACACAAACTGCTACAGGGATCGATCAGGCATTTATGTACGTCGATGCAGTTCTTATATGCGAAGTAACGAGCCCGACTGTTGTTGGATTGTTGACGCTATGGCTGGCAACCCACTACGTGTTGAACATCCAATATGGCAAGGAAACCAACAACATAGCAATGGTTTTGGAGGATTGTGTGTTGATGGATAGGGGCCAAAATAGCATCCAAAACCTGCAGAAGGGAAAGGGAAAGGCAAAGTCCAGGAAAATGTCAAGATGCATTAAGTTGCAGACCTTTTACGGACGATTGAAGGCCGCAGGATTAAACTTTAATATTTAATATGTAACATCTACATATTATACGAGATCTACCTCATTGTTTGCTATATTAAATATATATATATATATATATATACCTTTGGCTTTGCTCTTTTTCATCAAAGTCGTCATGTCGTTTGTTCACCTTCACTCTTGCTGTCGCCTGTCAGTAGTGTTCTTTTGAAGCTTGCAACACGCTTTGTATAACACGCTAAACGTGTTGATTTACAACACGGCATTTTGTCCCCTATAGTAACACGCCTATTGGGCATGCGTGTTTTAATAACACGGCGCGTGTTATCGTAACACGTTTAAGATATTAGCTAATGTGTTCTTACAACACGCTAACATTTGGAACACGCTAATCGTGTAGAACACGCTAGCTTTGAAGAACACGCTTTTAGCGTGTTGTTATAGCAACACGCTAGGATATAGAACACGTCTATTTTCAGAACACGCCACCGTGTAGAACACGCTTTAAGCGTGTTACTATAGGGGACAAAAGTGCGTGTTCTTACAACACGTTCGATTTTCTAGTGTAGTAAGTGGCCAGAGGCACAGAATAGAAACACATTGCGTAGGATGGCGTCGGATGGCGTAAAATATCGCGCTTGCGCATTGAAGAAATGCGGACAAGTTGTCACTCGAGTTGACTTCTGGTTGTATTTCTATTCTGTGCCAGAGGCATTTGCGGTCCCAGATCAATCAGCAAGAACCACAGCAGAGGTGGTTTACCGGGAGATTGTGTGCAGATATGGTGTTCCCGAGGGTCTACACGCTGACCAAGGCCGGAATTTTGAAGAAAAAAATGCGTGAACTATGCAAACGGTGGACATCAAGAGGACAAGAAGTTCACCGGCAAATCCTCAAGGGAACGGCCAGGCCGAACGAACAAACATAATAGACGGCCGGCCAACCTCGATAAAAGTGTCTCAAAAACACCGTTGATGGCATTTTTTGTTACAAGCAGGCAACCATGCTAAATCGTATCGGATAGTGTATACTTTGAAGGTGAGGGGTGTTGGCAGCCGTAATTATTGATTTATATACTAAAATTTAGAGCTTTTTGATAGCACAATGTGATGGATGGGATATCTGTAAAGTGCTGCCTATTTACGTTTGTGTTTTATTTGAATTAGCTAAATTCAGAATACTATCCAATCAGCGTGCCTCTAGTTTTGCTTAACCTAATTCGCATAACTCACAATCATAAACAAACAAGAAATATGGCGTGAATACACCTAAATATAATACTTCGAAGAAAGGCCACAAAAAGGTAAGCTTGCCAAGAATCAGAAATTTATTAGATCTGCTAGCTACAGGAAAGTCTCATAATCGTAAATTACTTCATTTTATTTTGGTAAGTTACCGATACCGCCATTTATCTACTGTTATAAAGTTGAGCTTTTGTACTGTAGTATAGTATTGCTCATAATATCCATAGATATTTAACTCACCAGTTCAACAGTACTATCTTGTGATACAGGGAAGGCAACCGGCCTAGTCATCTTGATCAATGTCTAAGCTACATTTCTATGTTGGTTACCTTCTTGTAACAAAAAGTTTTCAGATTGTTGTGGATGTTCTTCTAAGTGTTATATTTAGGCGAATTTGCGCCATGTTTCTTGTTTGTTTATAATTGGGAGCTATGCGAATTAGAATAATCAGAACTTCAGGCACGCTGATTGGATAGCATTCTGAATTTGTAATTCAAATAATACACAAACGTATAAATAGGCATCGCTTTACAGATATCCCATCCATCACATTGTGCTTTCAAAAAGCTCGAAATTTTAGTATATAAATCAATAATCACGACTGCCAACACCCCTCACCTTCAAAGTATACACTATCCGATATGATTTAGCATGGTTGCCTGCTTGTAACAAAAAATGCCATCAAAAGTAAAAATTTGAAGCCTTCGCCGGCCCTCTAGAACGCTGGCAGAACGCCTAGCCACGGACATAGAGGCCTCAGATCAGATGGACTGGGACGAGAAACTGCCTGCTGCGTTATCGGCCATAAGAACAGTGGAAAATAAAACAACGAAAGAAACACCGTTCTACGTGGCGTTTGGTTTTGAGTCCAGAAATCCAGGGGACATTATCCAAAGAGACACAGTAACTGGAGCACAAGAGAGCGTAACGGAGTGGATTGGTCGTCTAGATGATCTGAAGGATCTTCATGCTAAAGTTCGTTCGCGAATCTTATGGGAACAGGCAGCCAGACAAAGAAGGGATCAAAATGTGCGATTCACTCCATTCCAAGAAGGGGAGAAGGTGCGGAAGAAGCATGAAAACAGAAGGCGGGGTCTGGCTAGAAAACTCATTGGTGATCGTTGGAAGGGTCCATATGTCGTGAAAGCAAGGAAAGGCGACACAACCTATAAGATACAGTTGGGAGGCAGAGGACAGCGGGAGCTGATGATTAATCACAGGAGACTCAAGAGGCACGTTCCACGCCCTCCACACCTACAATCACCAGGAAACGTAGCGCATGAAACGGACAGTGACGAGGATGCACCACCAGTATTACCAGAACCAGCAGACGATGGTGCGGTTGTTGATGATGGTTGGCAACTGAATGATGACCAAGAGCAAAGAAAAGTGGCACCATAACGAGGGAACAGGCACCCACGGTGAGCACGCAGGCCACCACTTCGCCTTACCTATGAGGCTGGGGGTCATCAACTTGAGATACGAAATCTCTCAGAGAGCAGCTCTAAGTAGAACTTAAACATTAGATTCACGTAGTACTTTTGTTATTCTGATGGAGAGGAGTGTAAGGTTAGATAATTGTACAGTGATATGAGACGGGGAACTGGGATGAGAAATGACGGACGAAGAAGGAGGCAGCTTCGCGTTAGTGGTGTGTGTTGTCGATTGTCGAGTTGTGTAGTTGAGAAGAGAGAGTTGTGTTACAGTTTAATAAATAAGATAAAGACAATCGTGGTGTGGCTCGTATTATGATTGGGATCCCTTCATAACCAATAAACAAACAACCAACCAATAACTAACCAACCAACCAACCAACCAATTAACCAACAAACCTATAACCAGCAAACCAATCAACCAACCAATCAACTAACCATGCGACCAACCACTAAACAAGCAACCAACCAATACCCTAATTTTTTCTATGTCCCGTTATATGCGCTTAAAAATTATTTCTACTGATAATATCTACATCAATAAATATAGATTTTATTATCTTTTAATGTTTCTCAACCCGTATTAGTTAAAAAAGTTTGTTTACTGTATGAGCTACACAAAAAAAGCTAAAATAAAAGGATTTTAAGTGGTAAGTGGTACGCTATAGGTAGATAGATAGATAGATAGATAGATAGATAGGTAGGTAGGTAGGTAGGTAGGTAGGTAGGTAGGTAGGTAGGCAGGCAGGCAGGCAGGCAGGCAGGCAGGCAGGCAGGCAGGCAGGCAGGCAGGCAGGCAGGCAGGCAGGCAGGTAGGTAGGTAGGTAGGTAGGCAGGTAGGTAGGTAGGTAGCTAGGTAGGTAGGTAGGTAGAAACTTTATTTAAAGAGGGTGACACTTTATTGTGCAAAGTACTAACAAACTTGTGGCCCTCAAAAGAAAATAACAAAAAGTACAAGAATGTATCTATAACTATATACAGTATCTATATATCTGAATATGTACAATTAAAGGCATAAAGTATTATCAATATATATAATACATGCATGAAGTATATACACTACATAAATTTAAAATCAATAAAAGACGTAAATTGTTTAAATTCTTTCTGGTGCTTACGAAAACAACTGTATAATGAATGCTTAAAGATATCAAGGGAGCTAGATGAACGCAGACGTAATGGCAGTTTGTTCCAGAGGCTAATAGCGATGATTGAGAAAGCGGATTCAACATCTTTGTAGCATACGTAGCATTTTATATTTTTTTACCCCCAAATGCTCATTAAAGGTTTGTTGATTTTATACACTACAGTTTAAGTGGTACATCAAAACAATCTAGGGCTTTCAGAACGCTTATAGTTCACAAAAAATTCGTGACAGAGAAAGTCTCCACTTAATCAACCAATCAATAACTAGCCAACCAATCAACAAACCAACCACCCAATTATAACCAATTAGCCAACCGACCCATCAATAAATAAATGAATGAACGAATGAATGAATAAAAAAATAAATGAATGAATAAAGCCCTGTTTACACGGCCAAAATTTAAGCGGGATCTGAGCCACATCTGACTTTAAGCGGGCTTAAAATGTCCGTGTAAACAGATCGGCGTAAATTAATCGCGATTAGTTTGCACCACCTCAAGGAGGTGGATTAAACTGAGCACGATCAGTTAATCCGTAATCGCGCTTAACTTAATTGGCAGTGTAAACGCAACGGGATTGAAAAACGCTTGCTATTAATACGGTGTTATTAATACGATAAAATGCTTTTTTTTTGCCCTGCTGTAGAAGCTTCCATCTTGCTATTCTTTGTTCCTTTGTTTCTTTTAGCTATTACTCTTTCTCGTGTACCGATGTCTTCCGTTGTTCTTTGACGTACGCTACCCATACGAAGCTTCCAAAACCAAAAATATAGCTCGTCCGTCATGTTGAATAATGGTGTACGTGTTTTAGTAAGGGGTTATTAAATGACCGTGTAAACGCACCAAGGTGGCGCATTTTAAGCACGCTTAAGTTAAGCGTGCTTAAGCCTGGTTCACACTAGCGACATAAGCATAAGCACAAGCATAAGGATAAGCACAAGAATATCAAGTGAGAACCGACGTGAAATAAGCACAAGCACAAGAAAAACGAACATTTTCCTTCTCTTGTGCTTGTGCTAGTGCTTATTTCACTAGTGAGAACAGGTATGAAACAAGAATAAGCACAAGCATTGGTTTTTGACCAATGGGAATTGCTCGGTACCAGTCTCCTTTGGGTGAAGAAAAAAAATGGCGACTGTGAGTGATAGCATGCATGTCTCTTGACGAAAAACTTGCTGAGTTAGTTCGCAATTATCCCGTGTCTTACGACAAATCTTCGCCGTGTTTTAAAAACAAACAGATGAAGAATGTGGCATGGAAAGAGATAGCGGCAAGCCTTGGCTTGAAGACAGGTAAACTTAAGTTAATTCTGTGCTGTGTAGAGACT
Organism: Paragorgia papillata; assembly: GCA_035771165.1. NCBI lineage: Eukaryota > Metazoa > Cnidaria > Anthozoa > Scleralcyonacea > Coralliidae > Paragorgia > Paragorgia papillata. The sequence continues at coordinate 281,612 of JAWNZC010000032.1, read as the reverse complement.
GGCAAAAAGCTTGTAGTTTATCGTCTGTTTTATTCTGAGATCTTGTAGGTATGTTGGTAGGTTTGAGTAGGAAGAGTAGTTTTGCCAAATGAAATATATTGATTGGTTATTTTAAAGAAGAATACCATGCCCAAATATTCGTGCCAGTAGGTTAGAGGAAGTAGGTTTGTTTCGATTAGTCTATAATTAGTCTATCTTCTATAATTTAGCACTGTCCTGATTAATTCAAGACGTTTAAAGTGGCAGTACGATCGAATTTTCACTTTGCGTTTTTTTTAGCCAAAATACTTCTTATGGTCCTAATATGACTTACCATGTATTTAAAAACGATTTTAGAAAATGTTTTCTATCAGAATTCAAGCATCTTTTACGAGCACTTGGCTTGATTTCGAAATTTTTTGGAGCCTGCAATTTATTAATAGCGGTAGCTCGTTGTGACGTCATCTACTCAACACTCTACAAGAAGATTCATATATCCTACTATATACGTACATAGTTTAAACGCGTCTTCCCAACTTATTCTACGTTTTTATATGTAATAAAGTTTTTTGAAAAGCAATACAAAATTATGCCACCATCCCCTTGTGTTGCTCAAGGGTGTAGTAACTGCGCTGATCGTAATGCTGGCATTTCGCTTCACCAGAACGCCACAACTAAAAAGTGTCTTGTTTGGGTTTATTTTCGGTTAAAACATATCGCGCTAATTTGAACCAACTTTGTTATTTGCTCTGCGCATTTTGCTGATCATTGTTTAGAAAGGCGTCACGTAAGGGGCCAAAGGTGCGAGCTTTCGTTGCCTAAAAGATGACTTAAACCCGTCAATATGGAAACCAAAAGTCCGTCGTCGAAGAGAAGCCAACGAAGAGTAACTGCACACACTTGTTATGACTCGTGTTTCATTATCGAATCAAATTTGTTCACACATGTAGCTAACAATAAAAATATTGCGTGGACCTTGAAAATTTTATAGGCCGTTAAAGAATTGTTCAGTTCGCAAAACGTGCAAGAAAACGCCAGAAAGGTTAGCAGCGCCGAACGTGCACCTGAAATGCCATGCACCAGATATGAAGCCCTAAAGAGGTAAGTTGGTTATGTAAGGTAAATCTCAATTTTTCCTGAACATCATAACATGTTATAAACAGTTAGCCAAATGAAGAAACCGTACCGTACAAGAATGTACAGATGCAAGAGAATACATTGCAGTTTCACACGTAAATCAGTACTTCTGCGCGCCGCCGCTGTAAAATGACACTATGACAGTATTCAATAACAATATAATGCATGTAGTTTGTTTTGACAACCACTCAACCAGTATATTTTAATTTTAGGGTAGTCTACTGGAAATCGGAAGAGAAAACAAATGCCTGAAGAGTGAAGAAGGTCCAGTTATTCAAAACAAAGAATAGTTTAAGTAGAAAGACGGCAGTACTATTCAGATACAAAAAAATGGGCCGCGCAGTTAATAGTAGACAGTATATAAACGGATAAAAATGTTACATATATTCATGATATATTATAATAAAATACAACTATTGGTAATAGCAAAATACTATGATATGGTTCAGCTACATGTAAATGCATATACAGTATGGTGACAATGACGTATTTAGATTTTATCAATTATATTCTAGATGTTACATGTAAATACGACAACAGAGTCACAGAGGGAGTCAATGCATGATGTTAGAAATGTAATCAGGTCTGCGTCGGACGTCGAACGCCGTGTGTAAAATATATCCGTGGCTCATAATAAAATGCGTAGTAAACAAACGACGTTGAATCCTGGGTGTTCGGTAATACAGCCAGTTTGATTCTCCGTATCGTCCAAGCACTGTTAGTTTTTTCCGGCACGGCTCCAATCTCACAACAGCAACGACACCTTCAAGAGAGCAACACGAACACTTTAATTATACACCTAACCACACAACCGATGATTCTCTCAATAATAAAATTTTAATAACTACGTACCATGATTGCACTGGGACTTCGTGATTGCACTGGGACTTCATGGTTTAATAAAACGTCTTGAAAAATGAAAATTCCTGCTGTTCTTGTTGTTCTCTTGTATTCTCCTTCATATTCTAAAATTATGTGCGCTTCCTCTGGTGCGCTTCTTCCTCATATAGCCATTACAAGCGGCTCTATATCGTTGTCAAACACTTCATTGTTGACCCCATCCATACCAGCAATGTCCGCATAAATTTCGCTTTCGCTGTCAGAGTTTCTAGAACGCGACTTGGAAGGTGAAGACGTTTTTAACAAAACAGGTATAACAAATCAACAAGACGTTCTCTATAGTTTGGCTGGTTTATCACGCGTTTGTGTTGAGTAGATGACGTCACAAAGTAGTACCGCTGTCTGATTTCGCGGACTCCAAAAACGCAATGGCGGAGTGATTTTATGCCAAATTATACGACATTTAATCGATGTTTATGCACTCAAATCAACCTTAAAGTTGCTTTTACTCTTATATTTGTATAACTTCTAAGCATAAGAAGTGATTAAGCCGCAAAAATCGTTAACGATCTTCGGTCGTACTGCCACTTTAATATAAGTTTATTTTCTTTTGTATGTTGGTTTAATTTTTAGGTCACTAAATTGTCGCCCCATATCATAATTCAGTTCTCAACTGAAGATATTTGCTGAAATTTGAGTCAGATCTAACTATAATAGTTATAAACAACAACTGGTAATTGATTAGTTTGTTTTACAATTATAGCTGCTGAAGCAAGTACTCTTTTCAAAAACCTAAGGAATCGATATAGCAGAGATAAACGAAAAATTAAAGTTAAGAAGGTCAGTGGAACTGGCAGTGAAGAAGTGAAAGAGGCCGAGAAGCAGAGTTCAGAACTGTTCAACTACCTGAGGTGGCTTGATCCTTACGTACAGCTACGACAAACCACATCTAATCTCCTAATTCTACAGATCAAGACCACGAAGAGTCAGATACAATAGATGACAGTCATGGCTCTGATACTCAGTATTCTGATGATTTACGAGGCCCAAGTCCTGTCAGTGACACAAGTGCAACAAACAGTATTAATTCCCTGAAGAGGGATGGCAGCAGCATTTCAGAAACAACTGGCAGAATTAAATATTGCAAAAAAAAAGAAAGAAAACGAAAATAAAAAAGTTGATGAACCTGAATTAGAGCTTATTAAATCAATAAGTTCCAAATTTCAGAATAAATCATCAGAATGTAAGAAAGAAGAAGATGACGATGATATGTTTTGTGCTCTGCTTGCATCCCAGCTACGGCAATTAAACCCAAGGGATAAATTACTGGTTAAGATGCAAGTAAACCATATAATATACAATCACCTGATGAAACCTGTAGAAAGCATACCCTCTCCACAAGGACAAGGGAATCTATATTATGCTGAGTCAAGTACTATATCATCCGCTCATCAACCATTGAGGAAGTCAGGCTGTGAGAATAATACAACTGATGCAGTACTACAGGGCTTCTATCAAGCACCAAATGATCCGAGTGGGAATAGCCAATTTCACAATCTATCCACTCCCAATAGAGATAACGAAACAAGGCAATATTTTGCACCTGGACACTTCCTCCACAACCGCTAAAATCCTGTTGAACTTTGGTTTCATTTACTTTGTTTACATTATTTTAAATTTTGGTTTGGAATACAGGTAGTTTTAAAGTTATAAGACCTGGTTTCCATCTAGTCACTAGCTAATAGTGTGTTGCAAGTTGTTATAAGCCATTCCAGAGATTTGTATATAATATTATATAATTACAACAACTTGCTAGCAATAGGGAGACCTGTAATGTTGACACTGAAGCATTGATTTCGTGTTACTTTTTAATAAAATGTAAAATTCAACAGAAATGTAGCTTTTCAGTTAATGTCATGTTCCTCTTTAGATTTCTGTGATACAATGTACCTGATGCAATGTACCATTCCCTTTATAAACGTTGTTGCTGTCTTGTTGTTCCTGTGCTTCGGATATGGTCTAATTGCCAAGGTACAGCACCTTGTGCTGAATTAACAAATTGTTTCATTCTTGGGGACTGCTTGGAACTTTCAGATATTCATCATGTAGAACAGTCCAAATTGCACAACATGTTTCACGAACAATTTGTGATACAGTTGACTTTCCCATTCTGTATTCAAAAGAATTTGACTGTTGGCTACTCCCATAGGTGAGGTGGTGTAATGTCAAACTCAAATGTTCTGCTGGTTTTATAGCTTTCCTCATTCTTGTGTCTTTCTTTAAAATTAATGGGCCCACGAAAGACAATAAATGCTCGAACCTTTCAGGTGACATTCTCATATACCTACAGGAAAAGTTAGAAATTGAGTTACGGAACAACAAGATTGTGTGATATTTTAGTCACCATATAATTTTACACGATGATATCAAATTAGTATAGTTTCTCTTTTAAACTGATCAGAAATCAGTTTTGGAAAAAATTGGAAAAAATACTTGAGAATTTACAAAAAACCAAGGATTTGCCCCCACCCCAATAAAACTCCCCCCCCCCCCCCTCCTCCTAGGTTTTCTCGGTCTAGCTGCGTGCTTGTCCAACAAAGACATAATTCTGATTTACAAAATACTTAATTGTATAATTCTATTTGTATGTCAAATTATACCAATAACCACATAATTTCATATGGAGCTACAGTGCATATAGGTATCAACTGTCAGGTTACATGAGTTATCAATAAAGTTTAAAGTCATGGGTTAGCCTATTAAAGCCATATATTAAGTTATATAATAAGAGTCATAGAGGTTATACTTTTTACCTGAAGAACAATTCTCGATTTCCGAGGCGGAGTTCTGGCACAAGGTTATGAAAATCTCCTTGATTTATCCTTCGCATAAATACATCCCTGACCCAGAAACGCCTTTGCGCGACTCTTCGACGATTTCTTCGTCGTCTACGCCGACGAATAAGCAACAGAAGTAACAACATTAACATCCCTTCTTCTTCGTCGACCGCCATGTTGAATCTGTCATCGCCAGGACGAGCCGTAGGTCTGGGTACGAGAACGTCTGCGCTTGCGTTAGCCTGGTTCCCTGGCCCAATTTCAAAAGAAATAAGGGCCAGGTAACCACTAATCTCATTCTCGCGTCATCAGGGCTAAATCCACTTATGACGATTGCAGTTTTACTCATAGCCACTAAAAACGCGCGAAATTTTAACCAATAGGAAAGCAGAAGTCTTTAGTGGTTACCTGGCCCATATTCTTTGATTGGGCCAGGGTACCAGGCTACGCTTGCGTATGCTGCTTTTCCTTTAGCCTGGTACCCTGGCCCAATCAAAGAATATGGGCCAGGTAACCACTAAAGACTTCTGCTTTCCTATTGGTTGAAAATTCGCGCGTTTTTAGTGGCTATGAGTAAAACTGCAATCGTCATAAGTGGATTTAGCCCTGATGACGCGAGAATGAGATTAGTGGTTACCTGGCCCATATTTCTTTTGAAATTGGGCCAGGGTACCAGGCTACTTTTCCTTGTGCTTGTTTCACGTGTGTGAACGGACTTGAGCTTATCCTTACGCTTATGTTTATGCTTGTTTCCAAGTGTGAACCAGGCTTAAATTTTGGCCGTGTAAACAGGGCTTTAATGCTAAATTAATATAATTATTTATTTACTAAAATTATAGCAATGTAATAGATCTGATTTCATCATATTTTACATTTTTATCGATTTACATTAAGAAACTGGAAATATCTCGGCTGCCGCAATTTTTTCCCGAAACTATTAAAAAGCGACCAAGATATAGCCAAAAATGTTACGACTACTGAATTTCTTAGCGCGAAAGTTGCAATTATGATTTGTAACGTACCGAGCTACCCAATCAATAGACTTCACGACTTTCAGTCAGACAGAACCTCTCTTTATTTTAACAGTTTCGTTACTTTTATACCCTAGGCCCAAGTTGGGCGTTACAAACAAATAACCAAATATAGAAATATAACTACTACGTATATACATGACCTATGTAAAGGAAGGGTGTTACAGGAAAGGGAGCGTTTACCGCAATTTGCTATATCATGCTTTTACGCGCTAATTCTGCTAACTAATTAATTTACATTCGTCACAGATTGATAGCGAATTATTAGTCTACGCGCCCCATGAAATCTTCGCTGACGGATAATGACATTGTCATTGGTTCATAGTTCTCTCAGGAACAACAATGGCCACAACAATTCGACGCTCCCAGTTCTTTTACGACAACGGAAACAATGACTGCGGGCGCAAGTAACAACGGAAACAATGACTGCGAGCGCAAGTAACAACTGAAGCAAAAAATCTTTTCTCGAAAATAACCGCGCTAGCCTTCCTTACATTTGCGTTTCGCCGGCATGATGTAAAGAAGTGTTCTCGCCATTTGATCGGGGAGAAAACCTTGCCAAGACACACTAACGTAGAGTTGAGTCTGATTGGTTTACCGTCCAAGGTGACAAGAGGCCGATTATAAGTGTTGGGTGGGGGAAATGACAGAAAAGGGCAAAACCCCGCCAAATATTTTGTCCTCTTTTACAGAGAAAGAAAATTTCGCCAATTCCCTCTACAAAAATAGATATCGGCGGCTTGCGTTTTATCCAATTCTTTCCAAACTTTGCCACAATGTTGAACAACAGTAATCGAATAAAACCATGTTCGCATTTTAGATTTAGTACAATATTTTCCCAATAATTAAATATGTATATCTTCTATCGTTTTTACCAAGTCAAGATGAGTCAACTTGCCCGCTTAATATCAAAGCAAATACAATACCTTTCAAAAAATACGAACACGGTAAGGGTTTTATTCTTCGATCATTTGAGATGATCCGCCATTATCTCATGGCGCAAAGGGCGCTATTATTTAAAAAGCACCTCATAGGAACTGCAGTTTTTAAAGGCGCAGAGTTTTTGTTAAATTGTTAGCTTCTGCAGTGATTTATCCGATTGTGCGTGCCAAATTTGAGAGACAAAACTAAAAAATTAAGCGCGGGGAGAGAATTTTGGTGAAATAAGATTCTATCATATGATGTAACCTTAATTAAACAAATAAAAAGAATAACAAACAAACAAACAGAGGTAAAATCAGAACCGTCTGGCAGAGATAATAAAAAAATCCCCAGAAAAAAAATGTTCATGACTTACCTAGTTTAGTGTTTTCCATTTTCGATCTTTTAAAAGAGCTGTGGTTTCTATAATATAATTTATGTATAGTTTATCACCTGCTTTATCCCCGAGCCCGGGCGTAGGACCGAAGGCCTGGAGCCCGGTGAAGGTGCTAATCTCGACATGCGTGGAGTCCATTTCACACACGTGTAGAAAAAGCGAGGGAGACAAACTCTGGGAAATAGTTAATTTATATATATATATAATATATATATATATATATATATATAATTTGGCACAACGTCACGCAGTTAATGAAATTAAATGGAGCCTGCTCTACTTAACTTAAAAGAGAACAATGAAGAAAAGGATACAAACAGCCGGTTTAATATATCTTGAAGAGAAACCAGATAACCTGAAGAAACCAAATGCCTTATGGTAAACAAAAACTCAATCTGAATCACAGGTACCCCAAGCTCAAACTATGAGATGATGTTTACTAGGTTTACAGTAGTTGTACTTGTTATTATATAAACTTGGAAAATGTTGCCATATTTTCCAGTTAACGCTGTTCGAAACTATTGCCACCACAAGTTTCAAGTCACTGAAGGTAAACAACATGAGAGATGAACTGTCAAAAGTAAGTTTATTTTAATGATTTACAGAACTATAAGTTAAAATACAGCAACATTTTCCAAGTTTATATATAACAAGTACAACAACTGTAAACCTAGTAAACATCGTCTCATACGATGCTCATAGCTTGGGGTACCTGTGTCTGGATTTGCAGTGTTTGTGGTCACTCTGTGGTCTCAAAATTATTTTAAAGTTAACAGCAAGGGATTTTGCTGATTGGAATCAGTATTTATATATTCTGTAAACGCCAAGATTGGTATAAAGTTTCAGTATACCTTGACCTTGTCCTTATAAAAACCTATTAAAACAATATACCTATAACCTATATAAAACAATATACAGCTTCACGTTTTTTTTTAAACACTACCTGGCTTAAGGTTGGCTAAGGCTTACTGTATGTGGACGTGATGTTTTCATTGACTTTGCATGCACTTTTTATGTATAGGACTAGAAATACACAAACGCAACAACCCCTCACCCACTTTATATGCATTTTTGTACCCCCCCCCCCCCCCCTAATTTCTGGTTTTTGTTGTATTAATTATGACACACTGATCAGAAATTAGTTAGCAAGGTTCATATGTATTGACACACCGAAAAAACATTATTAAGTCAAAGCAAAGTCAATATTAAAAAACAACAACAAGATGAACCAAATGACAAATTTTCATTCAAATATAGATATAAACAGTGGCCAAGAAAAGACACAATGCCAATGTCCTAGCCAGCGTTCAAAGACAACTCTAGACAAGATATTATTTATACTAGAAGTTTTTATCAAAAGTGAATTGCTGCGAGTTGTGACCATTTACTATTTAGTAGCCTGCGAGCCGGCTCTCCTTTGGGGGATTGGGGAGAGGAGGAGAAGGAGAGCCTGCACGCCTAGTATTGTTTTTTGAGTAGTAGCGTTCCAAATTGGGATGCAGCTCACTGATTGGACGAGATGTTTATTGTTGACGTACAACCATATATTAATAGACTGCTGGTAATTTGTAAAATATTAAATGCATTTGTGTCTGAAAGATATTTCCATCAGGTAAATATTTTTAATATCTTTGATCATTTATCAAGGGTTGTACGAACCGTATTAAAATCATATTATTAGGATAGACCCAGATCGATAGACCCGAATCGTTTTGAAACGAAATACTGACGTTTTGAGGGGAGTCCTTGCTTGAAATGTCAGCGTTTCAGATTCGTTCCAAAAATTTCACCACCTTTTCCCTTTGCCACGGTTGTTAAACACTTTAGTATAGTGTGAAAGCAAATCGTCCTCTCATGGATAAGTCAATTAATTGAAAATTTGGTATCAAAGGACAACTTCGCACGATTGAGAAAATATTATCTATAAAACAAACGATAAGGTTCGAAACACCATTCGCCTGCAATACACACAGCTTTTTGTACCGGCCTGTAGCTCTCGGATACGATTATTTATATGACTGAAGTTCCTATGGCCAGGCAAAGTTAAAGTCTTTCTTTTCAGTTCTTCCACTCGATATGTGAAAATATATAGAGATAGGAAAAAGTCAGACAGGACGTACCGAAGTGGCACGGCGGCTATACGGCATATCATTATCTTGTCATTTGTGGAACAAGATGACTGGTAATTTCAGAACTACGCATCGTTGAAATATATTGTGTACGTATGTTGTTATATGTTGAATGAGCTTTCATTTGATGTAGAGTTCAAGATTCTGCGTTTTATAAAACTTGTTATACTGTCCAAAATGTGCGAACCACAGTTCCAAATAATATTTCATTAGCGTATTAGTCTGGCGAGGAAGTAAAACCGTTTTCTTTGTTTACATTGCGTGTCTGGTTTGTGATTGGTCGCTTTTGACAACCCGTTAAAAGGGACGGCACTCAAATTCGATAGCTATGCGTGCAGGCTCTATATTTCACCTCCCGCCCTATACCCAAGAGCCGGCTCGCAGGCTAACTATTTAGCAGTAAAATAGTTGTTTTAACTCTTTACCACCTGAAGCATTTTCCATTGTCAAGTGAAATTGTCTGGTACAATGGTCTGGTGTGGTATGGTATGTCATATAAAGATTAAAGTAAATTACAGATATGTAATATAGGGGAGGTTGACTTTAAATGTATGAACAAACCGAGTTTTAATGATGTCAGTGTAAAATTCGACTGGTACAAAAAAATTACTGTTCAATAGCAGCGAAAGAGAGCTTAAATACTGTATTTCTCTAACTCACTTATATTAGTACATTTCATAACAACAGCAGTACCATTTGATTCAGGCATACCATAACAGTTACGTGCATTGGAATCAAATACATAAATACTATCATCTATAGATATTTTCAATAAAGCCACAACATACCCTTCTAACACTACAAATGCATAATTATTGTTACTGAAACTATTATTACCAGCGATTTTAACCCCAGTGGTACTAATCTGTAGGTCAGTAAACTTACTGGTAAATTGGGTTGGTCGCAAATAATTAAAGTAAAGACAAGAGATTCTGACTGGTGTTCTGGATTTGTGTTTTGTCAACAAAGCAAAACTGTTTCAGAAATCTAAACAACTAAAAAATAGGTAGTAGTGATCACTATGCAATCATAATTGAGCCTGTAGTAAATGTTGTGAGAAAGTTAACCACGCATGAGCCTATTTACAAACGAGAGATGAAAGAGAGTAATATTAGGGATTTCGGACAGTGGGTCACAGTTGAGAATTGGAATGATGTGTTTGAACTTGAGGAATGCAAGGAGAAGTACACTGTTTTTCAGAGGATCCTTTCCAACGCCATTGAGACCTTTTTTCCACTAAAACGATGTAAAATCTCCAGTAAGGATAGGCCTTGGATTACATCAAAGCTGAAAATATTAATATCTCGTAGACAGTTCGCCTTCTGCAAATACGGCAAATCCTCGCGTGAATACAGTCAACTAATTAATATGGTTCAACGAGAAATTGAAAGGTGCAAATCTGTATATTATCGTAATAGAATCAAGTGCCTCAAAGACAATAACATAGCGAAGTGGTGGAAAGAAACTAAAAAATTAGGCGGTACTAGCAACAATGATTGGTTCCATCAATTACTGTGTGATAAAATACCCACGGTGTCTCGACTTGCCGAACACGTTAATGACTTTTTCATAAATCTGACCTCGGAATTTCAACCAGTAAATGACATCACTAACAACTGTATTGATGTCAGTCCCGAATGAGTTTTTGATTACTGAAGTGTGCTATAGAGATTTGAAATCTGTAAAGTGCTTAAAGTCTCCTGGCCCTGATTTTGTCCCAAACAGAATACTTAAAGAGTTTGCCTTGGAGTTGGCCCCAGCTGTGGCAAATATTTATAATACATCAATGCTCCAAGGTGTAATGCCACTCCCACTGAAGAGGTCTATTGTTTCTCCTATTCCGAAGTGTAACCCACCAAAAACTATTGAAGATGATCTTCATCCTATATCACTAACTGCCCAGATATCCAAGATAATGGAAGGCTTTACGTTGAAACCATTGCTTAGACAAATAACTAGTAAACTGGATCCTTTCCAGTTTGCCACGAAAGGTTGCTCAACTACTCAAGCAGTCAAGTGATAACATCTTGGAAGCAATCGACAAAGGAAACTGTTCTGTAAGAGCCTTTTTTGCTGACTTCAGCAAAGGTTTAATTTCAATTTGGTCGACCACAATGTGTTATGTGCTGAACTAGTTGCGCTTGATATTCACCCAGCTATAGTGAGGTGGATTAGATCCTTTTTAACAAAACAAACTCAGTGTGTTAGGATAAATACTACATATTCGGACTATAAAATTCTTAATGGGGGAATTCCACAAGGCACCAAGTTGGGGCCCATTCTTTTTGCCATCTTATCATCATTCGATGATCTATCTACTATTGAAGTAATCCCTCGCTGTTCACCCAGTAATGCCCTATATAGTAAATGACATACACCATTTTGCTAGTATGAGAGATATGAGGCTTATAATCCTAAAAAATGCAAAGAAATTTTCATAAATAGCTTACAATATCGATTACCTCTCCAAAGCCTATTCATTGGCGATTGTATTGTCGAGTCTGTGGGGTCATTTAAACTTCTTGGTGTATATCTTAGTTGTGACTTAACTTGGAATACTCACTGCGAATATATAATCAAGAAGGCTGTGAAGCGACTTTATATTATTCGACAGTTGAAGAGAGCGAGTTATAACCACAAAGAACTTGTAAATTTATACTGTTGTTTAGTAAGACCAATTTTTAGAATATGCAGTTCCTGTTTGGGCTGCTCTTCCATCTTACCTATGTGAAAATATTGAATCTATACAACGAAGGGCTATGCGTATAATATTTTCTGACATACCATCATATTGTACATCTCTAATGAGGCAGCCATCTCAGTGAAATTTCTAAAACTAACAGTGTTGTGACTATTTGACCGCCTGATATTTTTAGCCCTTATGGTTATTACAGGTAGTCAGTACCTAAACTATGTAAAAAAACCACTGTAAATTGCTTTTTTAATGGCGTACAATAAAATTATTATTATTATTATTATTTCCTTGAGTGATAGATCAGAAATATGTGAAAAGTTTATTGATAGGAACAAAACTTCTGGCCCCTTGAAACACTTTAATTCTAACAGTACTAAGATAAATCATGGTTATAATTTAAGGTCTGGTAGAAATTTTATAAGCTTTCATTCGGTGTATACCTCTACTGACTGCCTTATATCCCAGCCAAGGACATTGAGACTATCTAACTTAAAGGATGAGTGTGTCCAGCTAATGCCTTGCGCGCTCACAGTGCACCCTCGCGGCCATTTTTCGGGCCACGAAATTCAACAAGTGAAGCAATCCCTCGATATCTGAGCAATCCTTGCAGTAAATTACTCAATTTATGTTTTTCGTGAGAGCAAAGACGACTTAGTACGTAGTTATTGTCATATTTTTGATATTTGATTACACTCAGAGGGCCGTGGAGTTGTATTTCGAGACAAGTATTCGTCGATCGGCGTTTCTTACAAAACCAAACTCAGGCCAGACTAGTAAGGCCAGACAAGAGATCATAACTAAACGTAGACACTAAATTAGATGCTACTAATAAGAGCTAGCTAGACTCAAAGTTTTGTCATTTCAATAAGACTGCTGTTAGTTGTTTACGAGTGGTTTTAATACCTGTTGGATTGCATCTCCGATTGGGATTTGTTTTGATTAGGCGCTCTTGTTCTCATATTAAGTTTCTCATTGTTTGGTTCTCAGCCGATGATATTATAAGCTTCCAAAAGTCGTTTGAATCGATTTGTAGCGTGTCTGACTCAGAATTTGTCGAAAATAATTATAAACGACACTCCACGAATCTGTCAGCGTGTTCTATTCGCAACGGCTTTGATTACAACGGCCTTTCGACATATATATTATTTCGCACTTTACAGACTGCATATTAATGAACACTTCTGTATGCTGTATACACGCTCCACGTTTCTGACGTATTTCTGCATAGCCTATTCGAAGGGAAAGGAGCCTACAACTACAAACAAAACACTGCGATAAATTGCAGTATTGCATTTGAAAATTGAACGCTAGAGAACAAGAGCGCCTAATCAAAACAAATCCTATTCGGAGATGCAATCCAACAGGTAAACCACTTGTAAACAAGTATGAATGCGTCTTATTGAAATGACAAAAGTTTGAGTCTAGCTAGCTCTTATTAATGGCATCTAATTTAGTATCTACGTTTAGTTACGATCTCTTGTCTGGCCTTCGTTTGGTTTTGTAAGAAACGCCGATGGACGAATACTTGTCTCGAAATACAACTCTACGGCCCTCTGAGTGTAATCAAATATTATCAAAAATTTGACAATAACTACTTACTAAATCATCTTTGCTCTCACGAAAAACATAAATTGAGTAATTTACTGCAAGGATTGCTCAGATATCGAGGGATTGCTTCACTTGTTGAATTTCGTGGCCCGAAAAATGGCCGCGAGGGTGCATTGTGAGCGCGCAAAGCATTAGCTGGACACTCATCCTTTAATTGTTACTTATAAATCTAAGTATAGTTGGTTGGTAATTAATTTTAACTTATGTAATGTATTATTGAATGTATAATTATCTTAATTAGCTATTATGTGTTTAAATATTTTGTAAGTACTCATAATTCAGTTCTATACTGCCAAGAGTTTCAATAAACCTATCTTATCTTATCTTATCAATGAGCATTTGGTTTGTTTCGTTTGCCTCAACGCCGTCAACGGGCGATTGATTTGTTTGAAATATAGTATTTGTCAATGGTGACGACCAACGTACTCGGTCAGGGAGATATGCCAGCGACAGCGTATCTGCATCTGGGATGATCCCCCTATCAAAGGCATTCAAATACATCTTGTCGCCTTCTATCAAAATTTGGTCGACAGTACAGGTATTCCATTTGTTCGCACAAAGCAAAGCACTAAATCTTTTGTCACCTTGATGTATACTTCCAGCAACAAATAGAGTTGAATTTGACATAATAGTTTGGTGGGAAAATACACTTACCTCTCTTGAATAAATTCCAGCAACCGATGCCAAGTGATGATGTGAAGTCCACGAAGAAGCAGCCCATTCCCGTCCCCAAGAGCAGCCCTGTGGAGCAGCAGCCCCAGAGAACAGCAGGGAATTTTGTCTGCGCATGCGTCACGCGAGTTGTCATGGGGAGTCTGGGGACTTCAAAAACATAAACAAAGATGGCGGTAAATTTTTTTCCCCCACAACCCTTTATATTTCCCCCAGAAAAAGGTGTATAGTTTGTAAAACGGCTTGTGAAAGGACACTGGAAACAATCAGAAGCAGCCTCCCACAACGTGAAGAAATAGAAAGATTAGTGAATCGTACGATATTAAATTGGGTGACAACGACTTGAGTACGTTGTGGTCAACATGCCGTGGCTTCAAATGCACGCAGTTTAATTGAGCTCAAAGCCCCATTTCTACAATTTTTAGAACAAAAAAGTGTCGTTAAAATTTAAGAAAATCAACTAAAAACTGACAATCGGTAAAAGTATTTTGAAGCAATAGGGCAGATTTTGCAGAAATTGACAATATTTGCATGTCGTCCCCGCAATGAAATTAGTAGCGTAGGCATGCATGTCAAACTTTATTGTAAGATCTGCGTGAGACAAAAAAACTGATTATATATTTCTATGTACGAACGGAATTATACATAAATTTAGCACAACATTGTGGAAGTTAAGAGGTCTTGCTCAACATAAGACAGAATCTGAGTACGTTTTAAAGACAGCACTAACTAGTAAACAAGTCGTCGGATGAAAGGAATAAATACATAATTTACCCACTTTCTACAATTTTCCCAGTAATGGAATAAAATGAAACCAGCTTTTAAATTTAAGGACAAAGGCAAGTTTTGAGTCTATAGTCGATAAAACTTTCGCTATCAACTTGACTCCAATCCAATGCGGCTTCTTTTCATACCTTCTCCACATTTTCAAAATTTCGCCACAGACGATAACGAACACGATGAGCCCGCGATATTTTTTAACAGCGCAGACAAATTCCCTGCTGTTGCCCCAAGAGCCATTTAAATTTCCTCTACAGTAGCTTTCTCAATAGAAAAGGTAGAGCCGACGGACTGGAGGAATATAGTCTTCAAATGAAGGCAAGTCTTCATCCGAAGGAATCAGTTGACTTGCTAAAAGTAGTATGTTTATTTAAGACTCCAGAATTTAATTGGGTTTAGACAACACTGTATTGCCAGATATTGGTCTAATACTTAATTTGGATAGAATAATTTTTATCTTGTCATGACATTGTTTATTGTTTTCCATATTAGCTTACATTGCCTAGATTACCTTCAATTTGTTTCTGTATCCACTGCGCATGCGAGTAGATACTACGTCGGCATGCAAGCTTTTCCGATGTTAGTTAAGTAACAATAGAATATTCTTTGGGACCAATCAAATTTCAGAAGGTTTTTCCAATCACATCCTGGTGTGTCTCGTATAACAAATAACAATGCAGTAACAACACAACCTTATTATCGATATTAAAGAGTAAAATATATGGAAGTATAAAAGTTCAAACTTCAACGTTCAACTCAACGTTCAACAGACGTTGTTTACTTAAGCCGCTGGCCAACTGTTGCGACATAACACATCCAGTGGATACATGTACGTGTAAACGTGCCTATTTTTAAAAAATGATTTCGTAATCCAACCGCCATACTTTGCTTGCGAATAATTTAAAAACTCGAATAATTTGAATAATTTAACAACTTGCTCAGTTTAGATTAGTTACCAATACCCTGCCTTCCTAACCGCGAAAGTTGCACAAAATTATGTCTATTGAGCTGTTGCACGTATTTCTAAGCTAGGTGGCAAGTCCGTGTAAACAGAAGGATTACGATTCATTATTTGGTCCACTAAACGTCGGTACTTTGAATTGAAGTTGCCACCCAACATGGCAACTTTGACGTCACTTGCAAGAGCCCAATATGTTTATTACTCGGGCTACCTGTGGTAGACGAGTCTAGGTTTCGGTCGTGTTATATTATTGGTTTTTTGGCGTCGCGATATTGCCCCAGCAGGCTTTGCGAAACCGAGATTTCACTTTCATGGCGAGTTGTCTCTTGAACAGTCATGTTTAATACTAGTAATTGCAAAACCGATGTTTGGCCGAGTTGTCTCCAGATCAGTGGTTGTCTCTTTTCAACGAAGCTTTTATTGCCATTTTATTGATGTTTTTGAATATTTGCAAGACATTTCACTGTTTCTCAGTTGTTTACTTGTTTGAATAGCTTTGCAAGTGACCGAGTTATAGTAACGCAGGCTATGTTATTATTGAACAAAAGCACTTCGCAAATTAGGAACCATGTGCGAGTGTTTCTCCTACAACAGAGTCTGTAAATTTTAAGTGTTTTTATTTGACAATAACAAAGATATATAATCTTTTGCGATAATAATTATGCAAAGAGTGACGTAAGTTATTTTAATTATAAGTTAAATTTATATATCAAACAAACTGAAATATCTCAAAAACGAAGCAAGGAAACCAAAAACTTCAAAATATGTTACTTTGTAATTTTAAGTGTTCTTTTAAATGTGACAAACTTAATTTTCGTTTCATAGGCACGTTAAGATCTCAATTATTTTAAATTTTCTTAATGAATTATTAATAAGTATTTTAATTACGGCAATAAACATTTATATTTTAACTAAAAAGTTGAGATACTATTATAATTCTACTAACTTACGGAAAGTTCTCGTGACACATAAATATGAACAATTTTGGCCACAAAAGAACATCACTTCAACTAAAAACATTAAGTCTTTGGCTGTAAAATTAAATTATTGTAATTTGATGAATAAAAAATATTTTTCTTGAAGCTTTTCACGATGATTGTATAATGTCAACGTAATTGCATAAACGTTAGGTTCAAAATTTCTCCGATAACGACCCGAGTACGAGGACAGAAAGCTCAAAACAAATAGAATAGATTAACTTAATTTATTATTGAGTCGGTTTTCTTTGTTCTTTCGAGGGCTTTATATGGCATAAAGCCCTTGAATAATAATTAGAAACGAAATGAAGGAAAAAACAAGGAAAATCTTTGTCCAAGGACAAAACTTTGTTGGAAAACCTCCTCAATAATAAATTAAGTCAGATAAATCCCTCGAACGTCGGGATGTATGCGATATAAAGCCCTCGGATGCTGCGCGCCCTCGGGTCTTTATATAGCATACATCCCTCGTTCTCGGGATTTATCTATTACATAATTACCCCACCAGTTACCAACTTTAAGCCTGGTTTCCATATTGCCGTAAGAGCCGGGCCAGCCGGCGGCATGGCTGCGGCAAGGGGCGATGGTCCAATCATAGACATTGTTGAATTAGCCAGCAATAAAAAGCTGTATGCGATTGGACCATTGCCTCTTGCCGCAGCCATACCGCCGGCTCTTACAGCTATATGGAAACCAGGCTTTAAGTTCCTGGTTAGACCCCAACATTAATAGATCATTCATTTATATCTGACGTCACGGTGGGCATATTGGTGTACCAAACAATGAAATGGCGACCATATTGGTGTACATCTTTATCCTACGGAAATTTAGCTCTATTCTTATTCAAATATTTCCTATTGTTTTGCCATCCCAATAGGATCACCGATCACGTGAGTGAAAACAATCTAGTGGGGTATATTCGACATGGACTGATAACCAAGTTTCTCATCCTTGCCCTTGGCCACCAGTTTCATTCGCCCCTTGAATACCAATAACCAAGTTAACTACAATAACAATACAACCGCCAACGATGGCTGCAATGGCAATCTGTTTTGCTGATTGGCCAGATCTCGCGGCTTCGGCATAGTTTCCATAACGGTATAGATCACGTGACTAAATAAAAGAGAATAAATAAATAAAACGCTCTCTTTCGAAATTCTTGTTTGACAACGTCAATAGTAATGTGGGCCAACACCAAAAAAGCCCTCTTCAAGCTTTCAGCGGAAAAAAAAAAATTTTAAAGGGTAATTGGCAACAAAATTCAAATTTTTCAGTTTATGACATTCTGATTGATAATTATAAGTAATAACATGACTTGAGGGAAATTAGCGATTAAATTTCCCGCAGCCGAGGGAAGGCTTGGGCCCGAGGACTTTTACAAATCTTCCCGAGGCAAAGGGAAAATTTAATCGCTAATTTCCCGAAAAGTCATGTTATCACTCTGCATGAGCAATGAGGGAAATACGAGGTTTACATTCCCTCGGAGAACAGAAGAATCCGAGGCGATCACGGTATTAACATACTAATGTAATCCAAGTAATATGATCGATTTTTGTCAAGAACAACATTGACAAAAAACAACCTTGTCATCCACCATCTTGGATAATTTCTTCAGTGATATGCATCGGATGTCACAAGCCTGGTAAAGCCACATCTTTATTTAATTCTACCGATATGTATGCATGTCTGAAGTTTACTTTTAGTAAATGTTGTCTTCATATCAATGCACTAGCTACAAAACTTTCAAAAGCATGGAAACACTGATCTCTATATAACTAAAATGGCCGCCACGGTACGTTTTCGTAGCACGAAAAGAAACGAAAAAAGTCACATCAAAAATATTTCTGCCATTGGTATCAAACAAAGAACACTGTAAAAGGTTTAGAAGCTTAGATTGTGCATATGTTGGTATTATTTAGCAGTAAAACGTGTTATTCCGTAGTTTTTTTACTCTTCCCGTAATCGATAAACTTGCCTGTATCACAAAACTGGTAAAACCCCAACGAAATCAATCAATAACTTCATTATAAAATCAATAACTTCATTATAAAACTATCTATTTACCTTTGGTATTAAGGATAAGTCTTTATAAAGCCTTGAAGTATGGAGTTGACAATTTCGGACTGTATTTGCTTGTATTTTCCTTGTTTTTCGGTAGTAACAGTAAATAGCAATGTGAGAATTGTTTGACGGCTTTTCCGACTCCCCCTGTAAACTCTTACTACCCTTAAGTCCGCAAGGTACACTGGACCTGGAGTACCAATAGTGCACCAGGGATTATTTTAACGTGCAGTGATAACCAATTTGTGCAGTGATAAATCAGATTTGTGCAGTGATAAGCGCAATTTTGTGCAGTGATAAATTTTTCTTCAATATTTAAGAATGGGTGTTATTCGTGAAAGGGTTGCATCAGAAATGATGTTCAAATGCAGTGCATACAACATTCCAACATACACTATTTAATATCAATATTTAAATTTAGCAAATACACAAATAAGACGATAAGTTAAAGGACCATAAGCTAACAGCCTTACAGACCAGAAGCTAACTAAAACTAAAAGCTACGGTTTAATGTTTTTTGTTTTACTATTTTGTCGGCATCACCCTCTTGGACCTCTTTGCTAGAAAACTATAATAAGATTTATAAGAGAAATATATTCTGAGACTCTAAGTCAAGTTGTCTAGGGCTCTCAGCTTTTTAGAATTTTGAATTTAGCACTGTACTTTCTACCATTTCTGGCATTTCAACTTTCAAGATACACGAGTCTAGCTACTATAGCAGGCCCTATACCGCCCTAATAAACAAAACGCTAATGTTGTTACTATTGAGCCAGACTATCCAATGGTGCCAACCAGCCAACCCCACATAACTTGTCTCAGGTCGATGCGTCTGTGCCCATGTGCTACTGTTTGACCATTGTTATTTTGAAAATGCGAATGTATGCTGTGTGTAAGGGATTAAATCATTAAAAATTGGGAAAAGGAGGGCCACTTATGTATACTATGACAGTATGTGACTAGTTGATTACTGACGAGCTACCGAGCTACTCAGTGCTCCATCGCTGTTTAACGTGCTACTGAAGTTAGATTTTATGCCTTTTTTCAGCTCTTTGTGCAGTGATAAAAATTCCTTAAAATAATCCCTGGTGGTCACCCCGAGTACTAACCCTATTCAACAAGGCAACGCACTAACAGCATGTGCCACCCATTATGTTTTAACACATTCGAAAGTATGGAGAGTGGTGGGCTATCAACAAAGTGTAATTTCGCAATATTACGTAGCTTCCGAAACCAATTATGTTTTGCCGGAATTAGTAACGTTGTTATCAAAGCATCATAAATCGAAAATTTAGATTTTTGTTGCCGTTATCCTTTAGAAAAATAATCTTTTCCGAGTTTTTTCGGTGAAAAACGTCCAAAACCTTTTTTAATATTATAATTATAATTCAAATAAAAATTAATCCCTTGCATGGTTCTTGTTCTATGTCCAACCCTTCCACAGAGTTATATAAAAAAATGATGCCATACTTTTTGAAATATATAGTACTCACAAGCAGATACCTCTGCTTGTGAGTACTATGTACTTCAAAAAGTATGGCATCATTTTTTTATGTAACTCTGTGGAAGGGTTGGACATAGAACAAGAACCATGCAAGGGATTAATTTTTATTTGAATTTGAATTGATATAGTTCAATGAGAATTCTATAAAAATCTGACAGTATAAATTTCTCCATAGAAGAACTGAGAAAAATATATTCTTGAGCTCATTTTTCTTATCTTACGCAAACTTTTAACTAAAATTTAGTTGAATAATTACATGGTCACCCCGAAATCCTTTGTTTCAAGAAGGACGATTAATGCCGTATTTCACTCATTCAAAATATACTATTCTCAGGTTGCGTGCTAGACCTAACTGAAATTTTGGAGGCCAGCCTAACTCCAGGCCGGCTTTCCATGTAAATATAATCCCCCCCCCCCCCGCTTTTTAACCGACGTAATAGGAACCAAGGCGGAAAGGTCATATAATTTCAAGACCGGCCTCGTGTAAACAAAACCGAAAATGCAAAATTCAGTCCGGCATAAGTTCGGGCTAACCTGATAGATAGAGCCAGGCCCGCCGGAGTTTCCCTTCGTGCGGGAGGCGGAAACTTGCAGGCGGAGGAACGGAAAGAGGGCCTGATAAAATTCTTTACCTGGCCGCATGTAAAAAAACGGATTTTAGCTTTTTCGTCGTCTGATTGGTCCATAAGCCGAAAATCTCTATTCTGATTGGTTTGTGTACATTTAATTTTGAATTAATGAGATTTACATAATTAACAGACCGTCTAACGAATCTAGCGATTCGACGATGTCACAGACGATGTTTAGATGGAAGTTTAGAGTAAAAAAATCTAAAGAAAGAACGGCGCGAATGTATAGAAAAAGTCCTGTTTAATGAGGATGTGCTAGCTGTACTCTGTACTGGTTATGGCAAGAGTTGAATATACCAATTTCTCCCAAGCGTCTACGAAGAGAGAGCGAAGAGAGTTTATAAGAGACGTGCTCGTAAAGGAATTACTCCGAAAAAAGTCTGGATTGTAGTCGTGAGTCCGCTTGAATATCTAAGGAAACAACAAATTTCAAACTTGGAACGGCTGGATTGTGCGATTAAAGCTTCGTCGATAGGAAATTCAGAAACTTCATTTGGGGGTGGAAAGCGGCCTTGTAAAGAATTGTATCAGGCTTTATTTCTCGTCTTCTCGCCCGCCCGCCCTCCTGCCTCGCCCCCATTTGCTTTTTAGCGGAAGACGAGAATAATGCCTGATACTCAGGTTAGAGTTCGGGCCGGCCTCATGTAAACACCCACTAATTATAAATAACAATAGACTTGACAGTTCCATAGAATAAAGCGGTAATGACCAAAGAGACATGCAACGTTTTGCATAATGGTAAAAGTGCAATCAAGCTTTTTATTCATTACTTGGTCCAACATGGCGACTTTGACGTCATCTGCAAGAGCGCAATAAACATCCCCTATATAATTAAAAACCCTCTAGTTTTACTTACGTTAATCGCTTTTAACAAAGCAAATATCCCGATGAAAAAGCAGCAAAACATGCTACAAATAGCCAAGCCAAGATTATCTGAAGGCGGCTGATAAGGTAGTGTAGCAACTGGTTGCTAGAAAAACAGAAACAAGTACAACGTTTTATTTATTTATTTACAAGCTTTGCGACAAGTGGCTGGAGCGTCCTACAGAGCTTGTCAATCCTTTACGAGGTTCAAATATACAAAATTAAATAAAAAAACATTTAGAAAAAGTATAAAAGAATTACTTTTGAGACAAAGACATAAACTAACAGCACATTTTAACAAGAAGACCAGACAAGGAACGGCATGATTGACATTTTACACAGACCGTTTTAAAGAGTTTCAACATTGTTCAGTGATCGTACAGTGAAACCTCTATTAAACGGACACCTTTGGGACCTTGCCTGGTGCCTGTTGAACAGAGAGAGGAGTGAGAGGACGTCCGCTTAAAGGTTAGTTTCCACTCCGGAAACTTTTCCTCGGGACAGGAACGGACAGGGAAATTATCTTAGTTTTGTGAAGTCTCGGTCGGAACTAATGACTTTAAGACAAAATAAACTTTCCTGTCCGTTCCTATCATGCGGAAAATGTCCCTGAGTGGAATCCAGCCTTAATATAAGCGCAGTCCCTAGAAATAGATTGTCTGGAAGCACAGCCAAAGTCTTTGTTCTAAGTTTTTGTTCACGTTTGTACACTTTCACGTTTGCTGAACACATTGTACTCTTCATTGTACTCTTGCTATATATTATATAAATATTAAAGATTTGTGCCAAGCAAGCAAAGCAAGCAAAGCAAGCAAAGCAAGCAAAGCAAGCAAAGCAAGCAAAGCAAGCAAAGCAAGCAAAGCAAGCAAAGCAAGCAAAGCAAGCAAAGCAAGCAAAGCAAGCAAAGCAAGCAAAGCAAGCAAAGCAAGCAAAGCAAGCAAAGCAAGCAAAGCAAGCAAAGCAAAGCAAGCAAAGCAAGCAAAGCAAGCAAAGCAAGCAAAGCAAGCAAAGCAAGCAAAGCAAGCAAAGCAAGCAAAGCAAGCAAAGCAAGCAAAGCAAGCAAAGCAAGCAAAGCAAGCAAAGCAAGCAAAGCAAGCAAAGCAAGCAAAGCAAGCAAAGCAAGCAAAGCAAGCAAAGCAAGCAAAGCAAGCAAAGCAAGCAAAGCAAGCAAAGCAAGCAAAGCAAGCAAAGCAAGCAAAGCAAGCAAAGCAAGCAAAGCAAGCAAAGCAAGCAAAGCAAGCAAAGCAAGCAAAGCAAGCAAAGCAAGCAAAGCAAGCAAAGCAAGCAAAGCAAGCAAAGCAAGCAAAGCAAGCAAAGCAAGCAAAGCAAGCAAAGCAAGCAAAGCAAGCAAGCAAAGCAAGCAAAGCAAGCAAAGCAAGCAAAGCAAGCAAAGCAAGCAAAGCAAGCAAAGCAAGCAAAGCAAGCAAAGCAAGCAAAGCAAGCAAAGCAAGCAAAGCAAGCGTTTACTAAAATTGACTTTGTCCTACCAAACAAATAGAATAAAAAATTATCAAGCAAATATAGTTGGTTAATGCTTTGATATACTCCAAAGAACTAAAAATTTCGATTGACTATTAAGATTTCAACGGATTAAACGCATCACAGTGATTACCTTTAGTGCGCTGAATTTCATGGTCCAGAAATTTAGCCGACGACCGCAGTGCAGATACTTGTATTTCCGCTGCTCATGGTGGAGCGGAAACACAAGCGTCCGCACTTAGACTACTTGTCGAAGGAACATAAGTGCGCTGGGTCTTTAATTAGATTACATTTTTTCCGAATGTTTTTTTCCGAAAAGTAAGATGTCATGTTTCTTTGTTTTCGATTTCTTTTAAAGAACGCGATATTGAAGCGGTATTTGGATTATTTAAAAGATAAGGATAAAGGACTGCATGCATGGGTGACTAATCATCCTTACTTGCAGCCAGCGGCTGAATTGCGAAGCACGCAGATCAACGTGGCCGTGTCGAGGCATATCAAAGGCGCTCGAAGAAGCCGCCAACGACACAGTTCAGATCACGGATCACAGCTAGGATGTTAGGTGTTGATTTTTATGGAGGGAGGAAAACAGGAGAACCCGGCGAAAATCCCTTGAAGCACAGGAGAGATCAACTACAACTCTACTCACATGGGTCCAAGCCCGACAACGGGGTCATTCCCAAGTGGTCACCCATCCAAGTACTAACCCCGTCTAATAACAGCACACGCCACCCGTGCTCCCCATATTTCACGCCACCCCCGTTCCCCATATTTGGGCCAGCTCAAACAGGAATGGGTTAATCACTTGTTAATCCATTGCTGCCTAGGATGTTTGAGGGTTCTCCCTTTGACGAGTATCATCGTCTGACCTTACAGTGTAAAACAATAAAGGTTATCAGTATCTAAATACTGTCATGCATGTTACCCTCAATAAATAAGGTCGCTCGCTTACTGACTGACTGACTGACTGACTGACTGACTGACTGACTGACTGACTGACTGACTGACTGACTGACTGACTGACTGACTGACTGACTGACTGACTGACTGACTGACTGACTGACTGACTGACTGACTGACTGACTGACTGACTGACTGACTGACTGACTGACTGACTGACTGACTGACTGACTGACTGACTGACTGACTGAGACTGACTACTAAAATATATTTGCTTAGCCAATAACTTGCCAGAAGGTAATAATCCTCTCTCGAAAGCATAACACTGTAGATAGATATTAAAACCTCATATAGCTCTTCTTTTTACCTTAGTATTTTAAGAGATATATCCACAAATGTTGTGGTATAACCTCAGTTTATAATAGGAAACTTGACTGGTTTTTACTTTTAACCAGAGTAGCACTATACACAATGTCTTATCCTTCACCAGACCTGGTTGCCCACAACAACTGTTTTTATCCGTCACCTGGTTGCTCACAAAAAATGACTCTGTTCGACCAAATCAAACAAATATAGAATCAAAAAGTATCAAGCAAATAGTTGATTAATGTTTTGATCTACTCGAAAGAAATAAAAACTTCGATTGACTATTAATATTACAACGGATTAAATGCATCGTAGTCCAATAAATGAATCGACGACCGCAGTGCATCGCGGGAAGTGCGTCTTTTAATTAGATTACAATTTTTTCGTTTTTTACTGGACGTGTATATTAGAGTGCATGGCATTCTAGAATAGTCTTGATGATTTGTTTCTTTGTTTCCAATTTATTGGAAGAAGGCCATATTGAAGTGGGGAAGGTCATGAGAGGTTGTCTGTCACTCACTGCAGTTATTTATAAAGATAGAAATGAAAAATTGGGATGAGAAACTTTGTTTGTTAGATGTTTCTTTGTTTCAAGTTTCGTTTAATGCCGGAAGCGATATTGAATGGTTAGACGGATTGTTTGCGAAAGTGACGAAACATTTGTCTGTGAACGCGTGCAATTTTTTCCTTTCAAATTTGAAGTGCAGAAAGAAACCATGTTTTCTTGTTTGAATGTGAAACCTGCCCCTTCGTATCAAAACAACTTCAAAGTTTCAGCACAATCTACTTGTTATTTGCGTAGATATTCCTTGTTTACGGAATTAGTGAAGTAGATCAGATGATGTCATAAGGTATCTTGTCTTGTTTCCTTCTTTATTGGAAAAACACATCTAAATAATTCCTTTTTCTTCCGGAAATTGAATTATTATGATGTGTATGTAGGTCATGCACTATAGTTATTATAAAAGGCCAACCCAAATAAGCATTTGTCAAAGTGTTCGATCCAAGTTGACCAGACAACAAGAGCAGAAGGGTAGAAAAAGAATAACCAGCAGCAGCTGTATACCAAGAAATTTCAAGTAAGCTTTTTACTTAATAATGTTGTAGTAGTACTGTTAACTATTAAGTATATAGTCACATGATACATGCACGATAAACGGTTAAAAAAGCACACGCAAATGATATTAATTAATGTGCTCGTGATCTGTGCTCTGGTCGTGTTCAGCAAGTGTCTATTGTAGATTCGTAAACTGTGCTTTAGTGCCTTCCTTAACATTAATCTTGTTTTGATTTTTCGTTCCTCTCTTCGACTGGCACACTTTATTCCCCTTATAAGGACAAGCTTCCCAAGTTTCTGAGATCCCGTTTTGTTTAACGTGTTAAGTGTCGACGATGTACTATCACGATATAGGTAGATAAATGCCTTTAGCATGCGAATATGAATTGACTCCTGAATCTCGGAATATCGCACTATTTACCACCACTTCAGTGAATAATTTTTAAGTATTGACGAAAGATTTCACATAACGTTTGACAAAAGCGTTCCGAATTAATTTTGTTCGTTATTTCAATTTTGCTTTACAACTCGCGTGTAAAAGTGTTGTGTTCGTAGACTCCACGCATGTCGAAATTAAAACCGGCCTCCCCGGGTTGGGGGGACAACTTTCCGTATACGAACATGCTCAGTGCAGCTTTATCTTGAATAAAGTTGATTCGCAGTTAATATGGAATACATGGAGTTTGTAATTTGCTTTGACTTCGGCCTTCCTTGGTGATGACCAAACGGATCGCAAGCTCTGGGTACGAGATTGGTCAATTCTGTCCCTCGACTCTCAACCCGGACCCTATAGACCCTCGACTTTTAGTTACACTCAATCGTTGAGATCAGATATCCGAATGTGCGATTTTAAACTGATCCCGCTCAGTTCAAGTCAATTTTTGTAGCAGACTAATCTTCGCAGGTAGATTATCAGACTTCCCATTGTCGCTTAACGCTATTCAGGGTAGACTTTTTGTAGTACTCCTGAAAATGTTCAAATTCCTGTTCAATGTCCATTCTCTGTCAATTGCCCGAAGTGATCATAGATGTGACGAGCCCTAGCTTGTGTACATAAGCTTGTATCTCCGGCTCTTAAGACGCATGGCATGCCAACCTCGTACCCAGGGCATTTTGCTTCCTTGGGAGGTTATTTATCATAATACTCCCCACGATTATCCAGGATACATGTAAATGTCATGAAGAAACATATATCTAATGTTCTTGACTTTAACCAAAGCTGTCGTTTCCATTCTTTGGGTAAACGTTGCAGAGTAGATGTATTGCAATTCAAGTTTTCGTAAATAAATTATACTCTATCTGAATTAATCGAGTTCTCAAACCGCCCAATCCGATTATAGAATCGACTAGCCCATGCCAATAAATTTTCTTGCCAAAATTCTGGGTGTCATGTGACCAGCCGATGCCAGGGCCATTTTCACCGACCTCCCAACGTGGAGGCAAAATGCCCTGGGTACGAGGTTGGCAGGTGTGCGTTACAGATAATGGTCTTTTTTAACTTTTTCAAAACATTTTGTCTTCAGACCTGTTTGAGACCTCGGGAAATATTTCTCTATACGGACCTCCCAGCCGGTAAATAACATGTATAACTGTAATATCACACTATTTTAGTGACGTGCGCCCCTTTAATATCATTATGTGCTATATAATATATTGTCATTTATAATTTATTTGCAGTGTCTGCCAAAGCCCGTCCATTAACCGTGGTCAAAGATATTCTTCTTAAAAATGGGAAGCTAACCAAATGGCACAATGAGCTTGGCTCAACGATGACAATACTTGAATGTGATTCCTTGGGACTCATTACTGGACATTACGCAAGTGCCGTTGGAGAAGCTTCAAAAACGTATCCCCTTCTTGGCCGTTTTGACACTGAAGGACGAACACTCGGATGGATTGTGAGCTGGAAAAACAAATTCGGTAATGCCCACTCCACAACTGCTTGGTGTGGCCAAGTCGAGTGCGACACCAGTGGTCAAACGAAACCCGTCATACTTACCACGTGGTTGCTCACGTCACAGACAGACAAGGAAGACGAGTGGAATTCCACCAATGTTGGCTTTGATACTTTCACCCAAGATCCGCCTGACGAAGCTCAGATTCTGCAGGCTAAAACACGTCGAACGTGCAGCCATCCAAAGTCTGTAGCTTAAGGGAGAGGATGAATGTGCTGGAGCTGGTTTAGCTTACCCATTACTAACGATAGATTGTCTAGCTTTCTTAACACTTATTTACTCTTTAATGTTACACTTTCAATATGTTTGTGCACCTTACAAAAATTGACCAACTCCATTAATACTTGTTTGAATTTTTTTTTAGCTTGAATAAAATTCAGTTAACTTGATTTTGTATTACACCTTTGGATTTGTTGGTATAGGATACGATAAAATACGATAAAAAGTTGGGTTACAATTTTTGAACCACAATATTTTTTGAAGTACATCGCTAAATAAGCACACCCAAGCAGAAAAAAGGAAATTAAGGCCGCAAATTTTGTTTCGTTGTTATCAATCAATCAATCAATCAATCAATCAATCAATCAATCAATCAATCAATCAATCAATCAATCAATCTATCTATCTATCAAGGTACCTATAATCTATTTAACAAAAATTAAAAATCAAGGTCCTTGCAGGAGAATCCAGAGGTTAGCCCTATGTGAGGATCCCCTTACCTAAATACATTGAAGGTACATAAAAAACTACCTACTTTAAATTAATTACAGAATATAAATTTAGTAAAATAAAAAAAAAAAATAAATAAAAAAAAAAAAAAAAAATTAAATAAATAAAAACCAAAAAAAAAACCCCGAAAACTCTCTTACGTCGTTAATTCAAACAAATATGGTGACTAACAGCCTAGACATAGGCCTTTCCGTGGCTGAGCTGTGGCCTATGGGACAGGGAACTAAATCCAAATCCCAGACCATTGTATTTATTCATTTTTCTCAGTTACAAGTCTTACAACCATCGGCATCGAGCCACCACTTAAATATCAAATCTATATTTTACAACCATAATATTAAGTTAAGATTATATTCAGCAATTGTCCTCTGATCGATCCCTATCAACTTCACGCTCTGGATTCGACTATTAGACACATGAAAATATGACATCTTTCAAGCGTAAAATACTCCTGGCAAATATATTACCATTTCAGAATCATCTTCAGAGAAACATCAACAGAAAATCATGAAGCATTGGCCACGCATGTGGCGAACGTTCACATTTATACACTCACGAGTTCACCTTCATTTGACATAAAATGCATTCGATTCGTTCGGGAAATCAAATAACTTTCACATGCAGAATGCCAGGAATACTCGATTTATATCGTAAATGCTTCAACAATACCTTGAACTTCCATTAACTCGACAAAAATATCAATAACTTGAGATTTGGCGCCACCAACTTTGAGAATCTAGAGTGGGGCAGTTTTGATTGGGAAATCTACTAGGCCTTCTATTTCCCGTTGTCTCTCCCCAGTCCTTTCGGCCCAGGCCCCCAAATAGGAAATAGAAGGCCTAGGTCTAGGCTGGGTGACTAATACATGTCCATATGCAGCTTAAGCTGACTTTTGAATTCATTTATACTATCTACTTCAACAACGGTACTTGGTAAACTATTCCACGAACAAATGATTCTTACGAAAAATGAATACTTATAACAGTTAATTCTACGTAATTTGGTATATAAAGTGTATTTGTGATTGAGCTCTAGTCTTCTTGATGTGTCTATGTTCTAAAATGTCACTAAATATTATGCCATTATAAACGCCAAATACTGTCTTGTAACATTCTACCAGAGAAAGATATTTTCTACGTTTTTCTAATGTGTCCCATTTTAGCATTTTACAGCGTTCGTGGTACGGCATTTCACCACGTTTCTGTTTCAGAGCTATTCTCTTCTTTGAATACTTTCTAAGGCTTGCATATCTTTAACCAGATAAGGTGACCATACTGGCACTGCGTACTCTAAAATAGGTCTCACCAAAGATTTGTATAACATTGCAAAAATGCTTGTGTTAGAGGATCCGACAGTCCGCTTGATCAGACCCAAAATACGATTGGCTTTGTTAATAGCAGTGGTAGCCTGCAGTACAGGCGTTTCAGTTGGGGGAGGCGAGAAGCGAGGGAAGGAAACGCCTGTCGCCATGCTCTTCAGATAAAAATTCCACCACGTTGCAACAATATAGTGCTACGCGATGAAACATATATTTCCCTTGCGAATGGAGTATTTCTGTTTCTGTTTTAAAACAAACTACCAAGCTCGACTAAAATATAATTAAGTTATAAAACTTCATAGAGGAGCGTTCATTGTCTTCGGAGTTGGCATACAACAGGCTTCAACAACAGCTTGCCGGAAGAGAATTTGTTAACATTAGCCAACGCATTTTTTATTTCTGAATAGCGTGGCGGCAGGCGTTTCCTCAGCTCGCCTCGCCCCTCCCACTACCGAAACGCCTGCACTGCAGGCTATAGCAGTGGTGACTAGCTGATCACTCCATGATCACTCCAACATTTTCAGAAAATAATTTACATGAGTGCATTAACCAATCAGAGAGAGTTACTATAAATAAAAGTTACACGTAAAAAAGTAAAATTATAAAAGGAAAAGTGGCACAGAACCAATACAGTAAACACCCAGGTTTTTACACGCGGGTGTTTACTGTATTGGCATTCAGAGAAGGTTCAAGATTGCGAATAAGTAAACTTTCGCGAAAAAAGAAGTTCAGACTCAAAAGAACAAGAAGAAATGATTTTAAAATCGTCAAATGAGACAGGGTGACCGGTGTTATGGTGATGAGAAAGAATGTTTGTGGGAGGAGGGTTAGTGCGTTTCTTTCCAGTGAGAGGTGAGATCATAGTCAATCGAGATATGGTCTGGAAACTCGGCAAACGTCAAAGTACCTATAATGAGCAGTGATTTTATGTTGAACCGTACCTTACCGCACATCCTTTGTTTTAGGTTTATTAATATTTAAATAGCACGGTTGAGTGATTGAACTGAAACGTTGCTATTGGACAATTCGTTATTATACTAAAATACAATGTGTTCAGTGACCGTACACCGTGCATAAAAAATGCATAAAGGCGAACAAAAAGATAGACCAAATACTTTAGCTGAGTTTCCAGACCATACCTCGATTGACTACGGTGAGATTCACATGCATCTGCTCTGAAACACGTGTATGTATATCCGACACATATATGTGTCGGATGTGTCGGATGGTTTCTCCGACATATGAAGCTCCGCAGCTTCGACACATAAAACAATAAACGACACGCGATCTTAGATGAAGAGGAATCTTGTCTTTGAAAGAAAAGAAATGGAAAAGCCTAACCAAAGGGCGAGCAATATACTTAATGTCAATCTGAGGATAAGCCGATGAGAAACGTTTTCTCAGTCGGGTTCGGATTTGACCGAAATGTTGTCCAATAAATGGTAAAGAAAAGTAAACATTATGTAAATTAAATATTATGATTAAATATAAATATAAGAAGTAAATTAAATATTATGATTTTACTCTCGTGTCCAACTCAATGGTTTTTATGAAAATAATGGCTTTGATATTCATAAGTAGATTACGCTTCCCGCCTGCATGGCCAATCAATATAGCTGATGTTTTTAAGAAGGACTGAGGTACACCGCACTTAACCCGACGCTCCGATGAAATGAATCCATTTACTTCACATTTCTGCTTGCGATCAGTTAGATATGATCTTAATAGTGAAAGAGCATTACCTTTGATTCCATATACCGGTAGCTCTAATTTTTTAATAGAATTTGATGATCAATGGTATTAAAGGCTTTTTTCAAGTTTACGTATTTACGTACCAACCATTGGTATAATCTATTAGTGCTAATCTTATAGATGGATTGTTTGCGCATAGTCAATCGAGATATGGTTTGGAAACTCAGCTAAAGTCTTTAGTATATCTTTTTGTTTGCCTTTATGCATTTTTGTGCACGGTGTACGGTCACTGAACACATTGTATTTTAGTATAATGAACGAATTGTCCAATAGCAACGTTTCAGTTCAATCACTCAACCGTGCTATTTAAATATTAATAAACCTAAAACAAAGGATGTGCACGGTGTAAGGTACGGTTCAACATAAAATCACAGCTCACTATAGGTACTTTGAAGTTTGCCGAGTTTCCAGACCATATCTCGATTGACTATGGTTTGCGAAAGTCACGGAACATTTGTCTGTGAACGCGTGCAATTTTTTCCTTTTAAATTTGACGTGTATAAAGAAACTTTGTTTGTTTGTTTGTTTGTTTGTTTGTTTGATGTCATGCTTTTCTGCTCAAAGGTTTGTTTGATACCGGTGTCATGGTCTCAGTTATTCCTCTGTCTGAGATCTCCCCTTTCTCAGATAATTATTGTTATTGTTCTAGTAGTGAAGCTTTTTCTCAGATATAGTTTAGTTAACATGTAAGCATTTACCATTAACCATATTTGCATTTAAGGCGGGTATAGTGTCATTTACAAACATATTAAAAGAGGGAGTAGCTAATGGTCGTGGGTAAAATGTCTACTGCGCATTTGCGGTGATATTCATGTTTCTTTATTTTGAAGGGTGAGTTAAATTTGAAACCCGCGTTTCCATGCTATTATAGAACCAACCGCCTGAGTCTGAAACTTGTTTAATCGAAAGCTGATATTTCGAAACGTTTCGCGTAGAACTTCACAAAATTTACGAAGAATAGTATTTTGACTATATGCTCTTAATTCTGCCCATGCAAACAAATGTGCGTGAAAATTATTGTAAAGCGGCGTATGTTAGCGCAGGCTAGTTTATCTGCATGTGGTTGAAAGTTAATCAAAATACCATTCTCGATACGAGATCTCAGACAGGTGCATAACTGAGATTGTGACACCGGTATCAAACAAACTTTGGAGCAAATAAACATGACAAGAAAACAAGGTTTCTTTAATACACGTCAAATATATAAAAGGAAAAAATTGCTCGTTCACAGACAAATATGTGACCTTCACAAACAATCCACACTAAATAATCGACTAATTCCTCGGACTATGAATGAATGAATGAATGAATGAATGAATGAATGAATGAATGAATGAATGAATGAATGAATGAATGAATGAATGAATGAATGAATGAATGAATGAATGAATGAATGAATGAATGAATGAATGAATGAATGAATGAATGAATGAATGAATGAATGAATGAACCAGGGGCGGATCTAGGGGTAGTCAAATCGGTCACGCGACTAACGTAGAAATTGCATAGTCATAAATTAACTCGGTTAATTATATTCAAATCGCGGTCCAGTAATTAATTATTCCAGGTGTCAAATTTCGTTCAGCGCTGACTTTTCCCAAAGCAATATAGCTTAGTCAAACCAGCGGTCTTACGCGTGAGCAGTGACTAACTTGTCGCCGAATCTAGCTATTTGATTGGTCCACAGTCAATGTTGACCACTTTCCGGGGAGTTCTGACCGGCTTTGAGCGGTCAGGGGCTCATAAACAAGCTATATGATTGGCTAATTCGAGAAATATCTGAATAGTCATTGGCTGTATTTTTTTGGTTAGTCATGACTTATCGCAGCGTGGGGTATATGCTTCAGCACATAGTCCCTGGAATTAAAGTGTCTGGAAACGCGGCGTACTTCAAAGGAAAAACACGGCAAGCTTTGCCCATATTGAGGTAAGCGTATCACGTGACATGAAGGGGCACGGTCAAGGCTATCAATATGGCGACAGAACAAGGCGCGAGCGCTTTCCAAGTGAAATATTGACGATGATGAGTTTGATTTTGGAGATGATACCTTAGCGATAAATTTACTGGAGATGGATGCGGCGGAGATTGAAGCTCAAATGGAGACTATTGTCAGCGCTGTAAGTGTTTTATCGATGTTTATAATACGATAAGTGCTGCTCTCAGGACATTAGGAACACCGAAGGCTGAAATGGTTCTTTGTATTTTCAGATGCAGGAACCCCCAAGTGTTTTTTGTGTGTTATGTGCATCAAAACATGAAATCGAAAGATGGTTTGACCTTACATGTTCGAAGGAACCACAGTTAGCTTAGTAAAAGGCTGTGAAACGGGAGAAGACAACCACAAGCTGGCATCCTTACATGTGCGGTGTTGTCAAACCATCAAACATTGTCGAAGGGGCTAAACAAAATTTTGTGCAGTCGGGTGTTTATTCGCAATAACTAACCGCTTTCTGGCTTGTCGAAATCAGAAACATATACAGGCACCGAAAAGGGGAATCGAGCGATTAGCAATTCTATGGCTATTTATTTTGCGCTCAGCCAAGTTGTTGGAAAATTCTAATTAAACTTCTGTTGTCGACTGTGACCTGCTGAGATTTAAATTATTAGTTTTGTCAAAGCATATTGTCTTTTGGTAATTAGTAACTATCTTGTGCTTTTAAACTTGTTAATTATCATTATTTTCTGTACATGTTAAAATGAGTGGTCTTAACTTTTTCATCAATTAAATGCTATTTAAAGATTATATACCATGCAATTGTTCTCTTTGTTATTATTTTACTGGTAATACATAATAAATTATCCTGTGCAGTGATCACAGACTTCTCTACAGTATGCTTTCTGGCTTTTAATGGCAGATTAGTGATATCAGTGCTTTTCCTTTTTATGACATCCTGAAACATTTCCTTGTATCACTGGCAAACATTTTTTCTTTGAATAGAAATGGCATTAGCATTTATAATGTACTTGAACTCATACAGATCAAGTTTGGGTTGCTGAGCGTTTCCCTGCAATCCTCATTTGATGGACTCTATAACCATCAAATTACTCTTTAACCATGCACATCGTGACAGATTTCAGCCATCAGGATGTATTTTAATCCTTGAAGAAGGAATTGAAAAGAAGTAGGTTGTAATTTTATTAGACTGTGTTTGTGTTGAGATAAACATTCTACATTGTGAGAAACATTGGGGTCTTTCCAACACTTGATAAAAGGTAAAAATTCTGTTGTCAACTACTGCACGCGTACGTGCATCATTCAGAATTTTCACTCTGTGCTTAACTTGACTCATGCATGGGGTTTTTATGGCAAATTTTGTGATGCTCCAGCTCC
The DNA here is from genome assembly GCA_035771165.1 of Paragorgia papillata. Lineage (NCBI taxonomy): Eukaryota > Metazoa > Cnidaria > Anthozoa > Scleralcyonacea > Coralliidae > Paragorgia > Paragorgia papillata. Next base: position 246,705 of record JAWNZC010000032.1, on the reverse strand, counting down.
GGTTTCTCTGTAGTTGTCTAAAATTTGTATTGAAATGCAGCATGTTAAGTAAACAAACTCACCCGACCCGCGGATTATTTTGTCGCGAAACCCATATATATGGAAGTTTTATTAATGCAATCTGAGCGAATTCGACCACTTGTTTTAACGATTCTCTCCGCTTCACAAAACTGGTATATTGCCTTTAACCACTTGGAATGGATAGCGGTATTTTCGACTTTAGTCAGTTTACCAAGGCCATGCCCACTGACCGAAGCTTTGCGCGGTGCATGACATAACAGACTTATTTCTCGCTCTAGCACCCGTTTTGGCAAAAGTGATGCGCAACTGCTTGTTGCATTTAGGGCAGGCTAGTTCTGAGTCACAATCTGTTTTTTTTTAACGATTTAAAGTAAGAAATAATCGAGAAATATTAAATAAAGTGAGACCAAACAAATGCGATCGAGGCCTACTATTATTAACCAGCTGTCAAGTCATTCTATCATCGGATAAAGTATAACTTTCTCTGGAAATCATCAAATTCAGATAACCAAATTATATAATGTAGCGTGTATATACTTATATACTAACTTCAATGTCACTTGGTTGGAAATGTGTATTACAAATGTGTACGTTGCCTTCGTCTATTTATCTGCGAATATCTTTTATATCAACAACGACGTGTCGTCGTGTTCCTTTGTAATACCGTAATATTTATTATTTCTCTTCGCCAAGACGCCTTTGCAACATCTGACGTAGATGGAATGCTTAATAGACTTATCCTTTCGTGTTTTTTCTCCGCGATTATTACTCTACATCCAAATGTTGAACAATTTGCGCCCGGCAGTACTTTTGCTGAGCGTGGCTACTGGCTAAACAGATAACATCTGAAACGTGCCCCTTCTTCCCACGTGATCAGAATTGAGAGGGAACAAAAAGTGTGCGCTTTGAAGTACGCCGCGTTTCCAGACACTTTAATTCCAGGGACTATGTTCAGCATAATATTACTACGGCCTTTCTGATCGAAGCTTGACTACGAAGGTTCAATTTCCGACTTGTCAGAGTAAATCAGATTATCAGAGCATACTGCTATAGTGCTATGTCTGCGGGAAGTGTTTCATACGAAACCGTACTTTCTGCGTTTGAAAATGAAGATCAGGGATATCTCCGAGATATTTATGCTGGTCTAAAGCAACGAATCGACGCGTTGCCAAACGTCTCGCTCGAGGAGCTCATGAGCGCCATCAACAACACGAGCTTGACGCTCAGTAGAAATTTCGCTGCCGAATCGTACATCCCCAAGTATGTTCGAGACGACAAGAAGAACAAGTCTTCTACGGCCATAAGGTAAACATAACCTATTTAACTAAATTGGGCATTTATTATATTGTTTATCGAAGGTTTTCGCGATCTAATAAATCTAAATATAATCCGGCTGCACGTGTGGCTACTAATTTGCATATTTTTTGCGCTCGTATCTTGAGAGTTTTCCAGACTGTATATTAAAGTATATTAAGTTTATAATAAGGCTCCAAACGCAGTCTGTCATGGTGTCTATGCTGATTAGCCTGTGGCTAAGACTGTACCTATAGGCTATAGTATTAGATTTGGTGCCTTTGGTCATTTGGATTGTGGAATTTTAGCCCTAGTCTGTTTATACCGAATTTACCGATATTCATGTCATATCACATGGCTTGGTCAATGGTCACTATGTATAAATTTGATGTCCAGTTGTAAGTTGTTCTCTGAATTGTTGACTTGCTGTGACAATGATATTACTGATATTATGTTTGATATAAGCGTCAATCAGTCGAAAATATATTTGAAATTAATAATAAATATGGAGCTGTGCTAGTGTACTTATTTAGTTAATATATAATAATTATTATAATATATTATAAATTTATCTTACTTGACATTCCTGCATACTACAACTAGAAAAGTTTGTATATTCATCTATTTGTTCAGATCTTCTGCTACTGGGAACTGCTTGTACAGCTTAGGACTTAGGTTAATTGGGGGGGGGGGGGGGGGGGGGGGTTGTGGGGGATTAAAGGGTTGGAACAGACTGGGATGATGTGAAAAATTAAGCAGTTTCACATCCATGAAATGTCCCGTATAGTCGCCCATTTCCGACCAAACTCCTTTTGCCCCGTGGCATAGGTGTGAAAGGCGAGTTTCTGGCGCCTTAAAACCAGATTGCTATTTTGTTCGGCCTTGAATAAGGGCGGTCCATGTCGGATTCACGGCCTTGTCATATGGTATAGCGGGTTTCCTAGGCATGCTGATGAGCCCTGATATGGGGCGAAACAGTCTTATTCTACTGAACATTGTTAATGGCGAAAAGTATCGCATTGACGTATCCGTAGTTTGATAAAATAAAACATCTACTCCCCACGAAAATCGGACTGCCACCCTGACGTCACATGACGTCATCAGGTATGACGTCATCGATGACGTCATAAAATTTTGACTAACGTACGAAAAATCCTAGATCCGCCCCTGGAATGAACGAATGAATGAATGAAAAAATAAATGAATGAATAAAGCCCTGTTTACACGGCCAAAATTTAAGCGGGATCTGAGCCACATCTGACTTTAAGCGGGCTTAAAATGTCCGTGTAAACAGATCGGCGTAAATCAACTGCCCCAGGGCCCGGAGCACACAAGGGGCCCACTATACTACAGTCTAGGGCCCGGGCCAAAGTGAAAGCTACAAACTAACACGATTCTTACATTCAAAATAGCCCAAAATGGCCTCCTGGCCGTCTAAAAATTCAACATTTTCTGGAGGCATGCCCCCAGATCTCCCTAGAAGGGTCGAGGCTTCGACGCGATCCGACTTACCCCAGGGCCCATCATGGCTCTCGGCAAAAAAATTGAAAAACGAATTTCTTGGCGCGAAAGTTGCAATTATGATAGCGAATTATTAGTCTACGCGCCCCAAGAAATCTTCGCTGACGGATGATGACATTGGTTCATAGTTCTTTCAACAATGGCCACAACAATTCGACGCGCCCAGTTCTTTTGCGACAACGGAAACAAGGACTGCGAGCGCAAGTAACAACGGAAACAATGACTGCGAGCGCAAGTAACAAAAATAGGCATGTCCAGACATGCATGTATCTACTGCGTTCAATCATGCCTATAGCTACTATGGTAAAAACAATGTTGTAATTACTGTATGTACTTGTAGTGACCTTGTATTCAAAGCTGAACAAGATGTTTGTCAAGATTGTCGATGCTAGCCAATTGCTGTGTTTTTACCTTAAGAAGGAACTCAGAGTAAAGCCATCAAAGCACAGGAGGCTGAGCACTAACAACTCTACTCATATCCGGCACAGAAGCATGAGTAATTTTAATACAGTACATCAATAACTCACAAAATTTGACTAATAAAGTATTTAAATAACTTTGTTGCAACAATTTGTCAAATAATAATGCAATCCAGTTGGTAGGTAAAGGAAAATCGTTTGAGATAACATGAGCATCTGAGGTATGACTGCTGTAAAGTTTAGAAATAATGAAGTTGTGAACGAAGATCTCCAATTAATTGTTCTTCAAGCGTAGACACATACTGTATATGCATGCATGCATGAGTAAAAGGTAGAATAAACTTTTGACATTTATGACAACACTTTTGCATGACATTGACAACTGCAGCATACAATTTAATTACCCCATTAATTATAAATATAAAGACTTGCCGTTTCACACTCTCTACATAGCCTGTCACTGACATTTGACTATTGTAATAATTTCGCTTGTGGACTACCACAGGTTTTGCACATTGTTGCTTGACCATGAAGCTAGTTTTGTTTTCTTAGAAGAAAATTTCATTTCTGTTCAGCAATGCACAGCTTTGTCAGTTTACAAAGCTCGATCAGACTGAAACTAAATTACTTAGTTGGTTGTTTTTGAAAAAGAACATGCTTTTTACTACTCCAAATGCTTATCTAAATAAAAAAGTCTCTTTACTGGTGATCTTCTACGAAATGTGTGTTGTAAGCTTGGTTTTAACCGTGAGTTTCTTTGTTTGGCAACAAATTAATATCAACCCGCTAATTTAGTCGTGTTTCTGAAGTAAAAAGACGTAATTTTTAGGTGAATTTTACCATTTGACATGCTAAATTGTGTATTTGTTAATGTATTTTTACACAATGTTGTTTTTTTATACATTGGTTTGAGGGTGTTGATGTTTTTCTGTATAAAAATCCGTCAATTTCAACTCTTTTCGGCAGTTTAAAAAAACATGCCGCCATCTTGTTTTTCCTCTACTAGTAGGATATGAGCTGATAGCCTAGTAGTAGGGAACCAATCAGATTACGCAAAAGCTCATATCCGATAGCATGCTATATAATAATATTTGAGATCAGTGCGTGTATCCCATATTCTGGGATATTTTTCAACATTGTCGTTAGGGTAGAGAACTTAGGATTTGTCATCATTGTACGCGGAGACTATCGAGACTGGTGGAGCCCGTGGAGGCAAGTCGCAAGACAATCTTAAAATAAACACCGATATATGCTGACGATAATATAATATATACCGACGAAGAAACATTGGCAAAACATTTGGTTAAAGACCCTCAGACACTTTGCTGTTCGGTAAGGCCAGGAAACGGCACCGCAAGGCGCTTCGCAACAGTGCAACACTTCATGGGAAAGTTGTCAGTGATTGTGAATATTTTCCCTATATCTTTCTGAACTTCCGACGAGCAGCGAATTTGAGGGGATTCTCTTCCTCGAAATGAATGTTTACTTCATCAGTTACGACGCCAAGCTGTTACGCCCGTCGCCTGCCGTTTGCCCAAAGAGAGGATTTTGCATGTCATCATTATTGTGAATAAATATATGGAAATCTGAAAGTCCTTGTGATTTAACATCGCCAAGATCGCTAAAACTCGACATCTATAGCTTTCAACAAAAGCTAACGTTAGTGACATATTTTATCAACCTCGTACCCAGGGCATTTTGCCTCCACGCCGGGAGGTCGGCGAAAATGGCCCTGGCATCGGCTGGTCGATTCTATAATCTGATTGGCCGGTTTAAGAACTCGACTAATTCAGATAGAGTGTAATTTATTTATGGCAATTTGAATTGTGATAGATCCACTCTGCAAAGTTTACCCAAAGAATGGAAACGATTAACGATAGCTTTGGTTAAAGTCAAGAACAACATTAGATATATGTTTGTTCATGACATTTACATGTATCCTGGATAATCGTGGGAGTATGAAGAATAACGCTAGCCAGTTGCTTTTATGATAAAGGTTCACATGAGTGAGTCGGCAGAGCGTTAAATATTTCTCATTTATTATTCATATATACGTATTATACAAAAACAAAACACAAAGACCGCATAAATTTTCTCGCCATAACACCCCAAAATTCTGGGTGTCACGTGACCAGCCGATGCCAGGGCCATTTTCGCCGACCTCCCAACGTGGAGGCAAAATGCCCTGGGTACGAGGTTGATATTTTATTATTGTTTTAAAAGTGGTTTAAATTTGTAACGCAACGGAGGCAGCAATGCCAACGCAATCAGTTAACATTCATCTTTTGATATAATAATACCGCATGCAATCATGATCAGAGCTGAAAATCGATTCCTGTTTGGGAAGTGATGCCGTCATGCTGATCAAGAAAACACTGACCTTCTAACAACATATTAATATCACTAGTCTATATCAATTCCCCTTGACTAAAAAAGCAAGGGTTTTAATATGAATCGAAGTCACTCACAAATGAACCTATTGTTGAACGCTGTTTTTATTGTGTTGTTCTTTTATACACTTGTTGTTTTAAAAATAGATATAATTGCGCCGTGAGTACATAAAGTAGTCAGAATAATAAAAAAGTGCTTAACATGTTATCAAAAATCATTAAAATAATGTTGAATAATATAGCAATTCATCACATAACTACTGAGATTTTAAGTATCGAGCAATATATTTTAGTATACTGTTTACTTCATAAATATACATCAAAGCCCAAGATATACATCAAAGCCCAAGGTGTCAGTACATTTCGATTGAAACTTTGCTCTAGTCACTTTAACACCTAATGTGTTCGTAATTTACCAATACTCTCATTGTTATTTAGGTGTAATTTCGTCTGGTAGTTAATTCTGCAACTACAACAGATATGCAAACAATCAATTCAAGTGCGGCGCAACAAACATTGTTCTTTGAAAACAGTTTTAAAACCAAGATGGTTTGGTGAAGCAAACTTCAAATAACACATTGGAAGGTGCTATATATATATAAATCAACAAATAAAATAAATTAACATTTCAAACATTGTCTCTGTGATTATTCCGCGGTCTTCTTAGTTCCTACAAAAGTACAAATCCTACTAGCCCACTCCCAGTAAGTCTGCGTGACACGTGACCAGCCCAGACCAGGGTCTTTTCGTAGCGGTGGAGCGAAGATAAGACCCTGGGTACGAGGTTGGAACTGATTTCGCTCCATTATGCCATAGCATTGACTTACATGAAGTACTTGGTTTACAATTTTAGCTTCGGCGGTTTGTCGTCTATCAATCGTTTAATTCTATGTTTTGATTGGCTCCGAAAGCATTCTTTTGTTAGCAATGTATCCACTCGCGCATGCGCACTAGATACAAAAATAATTCGTAATCCAACCGCCACACTTTGCTTGCGAATAATTTAAAAACTCGAATAATTTGAATAATTTAACAACTTGCTCAGTTTAGGTTAGTTAGCAATACCCTGCCTTCCTAACCGCGAAAATTGTACAAAATTATGTCTATTGAGCTGTCGCACGTATTTCTAAGCTAGGTGGCAAGTCCGTGTAAACAGAAGGATTACTATTCATTATTTGGTCCACTAAAAGTCGGTATTTGAAGTTGCCACCCAACATGGCAACTTTGACGTCACTTGCAAGAGCCCAATATGTTTATTACTCGGGCTATCTGTGGTACATGCGTAAAAATCTCGCAAGTTGCTACAGCATTGTTGCCTGAACAATGCTGTAACAACTTGTTGACATATGTGAACAACATTGATAAATGAACAACATTGTTTCAACAAGTTGTTACAGCTTGATGAAACAACCGTTGTTCACGCATGTTGGAACAACCGAAGAACGTGTTGATACATCAACCATGTTCGAGACCATGTTCACCATTGTTGTAACATTGTTGTTCATCGTTATTTCGTCATGCTGTTACAACATGTTGTATCATGTGCGAACAACATTGTTGGCTATAAAAATGTGCTGTTGGAACAACTTGTTCATGACTGTTGATTTATCCGTGAACAAGTTGTTCGAACCATAAGTGGACAACTTGTTGACAACTTGTTCACGGCGAGCAGCACATTGTTCACGGCGAGCAGCACAACATTGTTCACGCCTGTTGACAACCGTGAACAAGTTGTGCGTTTTTACGCGTGTAGACGAGTCTAGGTTTCGGTCGTGTTATTGGTATTATTATTGTTTTTGAGGGGTCGCGATATTGCCCCAGCAGGCTTTGCGAAACCGAGATTTCACTTTCATGGCGAGTTGTCTCTTGAACGAAACTTTTCTTGCCATTTTATCGATGTTTTTTAATATTTCCATGACATTTCTTGGCACACTATACACAGCAGTCGTCTCAAACAAAGATGTCAGAGTAGTTGGACTGTCAGCGAATCAAGGTGTATTATATAAAAATAATTGTGGAAACTTTAAACTGAAGGAGTGAAGGACGTCAGAGAACAGTCATGTTTAATACTAGTAATTGCAAAACCGAGGTTTGGCCGAGTTGCCTCCAGATCAGTGGCTGTCTCTTTTGAACGAAGCTTTTATTGCCATTTTATCGATGTTTTTGAATATTTGCAAGACATTTCACTGTTTCTCAGTTGTTTACTTGTTTGAATAGCTTTGCAAGTGACCGAGTTATAGTAACGCAGGCTATGTTATTATTGAACAAAAGAACTTCACAAATTAAGAACCATGTGCGAGTGTTTCTCCTACAACAGAGTCTGTAAATTTTAAGTGTTTTTATTGGACAATAACAAAGATATATAATCTTTTGCGATAATAATTATGCAAAGAGTGACGTAAAGTTATCTTATAAGTTAAATTTATATATCAAACAAACAGAAATATCTCAAAAACGAAGCAAGGAAACCAAAAACTTCAAAATATGTTACTTTGTCATTTTAAGTGTTCTTTTAAATGTGACAAACTTAATTTTCGTTTCATAGGCACTTTAAGGTCTCAATTATTTTAAATTTTCTTAATGAATTATTAATAAGTATTTTAATTACGGCAATAAACATTTCAATTTTTGTGTCTACTGCGCATGCGCAGTAGCACACTATGCTATGAGCTGTTGAGTTTGCTTGTATCACTCACTGATCTATATAAAAGGACTGGATAGCGCATCTATTGTTTCTCGCGCCCTGGTTTTGATGCCGGAAGTGAGCAGCGGCGGCCATCTTACTAGGACCCACTTGGGTCCTAAACAATATGGCGTACATAGGAGTGGAAAGCAGTTTAACGACGTTTTTCGCCAAATTCGAGAAGTTTGCTAAGATTTACCATCGAATTAAGGTTCGTATAATATTATTTTATATAACAGTTAAGTGTTTTCAACTCTCGTTTCCCTTTGCAAAAGTTATTTTTTGCGAAAGATACCTGCCTATGTATTTGCTTCACGAATCACAGTATTAACAAAATAGTCGGCAAACAAATGTCTTCGAAGTCCGCATGTGTACTTGTTTCTCTCTTTATTTTGTAGTATAAACGCCGTATTATTAAATGGTTTACTGTGATGGGTTTCCTTTATGCTTTGATTGATTTATTGCCGAGTAATCCAAATGAGAATTCAAATTTGGGAACGTTCTAGCATAAAACCTTATAGTTCATTTGCCACCTTATATGTTTCTTTGGGTAACCTTGTTGCCATCAGAAGTGGGGTTTTTTTTATGGTTTTGTACTCACATGGGTCTATAGAAATAAATTAGCTTGCAATGCAATTTATACAATAAAGGCCTTCATGGAGGCATAAATAATAGTGAGATATTATAAAGTATGACTTGTCTTTTTGAGTTATACCACTAAAGTTGAATCATAATTTTAGCTTAAATGGTCGGCTTTTCAATGAAAACCAGCTAAACTTTACACTTTTTACAAGCAAATGCACCTGTTGATATTACCATTTCTGCATAGTGTCTGGGATGCCAACTAAAACTCCAACAGTATCCCAGACACTCTGCAAGTTTATTATTACATAAATGAAATATAATTTCCTGTATTGACTGATAGGATTAATAGCCACCTGCAAATAAATATTCACAACAACAAGAGCATTTGCATAATCTATTTTTAATATTTCTGTATTTGAAAATACATCATCATTAATTCTCTTGTTTCAGTTGAAGCTACTTTCAATGACACATCTTGATGTTCAGGGCTTTTCATAATCCCATCATAGAATTCTCTTGTCAATATAAACTCTATGTTTTGGGGACTTTTGCCCTTATCAAATGCACTGCAATGGACTCAGTACAGAAAAATTTGGGTTTGCTATCTTGAGAAGGAAACAACAGCCAACCTTTGTGGTAAAAACGCAGTTAAAAAGTCAGTTACTATAGTGTTCTTTGGAAGACAAGTAATGCTAATTGTGGTAAAAAACTAAATATTTATAAATATTTACTTAAAATTATAGAAATGCAAATCCACATATAGAAGCTTTTAATATATACATGCATACAGTATTAACAAAAATCAACTGAACCCTTAACCTTGTGATCACTTTTGAAATCTCTCTAATCATTGAACAGCAATAACTATTGCAATAACAGAGCAAATGTTACATAGGGTTACAATCTGTATCCAGATTAACACCTGAGCCACTGGACTACAAAATAAAATACATACATGTATTAAAATCTGATACTAAAGCCAAGCCAATTACATGTATGTGCATAACCTGTAAAGGTAATAAACTAAAGATTACAGTCTACTAAGATGATAGAGCAAAGATCACTTGCAGCAAGTTTTGACGACTAGTGAGATATGCTGAACTATTGAACTAGATAAGCAAGAGTAGCAAACTGACAACTAGAAAAACACACATGCTGCCTAAGTGGTGATTGAAAGAGTCAAACTGAAAATACTACTGACATTAGAAAACCATGTGAACCTCTGAACCGTTTGAAGTAGCACAAACTTACATTTGGTTATTTAAAAATTAGAAACAATACTAATGCCAAGTCTTGCCATTAGCCTAGCAGATTATGGACAGTATAGTATTAACTCAAGCATCTAATTTATGGTCAATGAGTCATTGACCAGTTAGTAAAATCAAGGGTCCAAATTAAAATACTAATTCAAAAAGACAACTTATAATTAATATCTCACTGAATTTATGCGTTCACGTTAAAGATTTTTACTAAGTTATATAAATTGCATGTATAAGGTTTTATGCTAAAACTTTTCCAAATTTGAATTCCCATTTGGATTTAATAATCGGCAATAAATCAATCAAAACCTAAAGGTAACCCATCACAGTAAACCATTTAATAATACGGCGTTTATACTACAAAATAAAGAGAGAAACAAGTACACATGAGGACTTGGAAGTCATTTGTTTACCGACTATTTTGTTAATACCGTGATTCGTGAAGTAAATACATAGGCAGGTATCTTTCGCAAAAAAAAGCCTTTGTAAAAGGAATAAAGAGTTCGAAACACTTAACTATTATATAAAATAAGATTACGAACCTTAATTCGGTGGTAAATCTTCGCAAAATTCCCGAAGTTGGCGAAAAACGTCGTTAAACTGCTTTCCACTCCTATGTACGCCATATTGTTTAGGATCCAAGTGGGTCCTAGTAAGATGGCCGCCACGCTCACTTCCGGCATCAATTCCTGAACAATAGATGCTCTATCCAGTCCTTTTATAGAGATCAGTGGTATCACTACGTCACAAACGAACGGAACGCGACGAAAGTTCGCCGAAACTGGCCCGAAAGGTCACCATTTTGTTTTGCTCACGAGGTGTCGAGGTCGTCAAACGGATTTTGTTCGTTTGCTCAATGCCGTGCACGATAAAGTATTAATTCTTTTTTGTTTATCGGAGCCGTTGTGTTCGCACAAACCAAGAGTTCGGTCAGGCGACTCAGGCGCTATTTACGTGGAGATATATAGAAAGGGAATCAAGCTTTTCCAAGATGGCGGCACGAACGAGGAGAAGGTGAGTCTGTTTATTCGCTTTCAGAGTTTAATAATAAAAGTATTTCACAACAATCATATAAAAAATATCAGCATGTAACAAAGTTATAAACATGCTATAGAAAATATACAAGCCAAAAACTTAAAGTAACGCAGATAGATATAAAAGACTAACATAATTTGTTGACAGGAAAACACTTTAATCAGTATATAATGCTATAATACAACCATACTTTAATTACTGTTGTGAAGTTTGGAATGTGTTTGGTGAAACCCAGTCTACACGTTTACAAAAACTTCACAACAGGGCTGCTCGTATTATAGCAGATTTACCCAATGAAGTAAGCCAAGAAACTGCTTTAAATGCATTAGGATGGGAACCACTAAAACAACAGAGGGAAAAGGCAAAAGCTAAAATCATTAAGATATTAAACAATATGGGGCCAGAATGTCTGAACAAACTATTTACTTTCAGATCTTCGTGACACTTCTTCTAAAGTGAGTGTGTTTGCCACAACCACGAACAAACAATATGAAAAAAAGTCATGTTTGATGGCGCCTCAATATGGAATTCCCTACCATCAAACATAAGAGATAGTAAATCCTTTTCAAGCTTTAAACGAAAAATTGCTACTTATGTTGATACAAACTAAGATTTTCTCTATATCTATGTAAATACCAAAACTACCAATGTAATATAGCTAAGTACTGTTCTGTTATTTTCGTTCTGTTTGTAAATAATGTAATTTTGCTTTTAACTTTGTTGTTTTTGCCTCAAATTTGTAATTCCTTACCATTATATATTACTGCTATAAACACTATCTCTTCTTTTGAGAAACAATTATGTGATTACCTATTTAATTATTATATTTGAATATAGTTGAACATGGTCATAACATCAGAGCCAGCTGTTTAAGAGGAGATTTTTTAGATTATCGAGAAATTTTCGTCAAAAACACTCAAAACTTTGTAACCAGGCTTTGTCCATACAATTGGGATAAATATCCGGGTTTAAAAACCCCGTATTCAAGGAGTGGAGATATTTTAGGAAATTCAGAGGAAAATTCCCTTGAAGAAACAAAACAAAATACTCAGAAAACAGAGAACTCTGATAGGGTAAGTACTTCTTGTGTGTTATGTAAATTTCTAGTGTAAAACGTGTTGCCATCTTATTTAAAATTCTACGAAGGCTATAATTTATGAAGGCTGACCATTGTCATACGCTGCCGACATGCCAGCGAACTTGATAAGTGAAATTGGAAAACATTGTCTAGTAGCGATATACGTTGTTTTTAAACATAAAGCAGACTGTGAGGAAATAACAGTGATGACAAAGCTACATTTTGCATACACGGGAAGAAGGCAGGGTGGACTAAAGAGAGCGCTAAACAACTTAGTGCTTGGCAGTTGCTAGATAGTCGAGTAATCTTGAAAAACCCAAGAATTTAAATAAACTTGCCAAAGTAAAAAATAAGCGTTTGTTATACACTAAAAAGCTTACACAAGTTCATTATTTTTTTTGTGTCTAGACAGTTAGCAACGCCAGTTAAAAAGAAGAAAATGGGCACATTTAATAATTCTATAAGAAGAAATTTATAAATTGTATATTATTTATAATTATTTTACTTGTACATGCACTACATCAGTAGTATAAAAATGATTAAAGAAGCATGTTTGAATTGTATAGAAATAATTTAATAGAAAATCAACAGGCCATGTTTCAAAACTGTATTGACCCACCTTGATTCTTATGCATGAATCAGTGTTAAGCCCAAGGGGGGGGGGGGGAGGCTGGGCAAAGGTGGGGGATTTGGTAAATGTCTGTATCCCCACCCTACAACATTTGCTCTTGAATCGTGACCCCAGGGTGGAGATGGGAAATCATAATTCTCAGCCCCAGGGTTGTGCTTTTGAACACTTCATTTAAAAAAAATCCCCCACATTTTGCCCAGCCTCCCCCCCCCCCCCCCTCGGGCTTAACACTGATTTGTGCATTACTACCATTACAATATGATGTGTTCCCCTCCTTCCCTGACCCTATAGACAGTAAGTTGTGGTCAAGCCACAAAAGCACAAAAGTTGGCAGATTCAACATTCTGGTTGTTGGGGGAAGCTGGGAAGGGAAAAGAAAAAGCTGGGAAGGGAAAAGAAATTTGTTTAGGTATAAACCGGGCAAAACAAATACCACCACCCCAATAGCTGATAATTGATAAACATGTTTACAATAGTAATGTGTAAGCTGAATAAGTACACTCACAAAAATCCAATATCACAAAGCTGATACAATTTTTTTTTCACGTATTACTTCAAGTTTATGTACATGCTGATCGATTACTAATTATTACTGTACAAGACTAGCTCCCAAATCCAGTTACAGCCAGTATACTGTATACGTACTCCATAAATATTGGCAGTTTTGACATATTGGTCAGAGTTAGGCATAGCCACAAAAATCTAAAAAAGCAAATTAATATATTGAATTTAAATGAAGTGAACAATTTATAAAAAAAAATCATTTTAAAGCCCAGGCTTTTTTAGTCATGTTACCCATCCCCAGTTCCATAAGTTACATAAAATAGTTAAACTTATATCTGATTATATACCGTATATATAGTTTATCATTATATATTCATTTAAACAGCAAGCTGGGAAACCTTAATTCTTATACCAGCTGAGATCTCACCTTTTCAAAGTAATTTGCTTAGCTCGAGTCACTTAATTGCCTTCATATAAACATGCCCTTTATTTCTTAGACCTTTCCTATTGATAACCACTGCAGCCTTACATATATGTTTCTTTGCACAGTACTACAGTAGTATGAATTGATTACTACGACATTCATCTACTGCACATGTTTTCCAACGTTTTCTATAATCTTTGCTTTAGAAATAAAACCTCGCATTGCCACCTTAATCAAATTACAGTCTACAAAACAGATAAGAGTACAAAAATGCTCAAATTCTGCGAGGACCATCCACCTAAAATTTCTTTAAATCATTTTTATTTTGGAGAGTAGTAATTAAACTAGAAGATAAAGTATACCATGTGGTGTGCCAATTCAATTTAAGAGTTATTTTTACATTTTAGTAATGCCCACAAACATTTTTTGGCCCATTTGGCAAGAACTGGCAACTTTTCATTATAAAAAACCCTGATAATTATTTTTCTGGATTTTCTATTAGATTTTGGCTGACATTCTATTAATACTTGCTTTTAAAACTACATAGTAAGCAAACCTTTAAAGGTTTAGTCATTAATTAAAATATTTTATAACCAAGAAAGCAATAGGTGTCCATTTTAAAATAAAATGATGAAAATGCAAAAACTGTAATATTTACTTTAAAAATATTGCGAGGACCATCCGCTTATTTTTTTTTAAAACAACGATGGTTTTAAACCTCGCCGATCGAATGTAATGTACCATAAGGTTCACGGTGTGCCAATTAGTTTTAAGGTAAAAATATCTAATATTTCTGAATATCTCTACTTGGTTAGTTGGTACGAATTTATGGCATACAATAACAAAGTTTCAAGACTAAAAATAAACGCTAATCGTCAAAAAACTCCTCAATACATGCATTGATTCAGGCTTATTCTGGAATATGACAACCCTTCTTCACAAACAATACAGCATTATTGAGATCAACATCAATTTCAAAGTGAATCTGAACAAAACATTGTTGGAACCAACAAAATTTTGGTTTTCAAAGTCAACACCACATGTCTATCACTTGAACGGGCGAAAAGGTTAATTATGTGCGACTAATATCAAACTGATGCAGGTACGACACAAAGCTTACTAATATATGTTCCTACCCATATAATTTTTTTTAAGAAATCTAATCATCTAGTAGCACAAATAAATAAGTGAAATATTCTTACCTGTGTGCCTTCTGCTGTCGAACATAACCCCATAAAATCTAATGAAGCACGTTGTTGCCGTTAAAAGTGCCGTGAAGATGTTGCACCAACTTCCAGTGGACGAAATTGTATTGAAGACAACATTTCAAGTATTACATGTAACAATGAGTGAGTTTTTATTAGATCAATAAGCAAAAAATCCAACAAATTACAGCGTTCACCGCCATGTTCCAAAAAAGAACAGAATTCACTGTTTTTTCGCAAAGGATCACGGTATTTTTGAGCGCCAGTTTCTCGATAATCTAAAAAATCTCCTCTTAACAATATTAATTGTTATGGTAAACTGTACTCTGTTGTAAATGAGGAGGTCACTTAGCACAAACTTGGTTTTCGAGGTCTCCTCAAAAATTCCTTCCTTCGAACATGTCCACAAACAATTTTTTAAACAATTATTTTCAATTTACTTTAGATATCTAATTATTTGAACTTTAATTCTGTGAACGAGGTGACCTTTACACAAGCTTTAGCCTCTTGAGGTCTCCTCACCAACTTGTATTTTTCTTTATTTTGTAAATAGTTTGGTTTTGGCAAATAAACCATTTATTCAATTCGCCTCTATTTTTGGCCACTGGTGTTCTGGGCATGCATGGGGATTACAATTGTAACCAGGCCCCACCCTAGTTAGTAGAAGTTGGCAAAATTTGACTGTTTTTCCTCCGATTGGACCCCAAACAAATACCAAATGGCATCAAAATCCATCGAGGATAAAGGGGTCATGCAACAAAGGGTTAACTTAGAAAAACTAAACCTAAAAATCCTAAAAATACTCACCGGTAAAAAGTATTTTTGTGAAAAACATTTATATCACGAATACAGTAAAAGACAGCAAACGGCCATTACCGAAGTATTCAGAAGTGTTCTCGAATCAGGAATTTTCAGGGCATTGGTTCCGAAGATGTGACCCAAAGATTCTAGCTACGATGACTATGTTCCACTATGGTAAATACTAGTTTCCATCTGTCAAACTGACATGGCACCATTTTGTCATTTATTTTTTCTGCTTTTCGGGTTAAGGTTCGGATTAGGGTTACTTTTATTGTTCATTAATTTCTTTGGTTGGGAAAGGATTAGTATAATCGTCATTTCATGAAAAGATTTGTTGATATAATGATGTCATGATGATATATGCAGTAGACACATGCACGCTAGCGCGTGCCTATTTTTTTATTAGTCGTGAGCGGGCGGAATCCTGGGCTTTCCTGCAATTTGATTGGCTACGTGAGTGGGCAGTCTTTTACGATATCTTGGACCGCGGTCCAAAAAGTTATTTTTTTACATTCTGCCATTTAAATTGATCGATTTTCATAACTATTTCGCTTGCCACAGAAAAAATATATTCAACAGAGAGCTATGGGGATGCAAATGAGTTTTATTATCCAAATGGTTTTGACAACTTCATGTGTAAACAGCGAATTTTAAAAGAAACGCTGGGAAAAGTTAAATTAATATATCAAACAAACAGAAATATCTCAAAAACGAAGCAAGGAAACCAAAAACTTCAAAATATGTTACTTTGTCATTTTAAGTGTTCTTTTAAATGTGACAAACTTAATTTTCATAGGCGCACGTGAAGATCTCAATTATTTTAAATTTTCAAAGCAAAAATGTGACAAAGCAAAATTTACGAGCGATATTTAGAAAGAAAACAGTTTAAAACGGTAGGAAAAACATACATATGAACACAGTATTTTGAATCACTAAATGAAACTATATAGAAGTATATATAAAAAATCATACCATGAGAAGATAGAAAAGCTGAAACCTTTTGACACTAAACTGTCTTTCTTCTGTTATCCAACCGCTATACTCAACAAAACCACTGCAAGTCTTTACCTTTCAATCAAATATTTTCCACATGCCAACGTTATCTCATGTCCTTGAAACTTGAAATTACAAATGGCTTACTACAAGCATTTTCGTCTTCAAACTCGAGGACCACACTTTCAATTTTCATGCAGTCAGCCAAATATTGAAAGCGACTTTCCAAGCGAACAGCCAAAAACGAGCAAGCGACGAAGAAGAACGACGAAGAATCTTTATCAACTAAACTTTAAAAACACTTGGACTGCATTTTGACTTCCCTTCGTAACTAGATCTTCAAGTTTTGAATGATTTTTTATCACAAAAAAAGGTTCAAGCTTCCCTGTCAGACTGCATGTTGTTTACTCTCGAACGATAAACTTTAGACTTTTGAATATCACGTGAACGTCATCTCGATTACGCAACTTAATTCAATTATGTTAATTTATCTGATTATGTAACAAAAAAATAAATAAGTTATTTACCGTTTTGGTTGGTCCGTACAGAAAAATATTTGCCCTCGATCTCAAAAATGTCCCTTGGCCAGCGGCCTCGGGCCTTTTTTAAGACCTCGGGCAAATATTTTTCTATACGGACCTCCCAGCCGGTAAATAACATATACTTATTATAACTAAAAAGTTGAGATACTATTATAATTCTACTAACTTACTGAAAGTTCTCGTGACACATAAATATGAACAATTTTGACCACAGAAGAACAGCACTTCAACTAAAAACATTAAGTCTTTGACTGTAAAACTAGAAATACATGAACGCAACAACCCCTCGCCCGCTTTTACATGCTTTTTTAAAACACCCACCCACCCCCTAATTAAAATAAGCACTCCTAATATACAGCCAATACAAAAACAAACAGATATAAAAACAAATGATATTAAATCCTTGGGATATTAAATTATACAATTTATGGATAGGTCGATAGGACAAAACTGATTTAAATAATTTAATGAAAGTTGAACATATCAAAGCAAAATTTAGATTTCATTATTAAATTCTGGTTGTAAAAAATATATTGTTTTTAGGAGGTTTCAAAAGGGATTAATTTTAGCATGCCTTTAAATGGCTTCTCTATGCATGTACATTTTGCAAAGGCAGAATTAAAAGTAATTAACGGCTCAAAAATTACATTTATAATAGTGTCTGAGATAAAAACAATTCTGTTGAATCGGATTCCAGGATGAAGAATTCAAAAGACAATGTTTCAGTCGAAACACAGCCAAGAAAACCGACAAAGCCCATGAGTATTTTTAATAATAAAAAGTGCATGCACGTCCACCACGGTTAATATAAGCCTTAAAGGTAGTGTTTTAAGTTAGCTTTAGTTAAGCTGACTTATGGTTTGGACGAGCAAAGGGAGAGCACGAAAACATGAAGCTGAATATTGTTTAGGTTACGCGAAAACTTGAAAACAACAAGAATCCTACCGTTAACCACTTTAAAATGATTTGACCATGGACTCAAGGAGTGACAGATCGAGTTTTTGTTTTCCATACGGCGTTTGGTTTCTTCCAGTTCTCTGGTTTCTCTTCAAGATGTATTAAACGGGTTGTTTGTATCCTTTTCTTCGTGCTCCATTTCATTTCGTTTCGTTTAAATAAACGAAAGCAAAACACTATTTGTTTGAGAGTTTATAGTTTTCTTCGTCGCTAGTCACCAGTGTCCAACTATTCTTACCGCGTGACACCGTGCCATACATATATATATATATATATATAAGTGAGTTATGGTTCACGAAATGTTAGAGAGTGCTCAATACCATATAGATAGAGCAAAATACAAAGTATGAAGTATAGTTTTACCTTAAAGTCTTCGCTACCAGAGGTTTCACCCTAAACTGGATCATCCCGTTTAGGGTGAAACCTCTGGTAGCGAAGACTTTAAGGTAAAACTATACTTCATACTTTGTATATATATATATAAACTATTTCCCAGATTTCGTCTCCCTCGCTTTTTCTCCACGCGTGTAAAGTGGACTACACGCATGTCCAGATTAGCACCCTCGAACGTCGGGATGTATGCGATATAAAGCCCTCGGACGCTGCGCGCCCTCGGGTCTTTATATAGCATACATCCCTCGTTCTCGGGATTTATCTATTACATAATTACCCCACCAGTTACCAACTTTAAGCCTGGTTTCCATATAGCCGTAAGAGCCGGCGGCATGGCTGCGGCAAGGGGCGATGGTCCAATCATAGACAGTGTTGAATTAGCCAGCAATAAAAAGCTGTATGCGATTGGACCATTGCCTCTTGCCGCAGACATGCCGCCGGCTCTTACGGCTATATGGAAACCAGGCTTTAAGTTCCTGGTTAGACCCCAACATTAATAGATCATTTTTATATCTGACGTCACGGTGGGCATATTGGTGTACCAAACAATGAAATGGCGACCATATTGGTGTACATCTTTATCCTATGGAAATTTAGCTCTATTCTTATTCAAATATTTCCTATTGTTTTGCCATCCCAATAGGATCACCGACCACGTGAGTGAAAACAATCTAGTGGGGTATATTCGACATGGACTGATAACCAAGTTTCTCATCCTTGCCCTTGGCCACCAGTTTCATTCGCCCCTTGAATACCAATAACCAAGTTAAGTACAATAATAATACAACCGCAAACGATGGCTGCAATGGCAATCTGTTTTGCTGATTGGCCAGATCTCGCGGCTTCGGCATAGTTTCCAAAACGATATAGATCACGTGACTAAATAAAAGAGAAGAAATAAATAAAACGCTCTCTTTCGAAATTCTAGTTTGACAACGTCAATAATAATGTGGGCCAACACCAAAAAGCCCTCTTCAAGCTTTCAGCGGAAAAAAAAATTTCAAAGGGTAATTGGCAACAAAATTCAAATTTTTCAGTTTATGACATTCTGATTGATAATTATAAGTAATAACATGACTTGAGGGAAATTACCGATTAAATTTCCCGCAGCCGAGAGAAGGCTTGGGCCCGAGGACTTTTACAAATCTTCCCAAGGCAAAGGGAAAATTTAATCGCTAATTTCCTGAAAAGTCATGTTATCACTTTGCATGAGCAATGAGGGAAATACGAGGTTTACATTCATTCGATCATGGTATTAACATACTAATGTAATCCAAGTAATATGATCGATTTTTGTCAAGAACAACATTGACAAAAAACAACCTTGTCATCCACCATCTTGGATAATTTTTTCAGTGATATGCATCTGATGTCACAAGCTGGGTAAAGCCATGCACATCTTTATTTAATTCTACCGATATGTATGCATGTCTGAAGTTTACTTTTAGTAAATGTTGTCTTCATATCAATGCACTAGCTACCAAACTTTCAAAAGCGTGGAAACACTGATCTCTATATAACTGGATTGCTCATCCGGCTCCAAAAATGAAGCCAGCGGAGATGACGAATTTGGAGTACCAAAATGACCGCCACGGTATGTTTTCGTAGCACGAAAAGAAACGAAAAAAGTCACATTAAAAATATTTCTGCCACTGGTATCAAACAAAGAACACTGTAAAAGGTTTAGAAGCTTACATTTTGCATTTGTTGGTATTATTTAGCAGCAAAACGTGTTATTTCGTAGTTTTTTACTAACTCTGCCCGGTAATCGCGATAAACTTGCCTATATCACAAAACTCGTAAAACCACAACGAAATCAATGAATAACTTCATTATAAAACTATTTATCTACCTTTGGTATTAAGCATAAGTCTTTACAAAGCCTTGAAGTACGTAGTTGACAATTTCGGACTGTATTTGCATGTATTTTCTTTGTTTTTCGGTAGTAACAGTAAATTACAATGTGAGAATTGTTTGACGGCTTTTCCGACTCCCCCTCCCCCTGTAAACTCTTACTACCCTTAAGTCCGCAAGGTACACTGGACCTGGAGTATCAATATGGCCCCCAGTGGCTTCAAATGTTTACTGCTGATCATAAAGGATGAGCAATCTAGTTGTATAGAGATCAGTACATGGAAAGCACTCGGCTAGCAACAAAGTGTAATTCTATAATATTTATATAGCTTCTGACATCATTAACTTTCTTAAACACAGTACTGAGACAAGATGGCGGATGATAAAAATAAAAGTAAAGCGATTTTATATATTGAGGGTAACATATGACAGTATTTAGATACTGATAACCCAATGGCGCTCACCCCTTGATGGAACTAGTTAGTAGCTATGGCGTTGGTTTTGCAGAGGAAGAAAAACGGGAGAACCCGGTGCGAAAACCCTCGAGGCACAAGAGAGAACCAACAACTCTACTCACATGAAGCTAATGAGGTCACCCCGAGTACTAACCCTATTCAACGAGGCAACGCACTAACAGCATGTGCCACCCATTATGTTTTAACACATTCGAAAGTATGGAGAGTGGTGGGCTATCAACAAAGTGTAATTTCGTAATATTTACATAGCTTCCGAAACCAATTATGTTTTGCCGGAATTAGTAATGTTATCAAAGCATCATAAATCGAAAAATTTTATTTTTGTTGCCGTTATCCTTTAGAAAAATAATTTTTTTGAGTTTTTCGGTGAAAAACGTCCAAAACCTTTTTTAATATTATTACCTCTGCTTGTGAGTACTATATACTTCAAAAAGTATGGCACTATTTTTTTATGTAACTCTGTGGAAGGGTTGGACATAGAACAAGAACCATGCAAGGGATTAATTTTTATTTGAATTTGAGTTGATATAGTTCGATGAGAATTCTATAAAAATCTGACAGTAAATTTCTCCATAGACGAACTGAGAAAAATATATTCTTGAGCTCATTTTTCTTACTGCTTACGCAAACTTTTAACTAAAATTTAGTTGAATAATTACATGTTCACCCCGAAATCCTTTGTTTCAAGAAGGACGATTAATGTCGTATCACTCATTAATATACTATTCTCAGGTTGTGTGCTAGACCTAACTGAAATTTTGAGGCCGGCTAACTCCAGGCCGGCTTTCCATGTAAATAGAATCCATAAGTCTAATTCAAACCGATTCGGACTACGAACCACCCCCCCCCCCCGCTTTTTAACCGACGTAATAGGGACCAAGGCGGCAAGGCCATATAATTTCAACATCGGCCTCGTGTAAACAAAACCGAAAATGCAAAATTCAGTCCGGCCTAAGTTCAGGCTAACCTGAAAGATAGAGTCAGGCCCGCTTTTCCCTTCCATAGTGGGAGGCGGAAACTTGCAGGCGGAGGAAGGGAAAGAGGGCCTGATAAAATTCTTTACCTGGCCGCATCAGTATAAAACCGGATTTTAGCTCTTTCGTCTGATTGGTCCATAAGCCAAAAAAAACGAAAAGCTCTATTCTGATTGGTTTGTGTACATTTAATTTTGAATTAATGAGATTTACATAATTAACAGAGCGTCTAACGAATCTAGCGATTCAACGATGTCACATATACGATGTTTAGACGGAAGTTTAGAGTAAAATATCTAAAGAAAGAACGGCGCGTGTGCTAGCTGCACTCTGTACTGGTTATGGCAAAAGTTTAATATACCAACTTCTCCCAAGCGTCTACGAAGAGAGAGAGCGAAGAGAGTTTATAAGAGACGTGCTCGTAAAGGAATTACTCCGAAAAAAGTCTGGATTGTAGTCGTGAGTCCGCTTGAATATCTAAGAAAACAACAAATTTCAAACTTGGAACGGCTGGATTGTGCGATTAAAGCTTCGTCGATAGGCAATTCAGAAACTTCATTTGGGGGCAGAAAGCGGCCTGGTAAAGAATTGTATCAGGCTTTATTTCTCGTCCTCTCGCCCGCCCGCCCTCCTGCTTCGCCCCACTTGCATTTTAGCGGAAGACGAGAATAATGTCTGATACTCAGGTTAGAGTTCGGGCTGGCCTGGCTCATCTAAACACCCACTAATTATAAATAACAATAGACTTGACAGTTCCATAGAATAAAGCGGTAATTACAAAAAAGACATGCAACGTTTTGCATAATGGTAAAAGTGCAATCAAGCTTTTTATTCATTACTTGGTCCAACATGGCGACTTTAACGTCATCTCCAAGAGCGCAATAAACATCCCCTAATTAAAAACCCTCTCGTTTTACTTACGTTAATCGCTTTTAACAAAGCAAATATCCCGATGAAAAAGCAGCAAAACATGCTACAAATAGCCAAGCCAAGATTATCTGTCGGCGGCTGATAAGGTAGTGTAGCAACTGGTTGCTAGTGTAGCAACTGGTTGCTAGAAAAACAGAAACAAGTACAACGTTTTATCTATTTATTTACAAGCTTTGCGACAAGTGGCTGGAGCGTCCCACAGAGCTTGTCAATCCTTTACGAGGTCCAAATATACAAAATTAAATAAAAAAACATTTAGAAAAAGTATAAAAGAATTACTTTTGAGGCAAAGACATAAACTAACAGCACATTTTAACAAGAAGACCAGACAAGGAACGGCATGATTGACATTTTACACAGACCGTTTTAAAGATCTTGAGTTTTAACATTGTACACATATTCAGTAATCGTACAGTGAAACCTCTATTAAACGAACACCTTTGAGACCTTGCCTGGTGCCTGTTTAACAGAGGAGTGAGAGGACGTCCGCTTAAAGGTTAGTTTCCACTCAGAAAACTTTTCCTCGGGATAGGAACGGACAGGGAAATTTTCTTAGTTTTGTGAGGTCTCGGTCGGAACTAATGACTTTAAGACAAAAGAAACTTTCATGTCCGTTCCTATCCTTCCCTATTATTCCCTGAGTGTAATCCAGCCTTAATAGAAGCGCAGTCCCTAGAAATAGATTGTCTGGAAGCACAGCCAAAGTCTTTGTTCTAAGTTTATGTTCACGTTTGTACACTTTCACGTTTGCTGAACACATTTTACTCTTCATTGTACTCTTCCTATATAAATATTAAAGATTCGTGACAATTCAGGCCACCCGCTCAACTTAAATAGCGCTCCGTCGTGATGACGTCACTATTTAAGTTTGTCCGCTTTTATCCATACTTCTTGCAGTATGAACAATAGATAATGGTTCTTTTGAAAGCATTTGAAAGTCAATTTTGGTTTGTTTGTCCGCATTTTGTGCTATAAATAGCAGCTCGACAGTATAGCTATTGTTCATCGCGTTTGCAGACAATTTAATTCTAGGGACTATGATAGAAGTTTGGTTAATGATTAACAATTATTTTTCTGTTTCATAGAATCATTAACTAGGCTATAGCACTTCGAACAAATTAACGAGCATTGGTAATTGACAATGTGATTTGTATTTAAACATATTTTATTTCTGCAATTACTCCAAGAGTTGCAACACATGCACTCGTCTCGGGGGTTTACGCAGATATAGTAAAATTTTGGTCATTTTTGCAAACAAACAAACAAACAAACAAACAAACAAACAAACAAACAAACAAACAAACAAACAAACAAAGACAGACAGACAGACAGACAGACAGATAAACAGATAGACAGACAGACAGACAGACAGACAAACAAACAATGAAACAAACAAACAAACAAACAAACAAACAAACAAACAAACAAACAAACAAAAAACAAACAAACAAACAAACAAACAAAAACAAACATGCAACATAATTTAGGCTGAAGGTATGAATCTCCATATATCACTAATAAAACTTTAGGCAGCATAGAAAAAAAGAAAGAAGTTACAATTCTTTTTTTTCTGTTAGCGAGCTTTAAATTTACAAGTATCAATAATAAGACTTTGTACAGCATAGAAAAACTGGGCTTTAATTTGAAAATTGCGTAATTCACTAGCTGAGGTGAAGAGTCCGATACGCAGAGCTGCATAATTGGGATGATTGGTTTTGATTGGATATACTTGTAGCCAATCAGAAAACTCGTTCATATTAGGTAAGTTTTTACGAAATTTACTCAACGCACCCTATACACGTATCCACAGTCCTGCATATATGATACAAGTCTAAAACTAACTAAACAACCAACTTACGGCAAAACGCGAAAAAATGTACGCGCATGCGTTAGTCACTACTAGTTTCTTACGAAATCATTATATGGCAGGAGAATGGCTGGTAGCTAGTTCAGATGTCACTTTTCAAAACTTAGTCGGATAACGTCTCAAATGTAAAGTAGGAAACTGATGGTTCAATATATCAGTAAAATATACACTGTTTATCTAGCGAGAGATCTTTTCCGCATAAACTGAAAGGAAAACTGCAGTAAAATTAGTCCAAACCTCGATGTTGTGGTTTTTCGTACTTCATTAGTGTTTATTTGACTGATATTTTCAACTATCACATTTCACTTGCTCACCTTAGAGATACTATATTGGGCAAAGTGTATTTGTTCTGAAAAGTGACATCCAAACTATCTGCCATTTCCCTACCATTTTACAGTAAAGACCTACCTAATATGAACGAGTTCTCTGATTGGCTATAAGTAACCAATCACATTGTCGATTATCAATTCGTTCCCATGCTCCTTACTGATTAGGGTTAGGGGAAGGTGTTGGGTTAGGTTATATAAACCAATCAGAAGCCTTCTAGTATATGATGACCCCCATTTTATAGTGATTTCATAATAAACTACTGGTAACTAACGCATGCGTAGACGTTTTTCTGCATTGCTACTTACCACTGACACCACTACAGGATGTTGCACAGGCGCAGATGGGTAATAAGCAGGAGAACCACTCTGACTGGCATTTAATTACAAAACGAACATCTTGAGAGGGGTACACATGCGGGGTCGAATACTTTTGTTCTGCAGACATTTCCACATTGTTATATGATGGTGGTGAATCAACTTCAACAATCAACAAAAACACAACACATGTTAGATTTACCGATAAGTTGTACGTATACATGTAGTGCACGTTGGTACTTTGCGAGCTTGGTGTACTGTCTGGGGCTCAGAAACCGTTTCTGATTATTTGAGCTTGACGAACGTCCACCAAACGTCTGTTACATGTTAGATTGTTAATAGAATAGAAGCTATTAAACAAAATTCTTCAAGCTAATTAGCTCAGAAAATTTTCTGAGTTTCAAAGCAGGAATCGAACCCACATGCAATCTTCTGATCACCGGTGAAGGTGGTTCGGATACTGATTTTAAAACTAAAGTTTCACATACGGACATTTTAGTTTCACTTTTTTTCTGTAAACATGACATTGTGTTGATGTAAGAGTGATAGCGTAAAGAATAACAGTGAAAGGAAATAAACTAACCAAACAACTAATCGATCGCAATCAACCACTAACCAATCAACAACCAACCAAGCAAACAACAAACCAAACAAAAAACAAACAATCAATAGCCAGCAAACCAATCAACAAACCAACCAATCAAACAATAAACAACCAAACAAACAAACAAACAAACAAACAAATAACCAACCAACCAATAACCAACCAACCAACGAACCAACCAATGACCAACCAACCAATAACCAACCAACCAATAACCAACCAACCAACCAACCAACCAACGAATAACCAACCAACCCTAAACCAACCAACCAACCAACCAATAACCAACCAATAAGCAAACAAACAAACAAACAAACAAACAAACAAACAAACAAACAATTAACAAACCAACCAATAACGAACCAACCAACCAACCAAACAAACAAACCAATAACCGACCAAGCAACCAATAGCCAACCAAGCAACCAATAACCAACCAACCTATTAACCAACCAACCAACCAACCTATTAACCAACCAACCAATAACCAACAAATAACCAACCAACCAAGCAACCAATTAACCAACAAACCTATAACCTACAAACCTATAACCAGCAAACCAATCAACAAACCAACCAATTAAGCAATCAACTAACCAATAACCAATCAACCAACCAATAACAAATCAACCAACTAACCAACCAACCAACCAATTAAACAACCAACCATCCAACCAACCAATCAAGCAAGAAACAACCAACCCATTAACCAACAAACCAATCAACCAACCAATCAACCAACCAACCAACCAACCAACGGGGCAACCACTAAACAAGCAACCACCCAATACCCAACCAATCATCAAATAAACAAATTAAGAAGATATTTTTTTCTATGTCGTCCCGTTACATGTGCTTAATAATGAAAACTGATCATATCTACATTGATAATTATAGATTTTATTATCTTTTAATGTTTCTCAACCCCCCACATACAACACAAGAAAGCTAAAATAAAAAAAATGTAAGTGGTACGTCAAAAAGAATATGTGGTTCGAATACGAGCAGATTTTGTATTGATTATTGTACATATAGCGGATTCAACATTTTTGTAGCATACGCGACTTTCATAATTATTTTTTCACCCCCAAATGGTCGTTAAAGGTTTGTTCATTTTATAAACGACACTTTAAGCGGTACACCAAAAACGTCTAGGGCTTTTGAACGCTTTCCATAAAAAATACGTGACATAGAAAAAAATCTCCACTTAATCAACCAATCAATAACTAGCCAACCAATCAACAAACCAATCACCCAATTATATAACCAATTAACCAACCGATACACCAATAAATGAATGAACGAATGAATGAATGAACGAACGAACGAACGAACGAACGAACGAACGAATGAATGAACGAATGAAAAAATAAATGAATGAATAAATAAATGATAAAATATTAATTAATATAATTAATTATTTATTTATTTATTTATTAAAATTATAGCAATGTAATAGATAAATTAAACAAACAAACAAACAAACAAACAAACAAACAAACAAATAAACAGAATAACAAACAAACAGAGGTAAAATCAGAACCTTCTGGCAGAGATAATAAAAAAATCCCCAGATAAAAAATGTTGATGACTTACCTTTAGTCTTTTCCATTTTAGATCTTTTAAAAGAGCTGTGGTTTCTACCAAATAATTTATGTATAGTTTATAACTTTATACTAATAGCCATGCGCCAATAACACACATTATATAGCGATGTTAGTCATGTTACATGTATATAAATAGCTACAATATGCTGACGGGTCCAAAGGACGAAACAGATGACCCTAGTTACTAAGTTTATGGCCAGACACATTCTAATTAAGAAGCTTTAAAAGTGCATCGGCTTAAATGCCTTCGTGGTCATATCAAAAATCTCTTTAAAAATATGTTTGGTTTACTTAATGTGCTTATGAAACGCAAATTTAGTTTCTCTTATTTGAAAGTACTTTTAAAATTACGAAAGCCTGGTAGGGACTTCAGACTTCGGACTATTCACCAATGCTCGAAATAGCTCTGACAGCCTTTATAACATGTTTTCGGTTTCGTTTCTCGGCGTCAAAACATTGATTGTGTCATTTGACTATGGTCTGACCCAACGCTTAAACACTCTGTCGAACTTTTTGAGAAATATCTATACACAAGAGCGAGCCCATTGTCTTAGTCAAAATAATATTGTAAACAAAAGAATGACCAATTAAATACCGAAACTTTAAAGTTGCCCTCCGATCTGACGGTTAATTGGCCGACGTACTGTACTATTCCCTGGAACGAACGTAATTAGTAATGGCCCATTTACCGCGTTCCTTTATGGGCTTCATAAATAAATTAAAACATGCAGGAGTGACCCCCAAATGAAGGCAACAATTTCCACGTCATTATTACGTATCTTATGCTCCTCAAATTTTTTCAGTACTTGTTGCATCCCATTTTCTTTAAGAAATTCTACAAACTTAATCGAAGGCAAAGCAGATTACTTAATATTATTTCAGATTATTTTCGAAATTCCTAAATCTGAAGTCCGAAGTCTAATGTCTGAAGACCGAACTCTAACGTCCGAAGTTTGAAGTCTGAAATCGGATGTACGAAATCTTTTAAGGTGGCTCCATACAGTTTCTTGAAAAATGTAAAATACAAGTTTGAGAGTTCAAAACACGAGCATAAATAATTTGGAAAAAGAATAAAACTAAATGTTATGCATACTTAAAACTGAGTCTGACAATCAAAAACTGTTACCAAATAAATAGCAACAGTGACGTTTCAAAATGGTTGGCAATTACCCTTCAAACTAATTTAATTCGAAAAAAACTTTGGTGACCCCCAATTTTTTTTCCATTAAAACTTTTCTTAAAGTAGGATTAATCAATAGGCCGATTTTAAAAAAATTCTGTAGAACGAATAATTTTTTTTCCGGAAAAATCATGTTTGTTAATTTTTAAAAATTTGGTTCTACAGAATTTTTGAAAAATCGACCTAGTGATTATTCATACTTCAGGAAAAGTTTTAATGAAAAAAAAATGTGGGGTCATCATAGTTTTTTTTTAATTAAATTGATTTGAAGGGTAATTGGCAGCCATTTTGAAACGTCACTGTTGCTATTTATTTGGTAACAGTTTTTGATTGTCAGACTGTTTAACTATGGATAACATTTAGTTTTATTCTTTTTCCGAATTGTTTATGCACGTGTTTTGAACTCTCAAACTTGTATTTTCCATTTTTCAAGAAACTGTATGGAGCCACCTTAAGTCCCTAGAACGCTTTCGTGTACAATCGCTCTGCCGTGTTTAAATTAATACCACCATGATCGCCTCGGATTCTTTTGTTCTCCGAGGGAATGTAAACCTCGTATTTCCCTCATCGCTCATGCAAGAGGGAAATTTATCCTTTGTCTTCTAATTTTCCCGTGCATGTTGATGAGGGAAAATTAGAAGACAAAGAAATCTTTTGTCTTCTTCTAAATTTCCCGCTTGGATATATTTTCCCTCATCAACATGCACGGGAAGATTAGATGCAACTTCTCTGATCAACCGTGTAAATTCCCTGTCGGTAAGATTCTC
Source organism: Paragorgia papillata (assembly GCA_035771165.1). NCBI lineage: Eukaryota > Metazoa > Cnidaria > Anthozoa > Scleralcyonacea > Coralliidae > Paragorgia > Paragorgia papillata. The sequence goes on along the minus strand of JAWNZC010000032.1, from coordinate 217,068 downwards.
AAAGTTTTCCTCAGCGATCATAATATTACAAACTAATAACATGACGTTTCGGGAGGCCCAAGTACTTTTACAAATCTTCCCGAGGCAAAGGGGAAATTTAATCGCTAATTTCCCTCAAGTCATGTTATTACTTATAATAAACACATTTCTCCTCCGTGTCGGATCGTGGCGTATGACACCAAAGTCATGGACTCGAAAGACTCAGAAAGTCTGAAGTCTGAAGTCCTTAACATGCAGGCTTTCGTATAAAATGACAAAGTAACATCTTTTGCAGTTTTTTTGTTTCCTTGTTTTTTTTTGTTTTTAAGATATCACAGTTTGTTTCTTTGTTTTATAAGTAAAACCTTACCAGTGACGTCACAACATGCATAATGACTTACCGAGAAAGGTTATATATATCAGACGGAATCACTTCGAAGCAAGTATATGTGTGTGTTTTTCCCTTACAACAACAAAAATATACATTTTCAACTGATTCCGTTTAATAATAGCAAAGATATATAACATTTCCCAGTAAGTCATTATGCACTTTGTGATGTCACTGGTTAGTTTCACATATCAAACAAACTGAAATATCTCAACAACGAAGCAAGGAAACGAAAAACTTCAAAAGATGTTACTCTGTCATTTCATAAGTTCTTTCAAATGACAAACTTAATTTTCGTTTCATAAGCACTTTAAATTTAAATGGCTTGGTCCGTTGCCACGCGTAGATCAATTTTTAAATTTGCATAGGATGACCAGTTACAGCAGTTGCCTTAACTGAGCAGGTCAATCTCCCGCTAGCCGAGCGCCAAAAACATAAGTTTAACGCCTTACACCAACTGTCAAGTTTCTCTTAAAAATCAACATCATGACTGATTGACAAATTTTAAAACATCTCATCAGCACAAGAAATCTATTTTACTATATGGGCAACAACACTATTACTGGGTTGCACGTAACGTAAGGCGCCATGTTGGTTGGTAGCTGCAAAAGAATATCATTTATGCCTTTCCATCGTGTCTTTGACTATTAATATGTGCACTGCATTACCTGAGCTCTATTTACTGGGAATAGTAAAAGACGTTTACACACAATATGGAATAAATATGGCTATGGTCCCCCTGGACCAAAGCCGCGTTTATTACAAATTCGTAATTAAATTATCTAATTAATTTCCATAGTGCAAACTGATGATTGAGCCCAGTAAAGGTGAGGGCAATAATAAAACGCCAAATATATAATAAAGAATATACTCTAATACACATCATAACATAATGGTGGTCAGCCAACGGGGAGGAGGTTGGCAAATGAAATGGGTTCTTCCTCACATTTTGAAGGTCAGTGCTGAATGAGACAGCACGCATGGAAGAGATATCCTATAACAGCTAGATCGCACTATGCCCAATAGGGGGTAGCTGTAATTCTAACCCTATCCTGGGCAAGACAGACAACCTGTTACGTTATGTTGGTCTGATAACAAGTTATAGAATCCTAACACAAGTTATTACATTATTTGTATTACTCTTTACAGTACAGAGCAACGGATGGAAAACATAAAAATTCTATTGGTGCCCAAATATTCCTTTTATATACTATTTATATATATTTATATATTAGCAGACCGAAGTTGTTTACAGAATTTACAACTGGCATGCACTGAGTTGAACCATCTGTCGCGTGTATTTATTAATCTCAAATGTATGTAATAACGTTTGCCGGAGCTCTGAAACGCGAAGCTTAACTTTAAAACTAACCTACCTTGAAATAAATAATTGAGAAAACCAAATTATATACACAGCAATTGTTTAAAATGCGGAACTCTTCTCGTCGTCCTACGTCGTCCTTAATGCAAAACTAATGTATCAACAGAAATATATCGATCATTTAAAAGAAAAAAAACTGTGACGTCAGATTTCAACATGCTGGTAAAAAGCACAAAGCATTGCTTTGTCCGATTTCCACGGATTCTTAGGGGGCTTTCCATTTACACGGTTAGACCGGTCAGTCGGGTTAAATGGAACACGATTCGTTTGAGACCTGGGATGGTCTGACTGGAAAATTTGGTCCTAATCAAAAGCAAGTCCATTCTGGCCGGACTGATCGGTCTAACCTTGTCAATTGGAAAGCGCCCTTAGTTTCCGTTCTTCCAAGAAATAGTCATTTTTAATTTTTAGATAATTACCATGCAGTTATTTTCCAGTTATTAATATTTTGAACGCGTTTGCATGACAACACAAAAAAGAGGTTTTCTATGATTAATTATTTAATACGTTTAACTTGACTCACGCGATTGATTAGGATCTTACTGTGGGTCTAAAACTCGCATAAACTAAATTTACAAAGAAGAATTGGTTTAGTTTAGATGTAAACAAATCTAAACCTTAATTCAAATCTCCTTTTGCGGCCGAGGAAAGAATTTCGTGACACGAGTCAGCCTGGCCGGGCTATAGCCTGTCTAGGGGGCCGATTACGTGAGCCGGGCTAGCCCGGGCAACCGGGCTGACTCGTGTCACGAAATTCTTTCCTCTGCCACAAAAGGAGATTTTAATCAACGTTAGGATTCGTTTACATCTAAACTAAACCAATTCGTCTTTGTACATTTTTTATTAAAGAAATACCAAATGGTTTTCCGTGTTTGGATACTCTGATCCAAACACGCGGGAAATTGCAAGACTGGAGAAAAGCGTAACAAAACACGAGCCGTAGGCGAGTGTTTTTAGCTTTTCGAAAGTCGAGCAATTTCCCAAGTGTTTGGATAAGAGTCTCCAAACACGGAAAAAACCATTTGGTATTTCTTTTATAAAATAATCACAAGTGAATATGATATACTGTCCGACATTTAAAAAAAATCGTTTTGGCAGGAATTTTCCGTGTTTGGATACTCTGATCCAAACACGGCAATTGACCAATCAGGGCTCACGTAGTATACATGTTATTTTATAAACGAGTTTCAAAACCACAGTGAACTCCTATAATCAATCGCGTGAGCCCAGTTACAGTACCACTCGGAAATAACCTAACAGTGCGGTTGCGGTTGATGTTAAGTTAAATAATGATAGAAATGGTAATAAACTTTAGTAAAGCACAATAAAACTATTTAGTAATACAGAAAACAGTCCATATTTTGATTCATAGTGATTTAGAGACAGTTTAACTAACACTGAACAGAGTTATATTACGATTAAGCTGAGGTTAAACCTAGGTTTGACCTCGGTTTTTGTTAGGTTATTTCTGAGTGGTACTGTAACCGGGCTAGCCCGGCTCATGTAAACAGGCCGGCCCTAGATTAGCCTATTGGGTTTTTACAGTTAGCTTGTTACCTTTAAACATGTTTCTTTTAAATTTTATTTATTCTGTATGTCTAAAAAAAGTGCTAATTAATAAATTGAATTCAATTGAATTGAATATCCGGAGGTGGGCGGATTTGCGGTTTTTCCTTCTACCGTCAAATTGTTCGAGAATGCCTTTCAATATAACCACTGGCTTTAGCCTAAGAAAAATCCACGCTTGATATAAAAAAATCACATGATCATGGTGTATACTGAAAAAAACCCTATGGATACACAATACATCTAGGCTACATTGAGATTATTTTATTAAGATTTATAGTTTGCTAAACCTAATCAAAACACCAATCCCTATAATCCTAGCCACAATCCTAATCTAAACAAAGTATTAAGCAGAATTAAGCAATTATAGATTTACTAGGCTCTTATATATTTAACACATAAACTTACTGTAGTCCTTAAGTAATTTGGTGAGAAATTTACGATTATTGAAAATTTTATGACATGAAAACGCGTTAAAAACGCCGGAAAATCAATGCAAATATCTCGCGTTTCCTACGGTGAATCTGTTTTGACAGTTTGCCTATAGTTCAAGAAAAAGCTTACATGCACCCTTTTAAATCTTAAACGAATCCCATCGGACAAATTCTGTTTAATCTAGAAAGAACACTAAATTTGGTGATATTGACAAAAGATCTGGGTCGTTTTTGGTAAAAAACGTAGACTTTCGAAAACGCTGATTTAACGTTCGAAGGCGAACGAAAGGCGAACGAAAGCGTATATACGTGCGTATTACCCTGAACGCAAGGCTTCGACGTTATTGAGTCAAAACAAAGTGTCTACAAAGTGACACACTCGTACGTGGGTGTGAAGTTATTCAGGCAAAATTAAGCTGAAGCGGAAACACATGGAAGTAAATTGCCTGGCCGGCAAAGGGGGTTCAGACAAAGAGTTTTGTTCTAGGCTTCTAGCTAAGCTTTTGCGTACATATTACTTGGAATCCTATAGCTATATTTATATTAGGAACGTATAAACATGTACAGAAGCCAAGAATAACTAAAGGTTTCGTAGCACACAAACTTTAAAAATAGCCACGTTTACACGTACATGTATGTACTGCGTTGCGTCAGACTGCTCAGACTGACTCGGGATGCGATTGGAAAAACCTTCTGAAATTTGACTGGTCCCGAAGAATATTCTATTGTTACTTAACTAACATCGGAAAACCTTGCATGCCAACGTAGTATCTACTCGCATGCGCAGTAGATACAGAAACAAATTGAAGGTAATCTAGGCAATAGTAAGCTAATATGGAAAACAATAAACCATGTCATGACAAGACAAAAATTATTCTATCCAAATTAAGTATTAGACCAACATCTGGCAATACAGTGTTGTCTAAACCCGATTAAATTCCGGAGTTCTTAAATAAACATACTACCGGCGTTAGGCATAATTTAGCAAGTCAAATGACTCCTTCGGATGAAGACTTGCCTTCATTTGAAGACTATATTCCTCCAGTCGGCTCTACCTTTTCTATTGAGAAAGCTACTGTAGAGGAAATTTTCAATTTATTAAATTGTTTGAAACAAGACAAAGCTACAGGATTAAACAACATTCCGGCCAAGTTACTTAAAATAGGCGCAGCTACACGCTATCTAGCTAGCTCTTTATGTAACATTTGTAATTAGAGGGCAGTCAGAGACTGCATATACCTCCGCCAGCGTGTTATTAGAGAGGTTTAAAAGGAAAACGAGCCATCCCGCTAACCAGGCTAGCTCACGAGACCAACACATGCATGTATGAATAAAATGCTTGATTGCACTCGTACCAAAATTATGCAAAAATATTTGCATAAAATAAGGATAACGAGCGCAATCAAGTATTTCTTTTACACAGAGAATCTTGCGGTCAGATGTTTATTAATTTCTCATCCAAATTTTGACTAAATTCAGCCACCGTTTAATGGATTGGTCGTTGGTCTATGGCCAACCATTCTGCAAACTTTCATGAAAATCGGTGCAATACTTTTTGAGATATCCTGGCGACAGACAGACAAACAAACCAACAGACAAACAAAAAAATCATACATACCACAAATTTGTGGTAATTAATCATCAAAGTACTTACCAATTAATAAACTGAAGTGAACACCAACAAAACTAGAGCACAACTGAACAAAGTCAAAATATACAGTTTTATCGCAAAACATTTCGCAAACCCATTAAGTCATTCTTTTCGAAGAAAAAAGGTGCGTGCTTATATAAAAAGAAAGTTTGTCTTATTTGAAAGAGCTCTTAAAATAATGAAGAATATCCATTTACAGCTTTTATATGTCTCACTTCGTTCTTGAGTTACTTCCATGTAACTTTTTGTTAATTAATGCTGAGCTTTCGTCCCGTTAGCCCGCATATAGGTGGCGGAAGATAGGTTTGGTAGGGGGGCTGCGGCACGCATAGTTAGCGGCAAAATTAAAGGAAATTTGACCACATTACACCTACATTAAAGGACTTGCACTAGCTTCCTGTAAAATCCAAATTGTATCTTCGTGATGCCGGTTTAGCTTTTAAATGCATAATAGCTAGGTTGTGGAATCTGTCTTCCCAATTTATAACTAGAGGTGAAGTGACTGGTCATACAACAAGAAATAGTGATCAATTGAACATTCCTTTATTTAAAACCACCACTGGCCAGACGTCTTTCTACTTTAGAACTGTACCACTATGGAATAACATTGACGAGTCTTTCAAATCATGCAACTCAAGTGCAGACTTCAAGCGGAAGTGAAAAAATCCACCTACTTCAACAATTTTTGGAAGATTGATAAAATATATTTTGTTCTATTTATTTTACTTATTTATTTATTTAACTTTTTTTTAAATTTTTTTATCTATATTGTTTGTAATTCTTGTCACTTACTTAAATTAAATTAAATTAAATATATATATATATATATATATATTGAAAATTAATAATTTTGTAAATTAGCGGTTGCAATTGTCACTGAAAAGCCCCTTTTGGGGAGTGGTCAATAAAAATTATTCTGTTCTACTCTGTTATATTCTAACTTCGATCGCCGAAGGCGCGAGAAACCTGTAGTGGAGTCCGGGGGCATGCTCCCCGGAAAATTTTGAAATCTAGTTCTCTGAAATGGCATTTCCTGCATTTTGGGGGAAGATTTTATAGAATCCTAAAGGTTATAAAACCTTTACTGCCCACAACAATTTTTTCATCATTCTTCATTTTTTCGGTCTTTCTTCCCTATAATAAATTCTTGGCTCAGACGAAAACAGCAGTTAATTGTTCAAACTTTGAGAAACATCAAAACATTTTTTAATAATCCTACTATTGCATTCGTCCTCAAACGAGTATTGAGCTATCACTCGACACGATTTTTCCTTACGATTGTCATCCTGCAGTGATATGGAATTTTCAAAATTCCATATATCGAAGATGTATATAAATATTCATCAGCGTAAATGTGGAAAGGGGGCAGCCGAAGGCAGGGGCCTGAGGGGGGCTCAGTCCCCCCTTTCCACATTTACAAAGTTTGCGTTAGCCCCACACCACCAGCTAGCCCGCGGTTTCGCCGCCTATATTAGACCGGGACGTCTTCAGAGCTTACAAAACTTCATTGCTTAAACATACAATGTTTCAAGTGATTTCGTGTGCTAATCGTAGAGATATGTAAGTTATCGTTTCCAATATATAGGTTATTACAGTGCGACGTCAAGGGATTAAATTCCATATCAAACAAATCTTAATATCTCAAGAACGAAGTGAGATATGGAAGAGTTATAGATGCCAATCTTTTTAATCGCCAAACTTTTTTCAAATCCAAGAGTTTATTCTTTATTAGTTCAAATTTCACGCGTTTTTTTGTTATTCAATTCATAAGTCTTTATCTCCCATAAAAACAGAATTCAATTCAATTGAATTGTCATTATAAATGCACGGTCTTTATCTGTATAAAGCCCAGGGAAGTATAGAGATAAAGACAAAACTTAACCTTGAACTAAATTTACGCGCCTCGGGAAGTATGTGGCTTAATGCCTCAGTTCTCGGTAATTAACTCTTACTTTGCCTTATAAACGTTAAAAATAGGCACGCCCAGGCGTGCATGTATCTCTGCGTTAATGCCTATTTGTGACAAAATTAATGGAATTGTATACTTGTAACTTAACCTTGTATTCAATCGATCTAGAGCTGAACAAGATTTTTGACAAAATTAATTGCCTATGCTCACAGACCATGCTGTGTTTTAACTTAAAAAAAATAACTCAGAGAAAAGCCATCAAGGTACAGGGGGTTCAGCACTAACAACTCTACTCATATCTGCCATGAATTCCAAGCCCGGACAGGTGGTCACCCATTCAAATACTAACTCAATACAATTGGGCTTTACTCCGGTCCTCAGTGGTGAGAGGCAATGCGCTAATTATAGTCATAAAGTATGATGGTAAAGCTTTAAGTAGGCCAATCAAATTAATATTAACTAACAACTCACAAAATCTGACTTAATTGACTAATACAGCATTTAAATATCTTCATTACAGCAATTTGTCAAACAATAATGCAATCTAGTTAGAAGGTAAAGGAAATAGCTTGAGATAACAAGCATCTCGAGTACTACTGCTGTAATATTTAAAGTGAATGAAAAAGATGTCCCACAATGTCACCAAAATAATAAGAGCAACCATACAATAATTGTTCTTCAATACATATGCATATTTGCAGTAAAAGGTACAATAAATGTTTACACATTCAGAAACAGCTCCAACTGTCTGCGTGTTCGCGTCGTTCTGAAGACGTAAATAGGGAGTTTGCGAACTACGACGACGACGGCAGTGGACAACGCGATATAAATTTTGGTATTTAAAAGAAAACACGGTTGAATAACTTCCCTGTTTGCACTCAAAGCTTATTTTATGACTTTTAAAACGTTCGAAAACTCGTAAAATGATTGCATTGAAAGTGTTGAAGGCATTCATAAGCAACAGCCTTCATCAGTCCATGACTTAATAATGACCTCAATGGCGTTGTAAACATAACGAGGACGACTTAAACATTTCTCTTGGGACTGCAAATTATTCATTTTCTTTCTTTTAAAGGAAGAATTATTTTGTTTGAATGGCCGCGTCGTCGAGGTTACCGTCGCAGATCGTAAACTCCCTAATATGCTGAGAGTGGCGTTGTTTACAGAACGAAGAAGTACAAAAATTAAGTATTAAAGTTTATTCTATTCTATTGTATTGTATTCAATTGCAGCATCCAATAAATTCCGACCGAAATAAACAGCCCAAGTGAGAGCTTCAGCTTAAGTGCTCAATTACGTCGATTATAAAAACCATCAAGTTCAAAGAGTATCAGTCTCGTCTCTTTTGTCCAAGAGATGAAACGGAAATATGTTAGCATTTACATGTCATTCCGTAATCCGCCCATGCATTGTAAAAATATTTACTTAATATATCGACTCAGACTTTACTCTGAACGAGAGGGCGGTTTGCTCGACATATTTTAACTACAAACATTTTCGGACAAATTAAGTTTTTTGACAAGAATAGTGTCTGAATCTTCTCCATCTGCACAGTTCGGACATTTTGCCGTTTGAAGTTTTCCGATTATGCATATTGAGGTAAATGTACAAATTACTGCAATGTTTAGCATTTTACAACGGGGAAGGTTATTTTGTTCGCTTCATACTAAGATTTCGTCATAATTTAAAGTAAAAGCTTTTTATTTAAAAATGATCAGGGTTGGGGTAGGAGTTACAGTGAGAGTGTCAGAGTGAGAGTGATAGGTGTATAGATAGATAGAAACTTTATTTATGTGTCAACAAAATTCTAGCATTAGACATGCTAATTGGGGGACAAAAGTGAGAGTTAGAGTGAGAGTAACAGCCAGAGACAAGAGTTAGAGTTAGAGTCAAGAGTCAGAATTTGACTTTTAAACTTGCCAAAACGGAATAGTGTACATAATTTACACCTAGTATTGTCTCAGTGCATGTTGCGTCCGAAATGAGCCGGAAAATCTTAATTTACACAGCACCCAACTATTAAGAAAAATATCGCGCTCTCAGTTTTCAGCATGTTCAAATAAAATATTGTTATTTTCATGGCGTCTATTATAACTTGAGAAGAACAGTATAAAACACAGAGATGATTATCACAAGCGTCAGAGTAGAGCTCTCTGTGCTGAAACCTGACTAAAACCGAAACTAATTCCGATTCCTCTCTAGACGTTGAAATTCAAGATGGCGACAACTCCGTTCCAGATCAGTGTAGTTTTAAAACAAGCTCGAAATCAATTAGTTTAACCATGGATAGTAAAATGAGTGGATTGGAAACTAATAGTCACGTGCGGTGTTTCCAGGCCGCCGATTGGCTGAAAAGCGTTTTTCTTTGCTCGAGAGATGTTGAAACCTAGTTGCAAATTGTGATGTCACGAATGGCGTGAGTACGCTTGTTTTACTGAGGTTTTTAGTGAACTTTTCTTCAAATTCTTCATATCCTCGCATTCAGATGACTATGTTGACGTTTCAAATGATTTTATCGCCTTACAAACCTGCCTAAGCCACAATCGAGCGTTCGGGATAAGCGTTGTTGATCTTTGTTTTTGATGATTCCTGTGTTGTTTTGAAGAAACTGGCGTCCCCAAATTGTGCTTTGTTTTGCTCGGAATTTGGGATGCATATTTTAACTAGTAAACCTTGATATCTTCTTTTAAAGTGAGTAAGAATAGACGGGCATTTTGTCGTATTGTGGCTTTGTCGTATTTACAGACAATTCGATTATCATTTTAGGCTGTATTAATCCCAAACTCTGAATATACTCGGGTTTTTTAAGCTTGTCAATTGCAACCAGGTTGTTATGCTCACGCCATCAAGTTTCCAATCCAGTCTTTTTAGTATCCATGGTTTAACGGCCCATACGCACTTACCGTAATGGCACAGTGGTTTATTTATTATGATTGGGTGTAAAATGGCATAAAAGCGATCTGGGTGTAAATGGCATAAAAGCTCTTCCGGTGGCGTTTGCTTAGATTTAACGGCCTTGATCAGCGTTTGCTGCAGTAATTAGATAATCGTAATCGATTAAATATTCGTAATACTTATCGCGATTAAATAGATGAGGCTATTTATTTGTTTGGTGTTGTGTTGTGTTAATTGTGTTGCGGTGTGCTGTGCTGTGTTGTGCTGTGCTGTGTTGTTTTGTTTGTTTAGTCGTCACATGCATCGGTCAGATTGTATTGGAAATAAACAGCGAAGACAGCTAGAGTATTTGCTCAGCCAATAACTTCAACGAAACTTGAGAGGTAATAATCCTCTCCAGACTTTAGCTTTGAGAGGCAACAAAAAAAATGCAGTTTTCAAAAAGAGTCGCTAAACAGAAGTAGATTCAAGAGTCTATTTGCAAAGTATTTTCTAGCTTCCAGTTCTAGTCTATTTTACATGAGTAAACTACAACTAATGCAGAAACATTTCTAAGAAAGTTCCTTCCAGTTTTAGTCTATTTATGAGAAAACTACAACACAGAAACATTTCTAACAAAGTTCCTTCCAGTTCTAGTCTTTCAAAGTTCCTTCCAGTTCTAGTCTTTCTTATGAGAAAACTACAACACTGAAACATTTCTAACAAAGTTCTTCCAGTTCTAGTCTTTGTTATGAGAAAACTACAACACTGAAACATTTCTAACAAAGTTCCCTCCAGTTCTATACTCTTTCAAAGTTCCTTCCAGTTCTAGTCTATCTTATGAGTAAACTACAATTACAGAAACATTTCTTACAAAGTTCCTTCCAGTTCTAGTCTTTCTTATGAGAAAACTACAACACTGAAACATTTCTAACAAAGTTCTTCCAGTCCTAGTCTTTGTTATGAGAAAACTACAACACTGAAACATTTTTAACAAAGTTCCCTCCAGTTCTAGTCTTTCAAAGTTCCTTCCAGTTCTAGTCTATCTTATGAGTAAACTACAATTACAGAAACATTTCTTACAAAGTTCCTTCCAGTTCTAGTCTTTCTTATGAGAAAACTACAACACTGAAACATTTCTAACAAAGTTCCCTCCAGTTCTATAGTCTTTCAAAGTTCCTTCCAGTTCTAGTCTATCTTAAGAGTAAACTAGAAATACATGAACACAACAACCCCTCGCCCGCTTTATATGCATTTTTTAACGCCACTCCCCCCCCCCCGCCCCCCCCTTAATTTCTGTTTTTTGTTGTATTAATGACACACAGATCAGAAACATCCCAGAAAATTAGTTAGCAAGGTTCACCTGTAGTCATGTATTGACACACCGAAAGAACATGCGAAGTCAATATTAAAAAAAACAAAAAAAAACACAACGAGATGAACCAAATGACAAATTTTCATTCAAAAATGGATAAAACAGTGGCCAAGAAAAGACACAAGTCAACGTCCTAGCGTTCAACTGACAACTCTAGACAATATATTATTTATATCAATTTTCATTTTCAAGATTTCTTCCGTTTTCCCCGAGCCCGGGCGTAGGGCCGAAGGCCCGGAGCCCGGTGAGGGTGCTAATCTCGACATGCGTGTAGTCCACTTTACACGCGTGGAGAAAAAGCGAGGGAGACGAAATCTGGGAAAGAGTTTATATATATATATATATATATATATGTATGTGTCACGCGGTAAGAATAGTTGGGCACTGGTGACTAGCGACGAAGAAAACTATAAACTCTCAAACAAATAGTGTTTTGCTTTCGCTTATTTAAACGAAACGAAATGAAATGGAGCACGAAGAAAAGGATACAAACAACCCGTTTAATATATCTTGAAGAGAAACCAGAGAACTTGAAGAAACCAAACGCCGTATGGCCAACAAAAACTCAATCTGCAGTGTATGTAGCCCTGGTTTGAAGACACTCCGTGAGTCCATGGTCAAATCATCTTAAAGTGGTTAACGGTAGGATTCTTGTTGTTTTCAAGTTTTCGCTTAACCTAAACAATATTCAGCTTCACCTTTTCGTGCTTTCCCTTTGCTCATCCAAACCATAAGTCAGCTTAACTAAAGCTAACTTAAAACACTACCTTTAAGGCTTATATTAACCGTGGTGGACGTGCATGCACTTTTTATTATTAAAAATACTCATGGGCTTTGTTGGTTTTCTTGGCTGTGTTTCGACTGAAACGTTGTCTTTTGAATTCTTCTTTCTGGAATCCGATTCTACTGAATAGTTTTTATCTCAGACTCTATTATAAATGTAATTTCTGAGCTGTTAATTACTTTTAATACTGCCTTTGCAAAATGTACATGCATAAAGAAGCCATTTAAAGGCTTGCTAAAATTAATCCCTTTTGAAACCTCCTAAAAACAATATATTTTTTACAACCAGAATTTAATAATGAAATCTAAATTTTGCTTTGATATGTTCAACTTTCATTAAATGATTTAAATCAGTTTTGTCATCCTATCGACCTATCCATAAATTGTATAATTTAATATCCCAAGGATTTAACATCATTTGTTTTTATATCTGTTTGTTTTTGAATTGGCTGTATATTAGGAGTGCTTATGTTAATCAGGGGGTGGGTTGGGTGTTTTAAAAAAGCATGTAAAAGCGGGCGAGGGGTTGTTGCGTTCATGTATTTCTAGTAATTTAGCTAAACTGGTAAATAGGAATCTCCTACCGTTAAACTTCTTCTGCTTTTGTCACCACAAACACTGCCAATTCAGTCTACTCTTTTCGGATTGTTTTTCTCGTTCGCGGATTCTTACTTTTTGCGTTGTTGACACATAAATATGACAAGGCATTTCAGTTCTCTTCATCTTCTGAAAAGCCGTTTGTTTCAAAATTTCTTAATCGTTCCCTCTCGAGTTATGTAGAATACACCACAGCAAAATTCTTTACCGGCTTTGAACAGTTTCAGGACACATCCTTCTTCTTTCAGTTGATTTCGGTCGGCATCGTTTTCGGTCTTTATCGTATTAATTTATAGGCTTTTTTCAGTGGTTTTAAGTCGTATTTATTGTTGTCTTTTTCTCGCTGCCACATCTCTTCTTAGCCTTCTTTGTTTGGTCTTTTTCCATAGTAATATTAATGTACATTTTAGCCGAAACCATTTTTCTGGCAAAGATTTCTTTCGTCATGATCGCGGTTGAGAAACTATTTCGTAATCCAACCGAACTTATAAATTATAATTTGCTGACGTAAATTTAAATAATTTGAATAATTTAACAGGTTAGTTACCAGTATTCAAACTGCGCAAGTTGTAGATTTGATAACATATATATATTTCTAAAATTCATTAATAATTCATGAGGAAAACACAAAGAAAAATCATGAGCGTATCGGATCTATATATGTGATATAGACTCGCTCTAAGTTTCTCGCTGGTTTTTAACGGCTGAGATAAGCTTAATTTTCAAAATTACTACGCCAATGAACGTATGAAGTGATTCTTTTTAGAAGCCATTTATAAACCTTGCAGTACGGGCTTTATCGGCTCTAAAACACTCGGCTATCGCCTCGTGTTTTATATCCGATAAAGCCCTCCTGCGCGGTTTATAAATATTACATATAAACAGGTTTCAGAATTACTTTCAGCTTTTCATCTCGCGTGTAAAGTGGACTCCACGCACGTCGAGATTAGCACCTCCGCCCGGGCTCGGGGACTACAATTACAGAAACATTTCTAACAAAGTTCCTTCCAATTCTAGTCTTTCTTATGAGTAAACTACAACACTGAAACATTTCTAACAAAGTTCCCTCCAGTTCTATAGTCTTTCAAAGTTCCTTTCAATTCTATAGTCTATCTTATGAGAAAACTACAACACTGAAACATTTCTAACAAAGTTCTTCCAGTCCTAGTCTTTGTTATGAGGAAACTACAACACTGAAACATTTCTAACAAAGTTCCTAATTCCAGTTCTAGTCTTTCTTATGAGAAAACTATAACACTGAAACATTTCTAACAACGTTCCTTCCAGTTCTATAGTCTTATTTTCTTATGAGTAAACAACTACTAAACTGCAACGCAGAAACATTTCTAACAAAGTTCCGTCCAGTTCTGGTATTTCTTATGAGAAAACTGCAACACTGAAACATTTCTAACAAAGTTCCTTCCAATTCTAGTCTTTCAAAGTTCCTTCCAGTTCTAGTTTTTCTTATGAGAAAACTAAAACACAGAAACATTTCTGACAAAGTTCCTTCCAGCCCTAGTCTATCTTACGAGAAAACTACAACACTGAAACATTTCTAACAAAGTTTGATCCAGTTCTAGTCTTTCTTACTTTATGAGAAAACTGGAACATTGAAACATTTCTGACAAAGTTCCTTCCAGTATCTTACGAGAAAACAACACAGAAATATTCCTAACAAAGTTCCTTCCAGTTCTAGTCTATCTTATGAGAAAACTATAACACTGAAACATGTGGCATTGTGCATCGAAGAGAACCAGTTCACTTTGCAGTTCTGCACGGCCCTTTCATGTTTTTCAGCCAATCAGGGAAAACCCTGCTTGTGTTTGTCAGGATACAGCTACACTAAACTTAGTTTTAAAGCTACATTTGTTGAATTAATATTTATATTGTATATTTACAGTAGTGATAAGATGTTAAAATAATACCAATCTTAAATAAAACTTTAAATTTTTTTTAACTTGAGGCCACTCAGAGACTGCATACCTCAGGAACCAGTGGGTATTGATATCCTGCTAAGCAGGCTAGCTCAACACCTACTTACTATACACATCTAAATAGAATACTTGATTGCACTCGTACCATTATGCAAAAAAGTTGGGTCTTGATGATGACCACACTTTTCTATAAAACAATGGAACTGTCAAGTGCATTGTTTTGTTTTTTTGTTAATTCAGCTAGTTTATCAATATATTGCATATAATTTTTTTGTGGATAAGCTTACAGTCATCCAATTTTCACCCAAAATTTAACTAAAATTTAATGGGTTGGTTTTTGGTCTGTGGTCAACACACAAAGTCACGTGAATATCAGGTCCATACTGACAGACATACAGATATAGGCACAGACAGACAGACATAGACAGACATAGACAGACATAGACAGACATAGACAGACATAGACAGACATAGACAGACAGACAGACAGACAGACAGACTGTAGACAGACAGACAGACAGACAGACAGACAGACAGACAGACAGACAGACAGACAGACAGACAGACAGACAGACAGACAGACAGACAGACAGATGGATGGATGGATGGATGGATGCATGGACAAAGGTAAAAACAGCACTTCATGACAGAGGTAAATATACACACTGATAAAAAAGCAATAAATACATCATAATTTTCGTTATACAAAATTATCAAAAGTATTCTAGATCTCCAGCAAATAAATGTCTAAAATGCCTAGCTTAAAAGACGTTACTGTTATTATTTTTTATTGTTCTAATAAAAAATAATATCAAGCCACAAAAATCACAATTTGAATAATAGAATATTTATTCTATTAAATCTTTACATACCAAGTTATATTAAAAAAAGCTCTATATGTCACACTATTTTAGCCAAAATTACATGTATCTTATTCTTATATTCAACCTTTAGGCTGCAAACGTCAAAATTAAAGCTGCACGTAAGTCGTTACTACATTAATACAATTTATACAAAATACGAGTCACCTAACAACTATGGACGTTTTACATATACTTTAAAGTGCCAATGCAGCGAAATTTCACCCCAGTTTGTTATGATTGCATTTGAAAGAACACTTAAAATGACAACGTAACATCTTTCATAGAATTTCATTTCCTTGCTTCATTCTTGAGATATTCAGGTTTGTTTGATATGCAAATGTCATATAAATCACACTGCATAATGACTTTTTAAATAGCATCAATTTTAGGATAGTCCAAATATTTTACACCCAGCAACACACGTTTAGTGATAGTATGGCTACATACATGCAAGTGCAAATTTTTATTAAGTACTTTCGATAAGCACTCTCAAAGAAAATCATACTTTTCTAAAAAGTCATTATGCAGTGTGATGTCATAAGTATGACATTTGCATATCAAACAAACCAGAATATCTCAAGAATGAAGCAAGGAAACGAAATTCTACAAAAGATGTTACGTTGTCATTTTAAGTGTTCTTTCAAATGCAATCATAAAAAACTGGGGTGAAATTTCGCTGCATTGGCACTTTAATCTAAATTAGATTCCAAATTAGATTCCTGCCTAACCAAAAAAATCCCTCAAGATGTCAATTTGCAATCCGTTTTAATCTTGACCATCTGTGTACCTCTGTGCATGCTTCTTGTATCTCTTTTATATTTTCGTATAATTTAAAACTGTTTTTATGAGATTTTTTGTGATTTTGGGACAATGTTGTTTGTGCCAATATTTTAATATTCTTAAAAATTTAATATAAAAATTGGACAAATTTAAAAAAAAATACGTTTAAAGTCAATAACTTAATTGAAAAACAATTACCCAAACTTACCTCGGAATTGTAAAAGTGCATTTTCCTTGAGGATAAAGCGTTTGTCTGCCATTCTTAGAAGTGAAAAGGCTCACAACTGTTGTTCATCAGTTCATGTCACATAAAAATCGCCATTTTGTAAAATCGTAAAACATCGTGTAATACAACACCAAGTACACCAATCTCGTCCCCAGAGCCAAACCCCTCGCACGCTGCCCGCGCGGCAGGGCATATTTGGCTCTGGGGACGAGATTGCAAGTCCTTCGTGGAAAAAGGCGCGTAGAGGAGAAATTGATAGAGTGTTCTCAAATGTGTTCACAGGTATTGTTCACATGTGGTCCAATCTTGTACTAGGTTTACAGTTGCTATTGTTGTACTTGAAACCATAACCAGCCGACAATTTAAAAAAATAAAGAATAAAACATAATCCGAAAATCTTCATTTTGTGACTAAACAAGATAAGACAAAATGAAACTCTATTTCAAAGTCATTATCAAACCAATAATTTACAAGCTTATATATATATATATATATATATATATATATAATCAAATATATATATATTATACATATAGTCATCAAACCAATAATTTACAAGCTTATATATATATATATATATATATATATAAGCTTGTAAATTATTGGTTTGATGACTATATGTATAATATATATATATTTGATTATATATATATATATATATTTATTATATAGCATGCTATCGGATATGAGCTTTTGCGTAATCTGATTGGTTCCCTACTACCAGGCTATCAGCTCATATCCTACTAGTAGAGGAAAAACAAGATGGCGGCACGTTTTTTTAAACTGCCGAAAAGAGTTGAAATTGACGGATTTTTATACAGAAAAACATCAACACCCTCAGTAGATAACCCCCCCCCCCCCGCCATATAGTGTCCAAAGGGATGCCGCCTCATTAATATTCAGCGTGACTCACGCACCGTGACTCACGCATGACTCACGCCTGTGACATGATTGGGCAAGATAGGATTATATTTTTTAGGACCTAGATATTCAAACAGAGTAAGTCATCCTAGAATTATTGCTAACTAAACCCTAGTTCATGAGCGAGGAAATTGTAGGAAGATAGAATGAGGAATCACCTCGAGAAGTCGTGAAAAGAACGATTTTAAGTGTCGAAATATGAACTAAAGGCAAAGCGATTTATTACTTTGAAAGCGTTGCTAGGTTAACTGGAGTACAAACAGAGTAAGTCATCCTAGTGATTACTGCTAACTAAACCCTTGTTTATATAAGCGAGTAAATCGTAGGAAGATAGAATGAAGAATCACTTTAAGAAGTCATGAAAAGAACGATTTTAAATGTCGAAATATAAAGGCAAAGCGATTTATTACTTTGAAAGCGTTGCTACGCTTTCTGTTACTAAGTGTGATATTTGCATATTTATCCTGAGTGCACGTGCAGGAGACAAAAGAGAAACTCATTAGGGTCATTAAGAGGATTAAGCGCTTGGGCAAGTCTAGTCAAGAGAGTCATTAGCAACACGCGTACATGTAATACAGAATTTAAAATATTTTATTGAGAAATATATCTTTACACAAAAAACTCTTGATTATTTAGTGATCTATCGGTAACACTAGCATATGGGCATACAGTACATCTTATAATCCGAAGGCATGGATCATGAGCCTTGAATTCTGTACCACAAACATTACATATCAGATTTCGATTAACGCATTTGTTAAAATATTTCCACAAACACTTAGGACACTCAATTACATGTGTAAAATTAACAGGATTCTGACAACGTTCGCAATCAACAGGTTCGTCAATTATAGAATTTTCTGATTCTATTTCGGTGTAGTCCTTATCGTTTTCTGAATCTTCTTCGCAGGAAGTTTCTTCGTTTTCGCTCTCTGATTCTGTTTCTTCTTCTGCCTGCGCCAACATTGTTAGCACTCGAACATTTTCGATAAGGTTTTTGTCAATGTTAATGTCGGCGAGTCCTTTTACAAATACGTTTAAACCAGCTGGTTCGAGAATTCCTGAGAAGTAAGGTGATACACAGTATTCTACCAATTCGGCTATTTTTGTGTTTGGTATAGTTCTTCCTTGATACACAATTTCTCCTTTGGGATTCCATGTTAAGTTGACATAGGAGTCGAGTAAACTATTCAACAAAGAGGACGCGTTCGCTTCATCGACTCCGTAGTCAAAATGTGACAGTATTTCTTTAACACGAAAATCGTCATGTAACCTTTCTCCCATAGTGTTCAGGGTTCGAATGATGGTCTTTAAAAAATATCGTTGTTTTTATATTAGTTCTGCGAGTCCTTCTAAAACTGGACCAAGTAGGACATCAAGAAATCCTTCACCTTTTTGAACCAGTATCTCTTTTTTTCTCATAAAACTACTTCGGGGACTAGCCAAAGTTGATATGTCGTCGCTATAAGGCCTAACGACTTCAAGCAAAGCAGGTGATAATTGATATTGCGTTGACCAAAAGTTCAACATACAATCACAAATGCATCTAATTTGCTCAGGGCTAGCAGTCTCCAACAAACCTCGCTGTTGAATAGGTTCACTTGTACATAAAAGTTCAAGAAACGGTTTGTGCTTTTTGATCAACATCTCTATTTGACAGTCAATGTCTAAATGAGGAAAACGCTACCAAAACACATATTTTAAGAGGGGGGGAGGAGGAGGAGAAGGAGGAGGAGGAGGAGAAGGAGGAATATTTTAAGAGGGGGGAGGAGGAGGAGGAGGAGGAGGAGGAGAAAGGGGAGGAGGAGGAGAAAGAGGAGGAGGAGGAGGAGCAAATAGACACACACACATACAAAAGCATTTAGCTTAAAATATTTATTTCGGTTTTCGCTCAAACATATACATATCAAAAGTTTTAGTAAGGTCTGCTTCTTAGATTATATTTAGGCGTTTTTATTTTAAAAGTAGCGTGATAGTCTTTATTGTCTTCTGGTGATAATTGTGATACATCTTCTTTTGTCATGGGTAAATATTTTGATCGAGTCATCAATAGATGATGTTCATACTCTTCTCTATCATCTGGGGTCATCTTTGCCAAGTCGCTTTCTTTCCAATCCGAAGAGCTTTCCCAGTTATGAAAGAAATTATGTTTAAGCGTTGGTTGTTCAACGGTGGGAGGCGGTGTTACAAAATAGGTTTTAGGTGTAGCGGTTGCTGTAGGGAAACTCCACGGAAGATCGTCAGTTTCTTGCTTTATCTTTGGTGTCAAATTTTCTGAAGTTTTTGGTGGCTGAGTTTGAAGATTAGTCAGAGGTTGAGACTGATTCTGCAGTTGGTTTTGAAACGTCAGAAAACGTCCTAACTGATTGGAGTAGAGTATGCTCTTTTCTTCAGGTGTTAACTGTGGCGCTTGTACAATATCTTGCATTTTTTGTTCTGTATTGTACATGGCATTAACGATCGGAGGTAATTGATAGGATTGCTTTTGTATGAAACTACCCAGCTGTTGCTGCAGGCTGGAGCTATTTTCTCCGGGTAGAACATTGGTCTTGAGGCGGTGATCGTCGTCCGTAGTCGGCTTTAGATCAAGCATTAAATAACCATGAGGGCGACTTGTGGCTTCCTCGGAGGAGAAAGAGGAGGAGGAGAAAGAGGAGGAGGAGAAAGAGGAGGAGGAGAAAGATAAATATATAATACGAAATTCTCTAAGAAGTATTTATTCTGCTCATGCTCTTCAATGAGTGAACATGTCTTATGCCTGCAGCACTTGTGGAAAAACGTTTTCAACACTATTCAACATGCAACGTCATATAAAAAATTCCCATAAAAACAGTACTTATTCAAGACCAGCACATCTTCTCACTGACGCAACAGTCATGCGGCATCCGTTCACATGCATTGTTGCAGGGTGTACTCAGAGCGGCAAAACAGTATGGGTGAATACACTTCTGGAAAACGCCAAAACTATGATTAATCCTCCTCCCGAACGTATCCTAAAGTGTTTTACTTGTGGAGTTTACTGCGATATAGCGTTTTCTTGATTTTTAGAGCAAAATATTGTTGCTAGGACACTGCTTTACTTGGATGCATAAATTAACACAGACACGGGTTAACGTTTTAAACAATTTATTCCTCGTAGTATAACAATTTTACACAAATATACAGTTCTTAAACATATTGTCCAGCTTTTACAGTATTTTCCAGCTTTGATCGCTTGACTTTGTAAACTGTTCCGTCTTCCGCTAGTAGGAGTTTACGTTTTTGTCCCTTGTGTTCCACAGACTTGACATCCAAAACTATGACTACACTTCGTTTCTTTTCTGCAGGCAATAGAGGAATTTTTTCGTAATCGAGTACACCAATTAAAATATTAACCATTTATTTTTGTCTTTCTTCATTTCCCCAGAGTTAGAACGTTTTCGTTTACTGATCTGTCCATGTTTTAATTTGGCGGCTCGTAAGTAAACATTAAATTTTCTTTCCATCTCTTCTTGCCGCTTTAATAAATTTTCCACACTTTCCTCCATACTGAATTCCTTTGGTTCTTCACTCTGTCGAGGTACACATATTCCTATCTTACTCCACTTTAGCCACTTCTTGCGTTCTTCCGTGTCCATGCCATGTACTTGATCGAGATGATTAGCTAGTCTAGCAAGATTTGTACTACCGCAACCAAAAACAGGACAGTTCCTACGCGTACGACCCATTTTTAGATGTTTGCTCAATGAGTTCCTAATAATAATTGACTCATTTTTTAGGTGTGTTAGATATTTTATTTGGCCCGTTTACGCCCGTTTTGGCCCTATAAGGCACTATGCGGCCCGATGGCCCGTTTGCTGACTAGACGTCCTAACCTGGGCAAGCCCAGGCTTGTCATGCTCCACTATTGTGACGTCACTACAAAAAGTGATTAGCATGCAAAAATGCGTTATATAAAGCGTCCTTCGCAGTTTTTTTTCTCATTCTGTGTTACAACTTTGTGCTGTGAACATCTCTCTTAAAATCTACAAGTCATCTTGGTAATATGCAAGCTCTTGGTCTTTTTTCTCGTCGTGCTATTCTTGGTCGATCCAACAAGAGTACTGTTGTGTTGGAGAAGATTGCTAAAGAGAACTCCCTAAACAGAACAGGGACTGTCAATTTTAACAAGTACGGGAGGCAAGATGGTATTGGCTTCTCGCCATGCAGTGATAAGTTCGTGGATAACTTTTTGTTCTATGTTCTCGTGCCAGATTATTTCGTGACGGCTAAGAAAACATACACGGAAGTCGGCCATGTCAACAAACACATTCGAGATATGCTAACTCGTTTTGGATTTGGTAAATGCGAAGTCAAAGCTGTCGCCCTGTCACCGTTAAAGGAACAGCCGAAAGCAGACGAATTGGACAAAGTGTATGGGAGGCTTAAAACGAAAGAGACTGACGAAACTGTGTACTACGTGCAGGAATTTAAGATTTCCTGTGCAAACGAGGAATATTCCAATATTCTCGAGTTCCTACGGACAGACGAGTACAGGATTAGGAATATCTTCTTAAAAGATATTGACGTGACGATGGATTACTCTGGAAGCTTTGACAAAGACGAAGTTATCCACCATCTGACGACAAACGAAGGATTTCGTATGCAAGGATGTACAACAGACGCGGACAGAACAATTCTGGACAATACCGACCAAGTTGGAAACAACTGCCTTACGTACATGGAAACTGTGCAAGGCGTGACGACCCGTTGTAAAATTTACAACAAGATGGTGCAGATGTTGGAGAGTAAGAGCGTACGAGAAACCGTTGGACAGCATTGGAAGGACTGGGTATGCCAAAAAGATACTCGTTTGGCCAAGGCTCGGGATTTAGCCAAAGATCGTGGTTTGACTCGAGCAGAGGTGACGTTTTACTGCGCAGACAATGTTCCTTGTGACAGCCTTATGGAGGACACTCTTAGGCGCATAACACAATATGTGCCTCCTTCTTTGGTCTACTCCACTCCATTTGCATATACCTGGAGAGCTTACTGTGACGTAATGTTACATAGCTTGGTCGTCATAGACAGAACACGCGATGTTGGATTACTAGTCTACACGTACAGCGAGATGACAAAGAACATTAGTGGACAGTTTGTAGATAAGTGGTCGGAAAAAGAAAGATGGTGTCTTGGTAATCTTACCCTCGGTGCTAGCCTACCTCTGGATGTCATCGAAGTGTGCGATCGAAGTAAAGCTATAAGTACGAAAGGCACAACTAAGACCAAAGACGTATACGTAGACATTTCCGGAACGCGATATTTTAAAAATCGTAAGAACGGGAACGCAGACTTTACGACAAGACTAGTATCGAAAGGTGGAGTTTACAGTTGGTTCGAAGGAAGTGTCGAAGATAATGCATTGTTGTTAGATAAAGCGGGGTTTGTTGCCCACGAACACTGTACACCTTATCTCGCACACGTAAAAGGAAGCAAAACATGTAAGATTGATATGGAGCTATGCCGAGCAGACATTCTGGACATTAAACTACCAGTTAAACAGTGCAACACCCCCGAGCGGAAAGAGCGAAATGAGCAATGGAAAGATATGGCTGGCGAAGCAGCGAAAGAGATCCGAGAGAGCCGAAAGCCTATCGAAGATACCATTGCAGAGAAAAGGAAGAGATTGCAGCTCTTAGAAAATTATAGCAGCGCTTTCTCCGACAACAAAATCATCCATCTTAAAGATTTGCCTTTGGGATCGTACAACGTCATGGCCATGCGAGAGACCCAAACCCAATTTGGAGAGAAGTACATCATGTTAATAGACCAAAACGGAACTCTAGGACTTTGCTATTCCAATAAGTATATCGAAACTTTCTTGCGAGAAAACCTAACGGATGGACAGAAGGAGACAATAAGAGATCCTAAGCGTAACTACCTCACACTCTTCGAGAAACCACTGGCTATCCTTAATATTACTGGATGGGGTCGCACTCCACAGCGAAACGTTATCGTCTACTGCAATATGACCTTCGCCGAAGACATGGTAAAACACGCTATTAAACAACTGCAGGGGCAAGTAACGAAGGAGATACAAGAAGAACAAGTAAAGTTGAGAAAGGTGCACGTGGAATCGACGAAGTCTTCGAAGGCCACACCAACACTGACGAGGGAAGAAATGGTGCCTTACAAGCATATGCGAAATTTGGCCGAGTTGCCTCTTGGTTCGACCCACACACTTGTGGCAATCGGTTACATCGAGCATTACGGGCAAGAAAAACTTGTGGTCAAATTGGCCGATGGTGTACTTTACCAGGCTGGAGATAATTTGGAGGAACAGAAAGAACAATTAACAACAGAATGCAAAATCATCGTATCCAAAACAAAGTTATCTTCTACCAGAAGGAAGTTTGCTGTATGTAAAGTTGTACAATGCAAGGATTGGGCTGGCCTACTGGACTACGAGAAAGTGCCTCTATTGCCTGCAGAAAAGAAACGAAGTGTAGTCAAAGTTTTGGATGTCAAGTTTGTGGAACACAAGGGACAAAAACGTAAACTCCTACTAGCGGAAGACGGAACAGTTTACAAAGTCAAGCGATCAAAGCTGGAAAATACCGTAAAAGCTGGACAATATGTTTAAGAACTGTATATTTGTGTAAAATTGTTACACTACGAGGAATAAATTGTTTAAAACGTTAACCCGTGTCTGCGTTAATTTATGCATCCAAGTAAAGCAGTGTCCTAGCAACAATATTTTGCTCTAAAAATGTATACATTTTCGTATTCGTTAAACCCCCTTTATCTCCCTTTTGAACTAGGGTTTAGTTAGCAATAATTCTAGGATGACTTACTCTGTTTGAATATCTAGGTCCTAAAAAATATAATCCTATCTTGCCCAATCATGTCACAGGCGTGAGTCATGCGTGAGTCATGCGTGAGTCACGGTGCGTGAGTCACGCTGAATATTAATGAGGCGGCATCCCTTTGGACACTATATGGGGGGGGGGGGGGTATCTACTACCCTCAAACCAATGTATAAAAAAACAACATTGTGTAAAAATACATTAACAAATACACAATTTAGCATGGTAAATGGTAAAATTCACCTAAAAATTACGTATTTTTACTTCAAAAACCTGACTAAATTAACGGGTTGATATTAATTTGTTGCCAAACAAAGAAACTCACGGTTAAAATCAAGCTTACAACACACATTTCGTAGGAGATCACCAGTAAAGAGACATTTTTTATTTAGATCAGCATTTGGAGTAGTAAAAAGCATGTTCTTTTTCAAAAACAACCAACTAAGTAATTTAGTTTCACTGCCGAAGGTGTTTCAGTTTCATTTTTGCATGAAATCAAAACCTTTTTCACGACAGCAACGCTAATATAAACAACTGACCCACCTTTTGACTTCATAAAGGTACCTTTTAATCTTTTTTGTTGATCTGCTTAACACATTTTTTGCCTCTCGAGCAACATTTATGCAACATTTCAAAGCTGTTTACCGAACGGCTCAGCGAGAAACTCTATGTGAATGCATCATTACGCATGGCGGAAGTATTAGTTGCCTGTGCCGGAAGTTTGTTGTTTCAAACATTTCGCTGTAATTTTGTCTCTTGTACAGTGCTTGGCTATATAATAAAACAGTTATACCATTCGCTCTCGTCGTATACGAACTAATAGCCAACTCGGCGAAGCGCCTCGTTGGCTATGAGCTCATATACGACTCGAGCTCATGGTATAACTGTTAAATATATATATATATATATATATATATATATATATATATATATATATATATATATATATATACCAGATGGCATTTACAAGCTTATATATATACCCGATAACATTTTTCCAAGTGATTAAGCGATGACATCATTCTTGTGATTATTATATATATATATATATATATATATATATTTAAGCAGCCCACTAACCGATATTTTTCAGTCGCCTGATGATCCCGTTTAGGGTGAAACCTCTGGTAGCGAAGACTTTAAGGTAAAACTATACTTCATACTTTGTATATATATATATATATATATATATATATATATATATATAATAATCACAAGAATGATGTCATCGCTTAATCACTTGGAAAAATGTCATCGGGTTGACAAATCAGGATAAAATATGCCAGCTAATTGCTTGGAGCAAATGAAGATAAAAATAGTTTTGCTTTTTGTTTTGTTTTGTTTTGTTTTGTTTTGTTGTTTTGCTTTTTGTTTTGTTTTGTTTTGCTTTGTTTTTTTTGTTTTTGTTTTTGTTTTTGTTTTGTTTTGTTTTGTTTTGTTTTGTTTTTTTGTTTTGCTTTTTGTTTTGTTTTGTTTTGTTTTGTTTTGTTGTTTTGCTTTTTGTTTTGTTTTGCTTTGTTTTTTTGTTTTGCTTTTTGTTTTGTTTTGTTTTGTTTTGTTTTGTTTTGTTTTGCTTTTTGTTTTGTTTTGCTTTTTGTTTTGTTTTGTTTTGTTTTGTTTTGTTTTGTTTTGTTTTGTTTTGTTTTATTTTGGTTTTGCTAAGCTATCAACTTTAAATAAGCGTAATGAGCTCGTGACTGTGTATTGCTTTTTGTTTTGCTTTTGGTTTTGCTTTTTGTATTGCTTTTTGTTTTACTTTTGGTTTTGCTTGTTTTGCTTTTTGTTTTGCTTTTTGTTTTGCTTTTTGTTTTCTTTTTAAGTGCTAACACTAGTTTGTAATTCTTGTCGTTTTCTTAAATTATGTTCGTACAGTAAGTTATTAGTATTGTAAATGATTCAATTTACCATTGTGTAATTGTCACGGCAAAAAAGGCCCTTTTTGGAGTGGTCAACAAAATTTTATCTATCCAACAGACTTAAAAGTAAAGCCAATTGTAACAACACAAATAGCAGATTTATTTTCATAAATAACATACAGTATACATGTATATCAAAGAAGTATTTACATGATTTTATAGTATTATCATACACAGTTAAATATATAACGAATTATAGAGCTGTATATAGTTTAGACATACGAAACTAAAAAAAACCAATTAATATGTTCACTCGATCACCTCGGTCTCGCACCTCCTTCCTAGTATCACACCAGTAATTGCTGATTAATCTAGACACACAAATGTTGTGCATCTCTAAAAACTTTTGAAGGGGGACTACAGTCCATTTTGCGCATGTCCATAAAATTATTTACGTTTTAATTTGAGTTCTTATAATCTAGATAATATTTTGATAAAAATTAATACCATTTTGATAAAGTCTCGGACGAATCAGTTCAAAGAGTTAGACCACAGATTCACCGGTTCTAAGCCGCGTAAAAATCAAGCAACACTACAGCAACTGATCCTGATCTGTCATCAGATTGCTTTCCTCTTTAAAGTGCCTTTGAATCGAAAATTAAGTTTGTCTTATTTGAAAGAACACTGAAAATGATAGAGTAACATCTTTTGCAGTTTTTTCCCCTTGCTTCGTTCTTGAGATATTTCAGTTTGTTTGATATGCAAATTAAACTGACACTTTGACGTCACACGTGCATATTGAGTTATCGAAAAACGTTATATATCTTTGCTACTGTCAAATATAATCACTTGAAAACCTACATGCTTAGTGCTCTGGGCGAAAGACACGCACATGCATGCTTCCTTCGAATTATTTTGGTTTGATAATAGCATGCAACTATATATAACATTCTTCAATAAATCATTATGCACAATGACATGTGACGTTAAAATGTTTAATTCACATATCAAACAAACTAAAATATCTCAAGAACGAAGCAAGGAAACGAGAAAATTCAAAAGATGGTATTCTATCATTTAAGTGTTCTTTCAAATAAGACAGACTTAATTTTCGTTTCATAGGCACTTTAAATTCTCTCCATCTCCGAAATGTTTCAAATAAATATATCTTAGAAGAATCTCTGGTGGCATAATATTGTTTCCTGCTACTACCACAACCAGTGCTCGACGAAAGGGTTATATGTTTGTATCTAACGATTTGGCCATCTTGTTTACGAACACGATCAACATCAGCTATTGGCCACGTAAAATAAGAAGTTCGAGTGTATCATATTTCTGGTGGAGTCCCCAACAACAAAATCAAAGAACATGCGCAAAACAGACTGTAGTCCCCCTTTAAATTATAAGTACTGACACCAGTGTTATAATATGAGCTAGAATGAGACACTGATGTAGACAAATCTAATCTCTCATATCTTAATAAAGAGGTCAGACTTTTTCATGCCAAGGCATCCCCCAATGTGCTTTTTAGTATGAGCCACTAGATGTTTTGTTCATCTGACACAATATTTAGCACACGAAAAACAATGATCAATGCAATCAGAATGGCACCTGTAACTATGGCTGAAATGGCCAACATCAAGGCTGATAGTCCAGAAGCCTTTGCTTGAGCGTAGTTTCCAAGATGATATTGATCTCGCGACTAAAAATTGCAAAAAGAGAAAACTTAATACCCCCAGCTTTTTATGTTAGTGGTGTGTTCAGCTTAAAGTTGGTAAAGTTATTTCGTTTGTTTTTGCTGTACAAGCTGTCGTAAGTTAAACTCGTAAGAGAAAATTTAAACTCTGAGCTCCAGACGGGACTCAAACTCACAACCATCCGAATGCCAGCCGGACGCCCTAACCATTGAGCCACTGAAACTCGCATGGTAGAGCGAGGTTGTTTATGATATTTATACCTGGGAACGAGTCAAACCGTACGTGTGTAACAAATATTTGTTGGACTACAGGTCGCATTGTGTCAGTCTATTTTCAGTAAATGTTTTTCTATGTTGGTATATAGAGTTTTTCTCTGAGTTGAACTTACGATAGCTTGTAGAGCAAAAACAAACAAAAAAACCCCAAGAATACCCCTTTGTTAACATTCAAGTGTGACCAAGTAAAGTCGATATACAGCTTTCTATTTAAATTTTAAAGTTACTATTAAGCGAAAGAACACTTAAAATGACAGAGAAACATATTTTGCAATTTTTAGGTTTTTTGCTTTGTTGTTGAGATATTTCAGTTTGTTTAAGTAGACAAATTAAACATCTTGACGTCACTTCATAACATATGCATATTGACTTATCGGAGAAGGTTATTAGATATTTTTTCTATTATCAAACCAAATTAATTTTAATGAAGAATGTGGGTGTGATTCACCCACATCACCAAACATGTAGAATTTATAAGCGATTAAGTTTGATAATAGCAAAGATATACAACTTTCTCCAATAACTCATCAAAAGACATGCACATGTGACGTCAAGATGTCTAATTTGAGTAATTTCCATATTAAACAAACTAAAAGAACAAAGAAGCAAGAAAACCAATACTTTTGGGTAGATCGAGCAGATATTTATTATTTATTGATATTCACTTAAATTAAATTAAACTGAATATACATTGCAATGTATATTCAGTTTTAAGTGAATATCAATACATAATATATATATATATATATACAGTCGACCCGAGGTGTCCGCTTAAGAGGGGTGTGAGCTTAAAAGGGGTTGCACAGTAGGGGGTACGCATGTGTTGACCAGCTTTTTGTGTCTATATACGTAGGGTTTTTCCCACTATAATTCTATAAATCAATCAATACAGCACACTAACTGATTTAAACAGATTCACAATTCAAAGTGTTGATCTCTAGGTTAATCTCAAGTGTCGATTATCACTGTTATTAAAGAAGACGTTAATTTTGACATGGATTTGTCCGCTTAACGGAGGTTAATTTGCTCACTGGAACCAAAGACAGGTGTCCTTTAACGCTTAAGAGGGGTGTCTGCTTAAAAGGGGTTGTAACTATAGTGTATTGTTAAAGAAATCACTGGGACCTCGCCTAGGTGTCCGTTTAAGAGAGGTGTCCGTTAATAGGGGTTCGACTATATATATATATATATATATATATATATATATATATATATATATATATAAATTAAATATAAATTAAATATATATATATATATAAATTATATATATATATATAAATTAAATTTATATATATAAATTAAAATATATATATAAACATAATCACTTGAAATTAAAACATACATGTTTGATGTTGTTGGAAAAACACACCCACACGAAGGGCCTTCGCTCGAAACCTTAGACTCCCATGTTCTCTGTTGCGGCAGTAGCTATATCAAACCTTACTATATTTCGATTGTTCGTACAAATTAATTTGGTTTGATCGGCCATGTTATATACCATCTCTCATAATTTATTATACACGTGTAACGTCAAGATGTTTAATTGTAAATCAAACAACCTGACATATCTAAAAACGAAGCTAGGAAACAAAAAACTGAAAAAATGTTAAGCCTTCTTTAAGACTGATTTAATTTTCGTTTTATGGGATGCACTTTAAAATATTCTACTTACAACTGTATTTTGAATCTGAGAGCAGTGGCTATTTCTAGGCTCCAATATACAAGATTTCTAATATTTCCGTATATACATAATTCAGTTCACATATTTCTAGTGAAATAGTATAACACTTACATCTCTCGATTTCCTTACAGCTAATCCACCGAGAAAAATGCAGCAAAACAAGCTACAAATTGACCAGCCCATGTGATCTGACGGAGGTGGCAGATAACGTATACCAGCTACAGGGGGCTGTAAAACAAAAGCAAAAACATTAGGTCACTGAATTATACATTTTTTTGCGAAGGTTTTATAGTGTCGTTTTCTCCTCAAAGTGTCTGTGAAGTGGAAATTTTTCTATTTTAATAAACAGAAGAGCGTGACAGGAGCATTCACTTAAAAGTTCAACACAATCTAGTGTATAGTTCTCAAATTATGAACTCTCGAAGTTTTCCATGGCTAGTTCGCATTTGGAGAAATCAGTGACTAAAATCCATTGTTCTTATGCATAATATAATATAATATAATATAATATAATATAATATAATATAATATAATATAATATAATATAATATAATATAATATAATATAATATAATATAATATAATATAATATAATATAATATAATATAATATAATATAATATAATATAATATAATATAATATAATATAATATAATATAATATAATATAATATAATATAATATAATATAATATAATATAATATAATATAATATAATATAATATAATATAATATAATATAATATAATATAATATAATAACAGTTTTTAGTACGCATCTTACATACGTCTCGATGCGTTTACAAAGTTTAAAAAGAGCTAAATACATGTATGTCAATAATCTAAATTACAAATGTGAAGAATGATTAAAATAAAATCCTACTACTACTAATAGTACAGATATGATAAAAGAAGGGGTCAACAGCAGAAAGTTTCCTTAAATAAATATGTTTTGACTTGAGATTTGAATGATATTACAGAGCTAGCATTTCTAATGGTAGCTGGTAGGCAGTTCCATAACTTAGGAGCTAAGACGGAAAACGCCCTGTCTCCATAGGTAACGGTGGCAGACTGGGGAACAGTTAATAGGCCCTGAGACGCTGAGCGCAGAGAACGCTTTGGAACATAAGGTTCCAGCAAGTCAGAGAGATATGCAGGCGCGCGATTACTAACAATCTTATAGACGGTTAGTAAGATCTTAAAGTTTCCATCTTTACTAATGGAAACAGTGTGATGCCCGATAGTTATAGCAGTAACTGATGTTAAATTTGAGAACTTAGAATGAAAATGTACTATATCTGTTTTGGAAGGATTGCAACAAAGTTTGTTGGATACAAAAAAAAAAAAATGTCCATCGGCGTACGTCATAAGGCATAGCTAACGAGAGCCCATGCAAATTTATCCAGTTATAATATGCATGACAACATTACTGGATTCTGATTGGTTGAGAGGAGCGCAGTAAATCGCTAATTACACTCTGGAGAGTGCAAACTATGTTACCATGGTGACAGTGGTAACATTCAAAATGGCGGATCTATTTTGAAGTGGACAGATGGCACTCTGGCAGGTACTATTTTCAGTCTTCCAACGACTTGTGGTACACTATGAATTGAGAATTGCTTTTAATATTTTCAAATGAATACACAGTTTACCTAAACCGAGAATTTTGAAGAAGACGTTTTGAAAGGCTTGGATGAGTACGAAGCGTAGGTGTCGCATTCGCAAGGCAAAGCACTTGTATTTTGTTCAGCAAGTTTGATGTTTATGGTTTCTTCCAGTTGCTTGTAAGATTCCTTGTCGAAAAATTAAATGACTAGTTGAAAGACCATTGTTAAAATTGTTTAAGGAATAAAGGACTGGGGTTAATCATCCTTACTCGCAGCCAGTGGCTAAATTGCGAAGGACGCAGATCAACGTGGCCTAATTGTCGAGGCATATCAAAGGCGCTCCAGGCAGCCGCCATATACGACACAGTTCAGACCACGGATCACAGCTATGATGTAGGTTTGTTAACGTTGATTTTACTGAAGGAGGAAAACCAGGGAACCCGGCGAAAAACCTTCGAAGCAATTAGGAGAGATCAACTACAACTCTACTCACATGAGTTTCAAGCTCGACAACGGTGTCATTCCCAAGCGGTCACCCACCCAACTACTAACCCCGTCTAACTGGGCTTAACTGCTTGGTGAGAGGCAGCGCGCTAACAGTTAAACATTCAAATGAACAATTTTGGTTCAATTTTCAACACTCGCAGTGTAAAATCCTTAATTGCACTCTATCGTATGATTACCAAATATACAAATGAAATAGCCATGGAATTTGAGAATTTATATCTCGAAGACCATACGTCCTATTATGCTCTTCTTTTCACCGAAAAAAATCCCAACGGGTTTTTCACTTCACATACACTTTAAGGTGGCTCCCTAGGTTTTTGTGGCCGCGCGCGAGCTTGTTACGAATTTAGCAGGAAATTTACTCATAATCGATAAACTTTATGACATCAGCACGCATAAAAATTACGAAAAAATAAACGTAGGTACTGTATCTGCCGTTCCTTTGGTGAATTGTTTTGAAAGATTGCATAGTTCCAGATACTATAGCGTTCTACTATAGCGTTTGTCTGTCTGTCTGTCTGTCTGTCTGTCTGTCTGTCTGTCAGTCAGTCAGTCAGTCAGTCAGTCAGTCAGTCAGTCAGTCAGTCAGTCAGTCAGTCAGTCAGTCAGTCAGTCAGTCAGTCAGTCAGTCAGTCAGTCAGTCAGTCAGTCAGTCAGTCAGTCAGTCAGTCAGTCAGTCAGTCAGTCAGTCAGTCAGTCAGTTTGTTTGTCGGTCTGATTATCTGTCAGTATGATATCTCAAAACGTATTGCACCAATTTTGATGTAAATTGGTGAAATAGATTCCCACGACAGATCAAGGACTAACCCATTAAATTTTGATTGAATTTGGTTAAGAATTGGATGAGAATTTCATAAAAATATGATCACAAGATTCTCCGTGTAGAAGAAATGAATAAAGACTTGTTTAATTGCGCTCTTTATCCTTAGACAATGCAAACGTCAAGTGTACGTCTCGTGAGCCAGCCTGGTTAGCGAAATAGCTCGTTTCGCTTTAAACATCTCTAATAACACACTGACAGAGAGATGCCCTCTTGTTTATCATACACGAGAAGTCGTTTATTACATGATATAAAAACACCGAGACGTGTTTTTAACAAACTTTTTAACAAAGGTGTTTTTAAATCAGATAACAAACGGCTTTCGGGTGTATGGTATAGCTTCTCAAACGAATCAGTATTTAAAGAGAGATTTGAGGTAAATGTTGTCTTAATTTGTGGGAGTTTATTGCCACATTTACCAACGTATCGGTAACTGATTTTCATTAATGGCGATGATTCAGAACGATGTTATATAAAACAGAATCTGTAAACAAGGAACTTACCGCGGCTACCACTGACACTGGAGCTACAGGATGTTCATGCACATGCGCAGATGGCTGAGATGAATGATAATAAGGAGGAGCAGCACTGGGATTGGTGTTGCCAAGACGACCATTTTGAGGGGGGTAGGCTTGAGAGTTTGAATACCTTGTTACGGAGAGTTCAAGATTTTCGGATGGTGGT
The DNA here is from genome assembly GCA_035771165.1 of Paragorgia papillata. Taxonomy (NCBI): domain Eukaryota; kingdom Metazoa; phylum Cnidaria; class Anthozoa; order Scleralcyonacea; family Coralliidae; genus Paragorgia; species Paragorgia papillata. The sequence goes on along the minus strand of JAWNZC010000032.1, from coordinate 183,462 downwards.
GAATCAACTTAAAAAAATGATCAAAAGCAACATGTCAGGCAAAACAATGACATAATTAAGAACAGTATTTTAAAGCGCCTATATGAAACGGAAATGTCTTATTTGAAAGATCACATAAAATGACAGAGTAACATCTTTTGCAATTTTTCGTTTCCTTGCTTCGTTGTTGATATATTTCAATTTGTTTGATATGCAAATTGAACATTTTGAACACGTCTTCATTTTGTTCCATTGCCCGTTTTCATGCAATTTCTCGGCAGGTATCGTGTAAACACAAGGCCTAAACGGCAGGACTTTGTTCCGTTTTCAAATTGTACCGGCATCGTGTAAATGGGGTCTTAGTGTTATTCGATCTGTTTCGTTTTATCATAGTAACCATGCAAAATAGACAATTACTTTGAAATACTAAAAATATACACAAACTTTAGGGTTGCCAAATTAGGCTAAAAGCACCATTATTTTGTTAGCCTCCCTCGCAGCCGTGTCCAGTGTTCGGCCCCCCTCCACCTACATTGACCAATCAGATATTTGGAGAGCTGACCTCTGACCTTGGGCAGTTGAGCTGCCGGTATCACAGCGGATTTGGACCCCCCAGTAGATTTGAACCCCCCGGTCCAAATGTCATAGTAGATTTAGACCGGGGGGGGGGGTAAATATGGACCCCCATTGGCGGATTTGGACCCCCCCAGAAAACGATGAATATGTTACATTCATTAATTTTCATATCCAAAGCCACTTATAAACCTCACATAGTCGAGCTTTTCATAGTTCGAAAATTTGGTTCGTTGACGTACATGCATCAAATAAAATGATATTGCCAGTAACATTATTTAAATTCAAAAATCTTAACACTGTGTTATTAAACTGAGTAAGTACTACAAAAAACTAGAAAGTTACCAAATGGAAAAGATGTATACAACTACAAGGATAAATAAACATCACTAAAAATGGAGAGCGTGGAGATCGCTTTTACTAACTCTGGTAGTGTTTTCTATTTTATGGTTTGTGTTCTGTATCACTAATATAAAGTGACAAAAAAACTTCAGACTGTTCGCTATTATGAATTTCGTTTATATTATTGTGTTCACACTACATATATTTAACTTTTTGGAGGGGTCCAAATCCGCCAACGGAGGTCCATATTTACTAGTAGATTTGGACCCCCGGGGGTCCAAATCTACTAGGACATTTGGACCGGGTGTCCGAATCTACTAGTAGATTTGGACCGGGGTCCGAATTTAGGGGGGTCCAAATTAACTGGGACACCTGTATTTAAAATATTTCGAAAACTATTGCTTATAGTTTAGTAAAAAGTTTGCGTAAATAGAATCAATAAGATGATGTTGTAACTGTGAGTCGCAATATGAAGGTGGCAGCGCCACTGCATGGAATATGAAGCTGAATAACATCACGGTTCGTGATAACAATGAGGTAGCCGGACATCCCCGTAAAATTTATAATCCACTAGATACATTTCGTCGGCACTTGTAGCTTTTTTTAAAACTTTTTGCACAGATTTATTAACACGACCAGTAAGAACATATTCATATTACCATTCTTCGTAAATTTTGTAAAGCTCTGAGCTATAGCAAGCGAAATATTAGCTTTTAAGTAAACTAATTTGGGCAATCGCTTCAGACACTAAACACCTTTGAGCTTTTGTTTACACTTTACAACCTTAAATTACACCATTGTCCTGCTAAATATAAAAGCCGTCCTGGGCTAGTGTTGTTATGTGTAATTTGTTTAGTCGAAAGCTAATATTTTGAAAAATGTAGCCTAGAACTTCACGAGATTTACGAAGAACATTCTTTTGACTGTTCTTGCTGCCTGTGCAAACAAATAAGCGTGAAAGGCAGTAAACACTGGACACGGCTGCGAGGGAGGCTATTATTTTGTAGAAACAACAATCGAAATATAGTAAGGTTAGATATACTGCCGAAACAGAGAACGTAGGAGTCTAACGTTTCGAGCGAAGGCCCTTCGTTCTCTGTTTCGGCAGTATATCTAACCTTACTATATTTCGATTGTTGTTTCTACACTGCCTATGCAGCACGCTACTTTTATTTTATTATTTTGTAGGCCGGACTGTAAACTACATGTCTGAAAAAATAAAAAAATAAAGGACCATATATACCTGTGTATATGGACTATGTAACGAAATGAGTGTATCCTATGATACTAAACGTTAGTTTACGTTTCGAGTGCCATCATTTAGCAATAATCCCAAATATATAGAAGCTTTTTTTAAGTAACTCGCTATATGCTGTGTGAAGTCAAAGTGAGGATCATTTCCATATCACACAAATCTTAAAGTGCCCGTGAAACAAACATTAAGTCTGACATATTTCAAAGAACATTTAAATAACTAAGTAACACCTTTTGCGGTTTTTGGTTGCGTTGCTTCGTTGTTGAGATATTTCAGTTTGTTTGATATGTAAATGTCACATGTTGTGACGTACATGCACGAGTTATCGGAGATTATATCTCTTTGCTATTAGTATCAAACCAAACTTAAGCCCGGCATACACTAGAGAAATTTCTGAGAAAATTTCCGAAACAAGTTACCGAAATACGGTTTCGGAAACAAAAGTTTCCAGTGTATGTTGAAAAGTTTCCGAAACCGTTGTTCAGAAACCAAGTTTCCCTGATTAGAACTCTGTTCTATTTTTTGAAACAAGTTTCGAAAACTTTTTAGAAAATGTGTTTCGGAAACTTTGTTTCAGTGTATGAGGCATGTGAGCGTGCTCCTCGCACCACATCAGACATATAGAATTTTAAGCGGTTTCGTGTCAGATAATAGCAAAGATATATAACCTCCGCTAAGTCATTACGCTCGCGTGTACGTCACAACATGTGACATTTACTCATATCAAACAAACTAGAAACAAAGAAATATCTCAAATACGAAGCAAAGAAACGATGCAAAGATGTCATTTTGTCATTTTAAGTGCTCTTTCAAGTAAGAAAAGCCTATAATTTTCGTGTCATATGCACTTTAATGTCTCAAGAACGAAGAGAGATACATGCAGAACAGTTGTAAACGTCGATCTTTATATGAAGAAGAAGAATTTCAAATGAAGTCAAATCACTGCTGTAGAGAAAAGTTTTCTGACTGCCCCAACCGGGAATCGAACCCAAGATCTCTGGTTTACTACCACTGAGCTATTGGGACTCCCGGCCGAGGCAGTCAGAAATATCCATATATCAAATATCGTACACATTATCGTAGCTCATCGGGGGATATCTAATCCACCTAAACGAAGAGTTAGGTATCTTTCTCCAGGACAAAGTCGGCTTGACCCAAGCCACCGTAAGTCATAAACATTCTTCAGCAGCGTATATATGTAAAGAAAAATAATTTCAAATGAAGTCAAATCACTGCTGTAGAGAATTTTTTTCTGCTGAAGGACAACTGAATGTTTATAACTTACGGCGTGGCTTGGGTCAAGCCGACTTTGCCCTGGAGAAAGATACCTAACTCTTCGTTTAGGTGGATTAGATATCCCCCATGAGCTATACTGATGTGTGCGATATTTGATATATGGATATTTCTGACTGTCTCGGCCGGGAGTCCCAATAGCTCTGTGGTAGAGCACTGGTACGTTAAACCAGAGACCTTGGGTTCGATTCCCAGTTGGGGCAGTCAGAAAACTTTTCTCTACAGCAGTGATTTGACTTCATTTGAAATTCTTCTTCTTCATATATATACGCTGCTGAAGGACAACTGAATGTCAATTCTTTCAAGTAACTGGTTATTTCGAATTAAATTTTTCACTGCACAAACACTTGAAAACTGTGCATGTGCATAATGCCTTCACTGACACTAAACCTTGCGATTTAATAAAATAATTAATCTCAGCAAAACCGATCTTTATAACTTCAAAAGTTCTTTCAACCAAGAATTACGTTTCCTTCAAACCCATTGCTCTCATTCCACACTCTCTTTAAAGTGCGTTTACATGGCGAGTTCACACGAATTAAAATTGAAAGTTAAAGGCCTACCTCGAGAGTCTGTCATTTTCGAAGCTTCCAATTGAATTGGCGAAAACTGTGATTTCTAGAAGGCAATGCATGTTATTAATTTTTCTCTCTGGAAGTATAAATTTATTTTATCTTATTTCCATTATAGTTAAATAGTTAAGCATGCAGTAGAGTAATGAACTTGTTGTGCCGTATCGGGTAACTCTTCGGGAAGAGTTAAAATACAATCCTTAATTGCTCTAACCTTGTGATTGTTAAATGAAGGCCAGTTTGTAAAGTTATATAATTGTGCTACCCATACACAATGTTCTCGTCCATTTTAAATTAAGGTAAATACGTACCTACTTAAAATATGTTTCTAAATAGTTCTTACTAGGACTGCCTATTCTAAACAGTTTACGTAAGAACTGGTTCATCTAACAACTATGCCTATGGAGGATTTCTGAACCTTCAAGACCAGGTTTTTACACAGATTGGCCTAAACTTATAATTACTGCCAGACCCAACAGAAATTAAGATATCACATTTGCAATCTCTTTCAACCTCAATTTTAACCAACCGTACTCAAAGTTTCTGGTATCTCTTATATTTGTATACAATATAAAACCGTTATTGTGAGAATTTTGTACAATTTTAAAACAATTTTGTTTCTTTAAGCACAGCTAAAAATAGAGCGACATAGCCCGTTTAAAGAGGCCAGTTTTATTACCACAAATCTACTAGCTCCATGTATATTTGACTCTTGTTACAGGGTGATATCTTACTCAATGAAAGCAAAGGCTATCTTAGTATCTTTTAAGCTTTCTTAATGAATCAAGCTACCTCATGTAAAAAGCTATCTTTTAACCTTTCTTAAAAAATCACCCTACTCCATGTAAAAAGCTATTTTTTATCGGGATACACGTGCGATGTTTTTCGCGCGCCGGCAACGCAACAGGTTAAATTTACTGCGTTGCTGGCGCGAGAGAGGAAATCGCGCATGTATCATATCTCGCTGTGTAAAATCGCAGGTGTATCACGAGCTTAACGTCAGACGATTTTATTCGTCACAGGGAAAATCCACTGACGGGAAAGGGTAAAGGGTCACCAACTCCATGTAAACAAGGGCTATCCTTTAACTCTTCGTAAAAGATCGCTCTACTTCATGTAAAAAACTATCTTTTCAATTCGACTCTTCGTAAAGGGTCCCCAGCTTAGTCCATGTAAACAAGGCTATCTTTTGACTGTTCGTAAAGGCTCACCCTACCACACATAAACAAAAGCTATACCTTTGGTGAAAGTCACCCTATACTATATAGGGGAGTCACTCTATACTTCCATATAAACACTACATGTAAACAAGAGCTATATATCTTTTGACCCTTCTCAAAGGGTCGCCCTACCGCCACATAAACAAGAGTTATCATTTGATTCTTCGTAAAGGGTCACCCCATACAAGGAAGGTCACCCTACCTCTACGTATTGAGTTTTATCATGTACGAGTTTCGAAACAAATTTTTTCAAAACTGTTCACACATAAATCATAAAATACAATTGCACAAACTTACCTTGAAATAAATATAGTTCAGAAAACTATAATAAACGTATAACTCTTCCTTTCGTTCCTCTAATGCACAACTGACCCCTGTGTATCGACCAAACAACTTATATACCACTATGCCACCGTGAATATGACGTTATTTACTTTGCTCGCGATATCTGCGGTATTGATGTTTCCGTCCTTCCAAGAAAATGTTGGGTTTTTTTGTCGTTTCAGATAATTACCAGTCTTTTATTTACCATTTACCAAGAATTTGAAGGCGTTTATATTATCGACGTAACTTTCATGTGGGCATGCACGATCCTGGGTTTCCTGTTCTCGAGCTGAAGCCCTTGACAAAGACGGCGTATTACGTAGACGGGAAATTATACGACATCAGTGGCTCCTTTGTGACGACATTAATTCCTTTCCGTCCGCAATGGTTCCTCGTAGCTGAATAAACCTTCCTGGTATTAGGACAAAAAATCAGAATAAAGTACAATAGAACCACAGAACGAAAAGCCAGAGTTGATTGCTTAAAAGCGCCTACGCAACGTTTCCGAGTTTGAAATAATGACATCAAAGTAATGTTTGATATCGCTTCTTTTGACTGTGAGAGTTTTAGGACGATTAAATGGAAGTATGTTTATTTAGCGTTTGAAAACCGTGCTTTCCCCTCTAAAATTAAGACATCGTTAAAATAGTTGGCATAGTTGTACAAATAGTATCACTCGACCCAGACCCTATATATTGTGATTGCCTTCTAAACTCTAGCTGCAATATAGCGTGTATATAATCGCGTGAGAACAAAGACATTTTTGTCGTTCTAGGCCTTTTGTAGTCAGAATCTTTGAATTTCATCAGTGAACTACTCACGAACATGTTTTAGTTGTTGAAAATGGACAGTATATTCTTAATCACTTATAAAACGACTAAGTTGGTTACGCGGCTTCGACTATGTATATTTTAAAAGTAACTCAGTTGAATATATTTCACACATGCACCTTTGTAAACACTTTTAGTTTAGGGTGTTTTGAACAGTCTGTTGATAAGACAGTATTGTTTCAAGTATTGACAAGCCGAGATCGTGCCTAAGATGGCTGGAAATTTCCCAATATATAGATTTCAAGATTTGTTTATTTATCCATTCAGTACATTAAATAATGTATATTAAACAAAATGAAAAGGAGTAGTACATTAAATAACGTATGTTAAAACAGAATGCGGAAAGGAGCATAAGACTAAAAACCCGAAGGGTTACAAAACGTTCTCATGTACCTACAATAGTTAATTATAAAATGTCAATGCGAGTGTGAGTCAAGTGAATCATTTGAGTAAGAATAAGTACCAGTATATATACATCAGACTAAATACATGAATTAATAGTACAGAATATGAATATATGAAATAATTTACATTAAACTTATTATTATAATGTAATTTTCAAAAGAAGAATCAACTAAGATGTTTTTGTAAAGTTTTCTAAGAGAAGTCGATTGTTTTATAAATATGGGGTATTTCATTCCACACTCAGTGTTGCACTATATTTTATTGAAAATTTGCCATAATTAGTATTTTGCCTAGGCAGAAACAAATTCATATTTACTCTGGATCGAGTATTATAAGAGTGAGCTTCAGCTATACTTGTAAATGAAAAGTCACAATTAGTTGGAAGAGAATTATTGGAATATTTGTAAACAAATTTACCAAGCTGTAGTAATTTAGTGATTTCATAAACATTAAGAAGATTAAGACTGCAGAATAGACGTCGGCCTGCCCGCCTGCCCCTCGCCAGCCAGAAAAAAAGAGAGGCGCGGACTTAAGCCCCGCACAGACGACCAAGTTTTCCTTGACAAGTTCCTTGGTAGCTTTCCTTGCTCGTGTGTACGATGAACAATTTTTTCCCCAAACATTTTCCTTGACAATTTATAATTGCTCGTGTGTACGGTTGGACAAGTTTTCCTTGACGGCAATCGTCGCGTAATAAACTTCGGAGATGATCTTGTCAAGTTTCCTTGACGACTATATACACACGAACAATTTTCCTTGTTCAAAAGCTGGCATGACCAGCTTTTGCACTGCAAATTCCCAAAAACTTGTTTTAAGAAAAAAATACTTGTTTTAAGATTTTCTTGTCCCGTTTGCAAGATAATTATCTTACTGCGGTTTCTTGACAAGATATTTTGTCTTAAAACAAGATTAAATATCTTAAAACAAGAAATAAAATCTCAAAAGAAGAAAAATTATCTTGACAAGAATTGGAGGTTTTGCAGTGTGAACAAGGCTCCTTGTCAAGGAAAAACTTGTCAATTTGTGTCGTACACACGAACAAATAAAACTTGTCAAGGAAAACTTGGTCGTCTGTGCGGCGCTTTAGTTTCACACCCACTCATACCCCATGCGTGGCTAAAACAAACGTCTTTGTCTGAATCCCAAAACAAATCATGCACGACAATTTACTTGCACCAACAGTTTCCGCTTCAGCATAATTTTGAGAGCCACGACTTATGGAATGCCATATGGCATGTACAATGAACGACATTAGTATTGTGGCTATGCAGTGTACACTAAACTCGGCCCCAAAATGTACGTTATTGTTCATGACCATACAAGGGGATTTTCAAGCGCAATTTAGTAAGAGTCGAAGGCGTATTAAAGCCGGTTTTCCACCAGGCGATTTTTTTCGCGCGAAGCGACTTTCTTTTGTTCCAATTCAATAGATCAGCTCAGAGCTCATGAGACAAAAGAAAAAGTCGCTTCGCTTCCTTGTGGAAAACCGGCTTTAGCTCTGGCAGCCGCCATACGACATATGACAGCAGACCACGAATAACAGCAAAGACCTGGGTGTTGATTTTACGGAAAGCCAGAGAACCCGGCGAAAAACCCTCGAAGCACCAAGTACTAACTTTGGACTGCGGCAGTGAGAGGCAGCGTCATAACAGCACACGCCACTCGTGCTTCCAAAATCAGGTCATGACTCATCCAGAGATTCAAATTTCTCTTATTGAAATATCAATACTCTGTAGTTTATACTTTTATTAAAGTCTCGACTAATACAATGAGTGATCGCTTACAAGTGCTTATAGAATAGAAAATTGAATTAGAAATACACTTCTTTGTTGCGTTATAGAACTCTTCCGTATCTCACTTCGTTCTTGAGATATTAAGATTTGGAATAATTATTGTGAGGTAGCGAACTTTTAAGGCCTGGCCAAACGCTTTCAACATTTCATTCAACATCGTTGAATTCGACATGTTGAAAGCGTTTGGCCACCCCTGTTGAATGATGTTGAACGTTGTGGGATGGTGTTGAACGAAATTTGAACATGTTCAAATTTTCGTTCAACACGCGTTCAACATTTCTATTGTTCTCAAAATGTTGAAAGGTGTTGAACGCATTTGGCCACATTTCATTCAACTTTGTTGAACAGAGACATGCGCCATGCGGGAGATTGTCGATTCCAGCTTTTGTGGTAGCCCGCGTTCAATTAATAGTCATTCATGAATGTTGAACGATGTTGAATTCATTTGGCCACTCGTGCTTTCAACATTATTCAACATCGTTCAACAATGTTGAATGATGTTGAATGCGATGTTGAAAGCGTTTGGCCAGGCCTTTATTTAAGTGGAGAATAATGATATTACGTGCTACTCCGAGCGACGGATGAGTAGAGAAAAAGTCCACTCGACCAGATTCGAACCCGCGACCTTTTCTTACGTTGTTGGAATAATTAATGTGGGGATAAATAATTATATATTCCAACAACAATAACATAGATAATTATTCTAACAACGTAAGATGGAGAGTTAATCTCTCGATATTGAAGAAACTAGACTTCAGTTTCGTTTTAGAACTTCTTTATCAAATATAAATACTATCATTCCACGGTCTGCTCTCAAATTGACCATGTAGCTCAGTCGGTAGAGCGTCGGACTATAGTAAACTGAAAGTCAAGGGCCAGCCGCGGTATACGTTGAGAACAGGCTCGGACTGGCCTATGTGCCATTGTGCCATGGCACATGGGCCCTTCTGGGACATCAAAATGGGCCCCTGACCAGACACACCCATAAAATATCAAATTGGAAGCATTGAAGGAATTACTTAATTCCGCATTTGTGAAATTAGTGGAACAGTAACGCTTTGGAAGCAGTTATGATTTGTTCTATAGAAGTTGATTGGCTGTTGATAACGAGGCAGTGTATCGAAAACTTGCGTCAAAGTCCTCGGAAATGGAACAGCTTCTTATGTTCTGAAATGTTAAAAATGTTTTGTTCTAAATGTTGAAAAGTCCTGAAATCTGTTCTATTTTGTGTAAATTGTGCGTTTTATATGACGTTTTATAATCTCCGGAATTCTATAAAATCTTCCCCCAAAACGCAGGAAATGCCATTTCACAGACTCTAGATTTCAAAATTTTCCGGGGGAGCAATGCCCCTGGACCCCCCTAAACGCTTCTCGAATTATCCCCCCTAGGCCTGGGCCCCCTCGCAGCTGAAATGGCAAGGCCCCTAAATTGGGCCCAGTCCGAGCCTGGTTGAGAAGAGTTTTTCTCTACTCGCCCGGTTTGATTCGTCACTCGGAGTAGCACCTAATATCAATATTTGTTCTAGAAGGAAATCTAACTGTTCTTCTGGACGTTAAACATTCAATTACACAAATCGATATACAATCTCAGACATGCAGCCGCATCGGAGAACATACTAGGGACTTTAATAGATTAGACAACGGATTACGGCTACGGTAGAAAGTTTAGCAGTTGTATTAAATGGTGGTGTATTTATACATTCAAATTTCAAGATACACAATCGCAAGGACTCGCCTTGTTCTTAAATTATTGAGGAAAAACACTTGTTCAATCTATGGTAGTCGCGAGAGTAATGTCAAGCTTCTCCAAGGCTTCTGTAGTGACTCAGGTTTCGCGTTGTCTTTACAACGTCAAAATGCTTTTTCTACGTTGTCAACAGAGCCATGACGGCGTAAAGATTACTCTTGGGACCTTCATTCGCAAAAGATCTTTGTATTTGACATAAAATTATATTGTTCAAACACGTTGCCGTAGTCGTTGTGTTTTCTTAAAGTCCCTATTGTCTATCTACAGTCGATCTTACCGGCTTAGTGTCCGCCTGGTCAAGACGTTTCATCAATTCCCTTATCTGACATCATCAATAATGATCGAAGAAATCCTATAGAAGACATAACACCAAACATCGTAATTACCAGAAAATAGCACATGCCACGAAAAGATGGCACAATTCATTTCACTTATTTTGTTTCATTTCTTCTAAGGTGGTTCCCCACAGTTTCTACACATGCAGTGCTTAATTTGAGAAGTCTAATTTACTTAGGGTGACCTAATTTTTTTGCCTTGTAATGCATGTTTATCAAATTCGTCAGTAAGATTAGTAATATTCTCGTTAAAACATTGTTGCTATTTACGTTTGAAAGATTGCAGTGAGCCTAAAATATAGCACACCATTTGATGTTTTTCATCTTTTTTTTGCTGTCATTTCTCGAGCATCGATGGGTGACACGTCTAAATCAAACCCTAAAGCTTGGAGAAATTGCTTCGAGAAAGATTTTAACGCAAAATATATATGGGGTTGTTTAAATGTTTTGTTTTTTTTCAATATCACAATTTGAATATATTGACGCAAACAAAAAATAGTACATTATAAGGTGGCTCCATACAGTTTCTTGAAAAATGGAAAATACAAGTTTGAGAGTCCAAAACACGTGATTAAACAATTCGGAAAAAAGAATAAAACTAAATGTTATGCATAGTTAAACAGTCTGATAATCAAAAACTGTTACCAAATAAATAGCAACAGTTGTTGCTATGGCAACAATGACGTTTCAAAATGGCTGCCAATTACCCTTCAAACTAATTTAATTCGAAAAAAACTTTGGTGACCCCCATATTTTTTTCAATTAAAACTTTTCTTGAAGTAGGAGTAATCAATAGGCCGATTTTAAAAAATTCTGTAGAACGAATAATTTTCCCCCCGGAAAAATCATGTTTGTTAATGTTTAAAAAAGGCGGGGTAATTGGCCGCCATTTTAAAGTCATCGTTGCCATAGCAACAACTGTTGCTATTTATTTGGTAACAGTTTTTGATTGTCAGACTGTTTAACTATGCATAACATTTAGTTTTAGTCTTTTTCCGAATTGTTTATGCACGTGTTTTGGACTCTCAAACTTGTATTTTCCATTTTTCAAGAAACTGCATGGAGCCACCTTAATTGATTAAAACGGAATACCAAGTACACATAAAAGTACATAAAAACGCACAACTTTTAACAATACCTGCGTAGTCAACACTTCATCTAGCAGACATGCACCAGGATGCTTTCGAATTACTTGCTCTCAATTGCTGTCAGAGTCTTGAATATATAGGTGGCATGGGTTGTAAAATTAATGAATATAGGAAACAAAGGACTAGCGCTGTCAATCAACCTCGCGTATAACTACAATTCTCGTCCCCAGATCCTCTCTGGTGCTGGCGTGCAGAAAAGGCTTTTAGGGATTTCAAACCGGAATGCCAAGATTCTTTGGTGTTCTTTCGAAAGCGCACGCGTCTAAGTTCGCCGCGTTTGGGGGTTGAACACGAGATCATCAACAGTTATTTGGAATATAAACTTTCCTTTCGTTTACTATTCAGGCGGTTTGGCTGTCTCGTATTAACTCGTTTGACTTTAGAACAAATGTGATAGTGGTAGATTTAGTTCGAAGAAAGTCGTCGAGTGTGGCTCCACCGCCGCGTTTACTATAGGCGGGGCAGAAGACACTAAAATTTACGAGTTCGCTTAAGAGCGTGCCCATTTATATTTCCACAAAGCCACATTGGAATTTCTTCGCATTTACGGTCTCTTTTGTGAATGTATATACTTTTCTTTAATTTGTTGCTCCATTTGTTTATACAGTCGAACCTCTAGTAACGGACACCACTTTTAAGCGGACACCTCTCTTAAGCGGACACCTCTCTTAAGCGGACACCTATATGATGTCCCAGCCATTTCTTTTTGTGGAAACGGACACCTATCTTGGGTTCCAGCAGTGGGCAAATTAACCTATCTTAAGCGAGGAAATCCATATCAAAATTAACGTTTTCTTTAATAACAATGATAATCAACACTTGAGATTAACCGAGAGAGATCAACACTTTAAATTGTGAACATGTTTAAGTCAGTTAGTGCTGTATTGATTGTTTTATATAATTATAGTGAAAACAAACTACGTATATGGATACAAGAAGTTGGTCACCACCGGCGTACCCCTTACTGTGCAACCTCTTTTAAGCGGACACCCTTTTAAGCGGATACTTCAGCGAGGTCCCAAAGGTGTCCGCTAAATGTGCTATCTGTTCTTCTGTCTTCGATTTTATCATTAAAGATCAAACGGGTTGGTTGCTTGGAAAAACCATAGGGAGAGGGCTGTGAAAGTGGGCGTGACTAAGATTTATGTTGCATGGGTGCGCAATAAAAAGCAAGCTTTTACATTAGAACGAGGCGTACGGAAGAACCTTCGTTGTAGGTGATGTCCACTTCATTTGGACGTTATATGCACAGATGGTCCCTCATAAAAACTCCCTTTGCAAAGTATATTTTATATTTTATGAGAAAGCATAATTATTCAATGGCAGGTGTATATATAAATATATATATATATAAGTGAGTGAGTTTTGGTTCACGAAATGTTAGAGAGTGCTCAATACCATATATAGATAGAGCAAAATACAAAGTATGAAGTATAGTTTTACCTTAAAGTCTTCGCTACCAGAGGTTTTACCCTAAACGGGATCATCAGCAGTCGCCTGATGATCCCGTTTAGGGTGAAACCTCTGGTAGCGAAGACTTTAAGGTAAAACTATACTTCATACTTTGTATATATATATATATATATATATATATATAGTATAGTTTAAGTGGGCTTACCTCAAAATGTTGAGTGTCGCAACTGTCAGTTTCACGCGGGGCGATCTTCAGGCTGAAGCTGACAGTTGGGACACTCCGCGTGAAACTGACAGTTGCGACACTCAACACTTTGAGGCAAGCCCTCTTAAATTATACTATATTCGCTCTACCTTTATGGTATTGAGCACTTTCCGACATTCCGTGTACAAAATCACACGTGCTCGTTTGTATATATATATACGTCAAGCCACAGATCAGTTTACTAGTCGCTTTACCGCGCGTCCAGGCGATCTGTGGTCTGTGACTTGACGAAACATGGTCAGGCACATAATAGAAACATCCATGTCGCTGCCATAGCGCTGTAGTGGTACGGTTGCGTTTACGCATCCTTTAGACGCAGAAATCGACGAAAATCTGATCCGTGAACAAAAATCTGGACGAAAATCCACCACAGCAAAATCCGACGACAAACACGTGGAGTAATATGAAGAAATCCGGCGGCAAAATGTCGGCAATTGACGACTGACGATATGTTTCAAACCGTGCCCAAGTTTCACAAGTCGGTACATTTAACCAGAATGCTTTGCGATTTCAAATCGGTTCAAATAACAACTAAACATTGCAACACTAACATGGATTAAGTAAGCAAGAACTTCATTCCCACCAAAATTGATCGTTTTAAAAACTTACCTCATAATTCTGCAAGAAATAATATATATTGTGCGCAAAGGATTGTGGTTAAATGTATAAGTCGCCATCTTTTTCGGTACGGTCAATTACGATTACACTTAAGATTACGTTTTATATATGGTTCACTCATCATATAACACGATACTTGCTTATTAATACCACGACCCGTTCTCCATGTTATTTCATTTTGTCGAGTCATTCTGTGATCTTTCTAGTCCCTGCCTTTCTGTTCAAAGGTTGGTCGAGCGGTGATGTTCTCCTCTTGCAGATTTCGTAGTTCTTGCATTCTGTTGTCGATAATTTCGCGCATGATCTACAGTGAACAAACAAATAAATAGACAAAAAAAGCAAACAGATACAGAGCGATACAGACCTACAAACAGACAAAGACAAACAAACAAATACAGACAGACAGACAGACCGGTCCTGTCGGTCTGACAGACAGACCGACAGACAGACAGACAGACAGACAGACAGACAGACAGACAGACAGACCGACAGACAGACCGACCGACAGACCGACCGACAGACCAACCGACAGACCGACCGACAGACCGACCGACCGACAGACCGACCGACAGACAGACAGACAGACAGACAGACAGACAGACAGACAGACCGACCGACCGACCGACAGACAGCCAGCCAGACAGACAGACAGCCAGCCAGCCAGCCAGCCAGCCAGCCAGCCAGACAGACAGACAGACAGACAGACAGACAGACAGACAGACAGACAGACAGACAGACAGACAGACAGACAGACAGACAGACAGACAGACAGACAGACAGAGAAAAAGACACCAAACAGAAGTACGTAGACATACTTACACAACCAAATATAAGATAAACTTTTTGTTTAAAAATGTAAACTTACGTCCGTTGGGGTTCTCTTAGTTATATGAACATTTTTTGCTCGATAAGATTGTCTTCTTCTCTTGTAATCTCTCTGTTCTGCTAGCATCTCTAATTTAGACTTAAACTGTTCTCCATCTCCTATAAGGACAACAACAACGGGAAAAATGAATGAACGAAGATACGGACGGATAGACGAATGGACCAACGCATGAATGTATCCACGATCAATGAATGGAAAAGAAACAAAGGAGGGAATGAAGGAATGAAGGAAGAAAGGAAGGAACGAATGAAAGGAAGGAACGAAGGAAAGCAAGGAAGGAAAGACAGAAGGAAAGAAAGAAAGGAGGGAATTAAAGAATGAATGAAGAAAGGACGGAAGGAAGGAAGAAAGGAAGGAAGGAAAGAATGAAAGGAAGGAAGGAAGGAAGGAAGGAAGGAAGGAAGGAAGGAAGGAAGGAAGGAAGGAAGGAAGGAAGGAAGGAAGGAAGGAAAGGAAGGAAAGAAAGGAGGAATGAATGAATGAACGAAGAAAGGATGGAAGGAAGGAAGGAAGGAAGGAAGGAAGGAAGGAAGGAAGGAAGGAAGGAAGGAAGGAAGGAAGGAAGGAAGGAAGGAAAGGAGGGAAGGAAGGAAGGAAGGAAGGAAGGAAGGAAGGAAGGAAGGAAGGAAGGAAGGAAGGAAGGAAGGAAGGAAGGAAAGGAAGGGAAGGAAAGGAAGGAAGGAAGGAAAGGAAGGAAGGAAGGAAGGAAGGAAGGAAGGAAGGAAGGAAGGAAGGAAGGAAGGAAGGAAGGAAGGAAGGAAGGAAGGAAGGAAGGAAGGAAGGAAGGAAAAAATAAAAGAAAGAAAAAAGGAATGAAAGAAGGAAGAAAGAAAGGAAAGAAAGGAAGGAAGGGATGGAATGAATAAATGACTGAGACTGAACGAATGAAGTATACTGTTAATTTATACACAATTACTTAGGTAATTGGCCGTGACAAACCACTGAGTCAACAAATCTAACGCTACTAAATTAATAATTATAAAAATATAGTCACAACTTAATGTGCTGGGTATCTCACCGGTATAGATTATCGCACAAATTCGTTATTAACTTCTGATACTAACCTTTTGGCGCATCACCAGCCATATTCACATCACCTTCGGACTGTTCTCCTTGAAGTTTTCTTTTGGACTTTGCGATCTAAATGATAAAACATATTCAGTTATTTTCAGCCAGTCTCAAATTAAAGTTAACCCTTTCACTAGTTCATTACCAGACGACTTCTCTCGACGAGTAAAATCGCCTGGCGTTAGCCAAAGTAAAATACTAAAAGGATCCAACAGTAGTGAAAGAGGTAAAGCGGTTCTCCATAAAAATATTGTTGGCAATGTTTTTTCATAATCATAAAAATGTTATGGTATCTGTAGTTTAGCCTTTTGTATTTTGGAGGGCCGCCATTAAAGTGGCCGAGCTGGAGAAGAATGACTCGAAGAAGCTTATGACGTCATAAACTCAATAACAACAATGACCCTTTTGTTGACAACAACAACGATCTTTTGTTTTTGTTGAGTCTATGACGTCATAGGTTCTCCTCAACTCGTTCTTCTCAAACACGAGCAATTTAATGGCGACGCTCCAAAATACAAACTTCGCACGTAAAATACATGCAACTTTTGAGAATTTCGAAATGAAACTTTGCACAATTACCAACTACCATAATATCTTTAAGACTATGCAGAAACATTACAAACAATATTTTCATGAGAGAACCACTTTAGCCCTTTACCGGGCATGGTTGCCATGGGCAACTTATTACTTTTACTCTGGCTAACGCCAGACGATTTTACTCGCCAAGTGGAGACCTCCTGATAATCTGCCCGGTAAAGAGTTAAAGGAGCAGTGTCAACATTTGCGCATCTTTTTTGCGCACATAGAAATAACTTCGGAAAATGTTGGAAATAGCTCTAAATCGGACAAGAAACCAGAGGAATGAATCAAATGATATTTACCTTCTACGGTATTCCAATGAAAGCAGATGGGATGCGAAGTCGCTATCGCTACATGAACCATATCCAGCTACGATTTTAGCATCTTTCCATGACTCAAATATAGTCAGTGACAAGTAAATACGTTTGTGCTGACTATTCCAGGCTTTCTGTGAACTGTTTGATCCCTCGTATTTTCTCTTTCGGTCTGAATTATCGCGTCTTCCACCATACGCTCCGCCAAGTGCGGTCGCCATCTTTGATCAACAAACTTGAAAACCTACAGGCTGTAGTTTTTCAAGTTGGCGCGTGCATGATTATTGCGTGGGCTTTGCGAGTGACACTGCTCATTTACTGACCGAGAACATTATTAAAGGTGAATCACAGTTCTTACGGCACATGACAAAGTTCGTTTTCTGTGACCACCACTGACCATCAACGGAACACCGTCATTAAGAATACATTTCTTACCTCGACAACGTGATCGTAACTGCGCAGTCGTTCCTCAGGCGTCTGTCTGAATCGTAATACTTCTGCTGGTACATCCGCTTCTAATTCACTCGCGTCTGTATAAAAATAAAATCGAGTTATTAAACCAACATACTATAACGTTGCGAAGTTGTAACTTTAAAAAAAATACCATTTCGGTGAAAAAAGTGACCGGAGAAATACGACCTGAAAGGACATGTGATGATATATTCAAGCAATTTGCGACACTAAACTTCATTTTTGACGTTGTACAAAAGGACACATTTCTATTCGGTTTTTTTTTGCACTGAAAAGTGAAGACGTTTAAGACGTCTTAATTTATTAGTCTTTATCTCCCATACAAACTGAATTGAATTGAATTGTCATTATGAATGCACGGTCTTTATCTGCATAAAGCTCAGGGAAATTTCACAAAACCTTGTGAAATTTGAACTAAATGAGTTAATAACCTCGAACCTCGGGATGTGGTTTAATGCCTCGGTTCTCGATAATTAACTCTTACTTAAACCTCTCAAACGGCTTAAACGTCTAGTATAAATATGGGGAATAAGACAGACGAATCAAAATTTAACGCGGTCTGTTAAGTGCATCCAACCTCTTAACCGTCTGGGACTTAACTGCCAGATCTTCGTTGTTGGTTGGAAGTAGGTGCCATAGGTGGCCAAGGCTAAGCAATCTAGCCGTAAGCAATGAGCAAAGCAACATAGCAAGCAATTGAGCAATCCTTGCTAAAGAAACCTTGCTAAAGATCGTAAGAATTGCCCGATTGGTAGGGAAAGATTGGAAAAAAGCACTGGAAGATTTCCTTTTTCATTATAGAGTTACACCTCACAGTTACCGGGATGTCACCAGCAGAGCTTTTGATGGGAAGGAAGTTAAACGTGATAAATTTCCAAAAGTCGAATTTTCTGAAGATCGATTAAGAGAACCGCAATGGAAACAGTTTCTGAAGGAAAGAGATGCTCGTGCAAAACTCCATCAGAAGGAATACGCCGTATACGATCGTCCCGACATAGCAATATCAGTGAGGGTGATCGAGTACTGTTAAAGAAACGTCGAGAGAGCAAATTGTCATCAAACTTTGAATCAGAACCATATGAAGTTGTTCACAGAGAGGGAAATGCTGTTGTTATACAAGATCTGCATGGAAACAACAAGATGCGAGGCATAGCACACACACATGAAGAAGTTTGTGGAGCCTGAAGTTGTTGAAAGTGGAAAACCGGTAGGAGCAACAGTACAATCTGAGAAAGTAGAAAATTCTCCAACGAAGCCCATTCAGAAGCAACAGTACGACCTGAGCAGGCAGAGACATATTCAAACTTGGGGCAAGATCAGCATGTTACAGCAACTCAGTCAGAAGTATCCAGCTCCCCACCCCAGCCAGGTGGCTCAGATGTGCGACCGGCGCGCTTAAGGCGACCACCTGCATGGATGCGAGGTTATGTTTGTAAGTAATTTAGTACATTTACTAGTTATAGTAATAGGAAGAATTTAGCACATTAAAGGGTATTGGCAATAAAAATTAAGTTTATCTCATTTGAAAGAACTCGTCAAATGGTATAAGAAGACCTTTTACAATTTTTCCGTATCTGTTTTGGTTTTGGAAATAGTTCGACCAAACTCAGCGTGCTGTCAGCCATCTTGGAACTATTTTCGATATGCAAAATTATGCATGTGACGACATAAGCAGGGTAAAGTGAAATTTTTATCTTGCCAACCTTATGACATCATGAGCTAGAAACTCGATTTTTTGTTGCGCTATTTCCATTTTAAATTGACCCACATAATTTAAAAAGCCTTCCGTGGAAATTTGGGCACCCACGGAGACACGGAGCAGTTTGTGACGCCACCAATTTCCTAGTTAATTAGACCCAATATTACAACAAGATGGCGGACAGCACGCTGCCTTTGGTCGAAATATTTCAAAACACAAGAAAGATACAGAAAAATTACAAAAGGTCTTCTTATACCATTTGGCGAGTTCTTTCAAATGAGACAAACTTAATTTTTATTGCCAATACCCTTTAATAAGTTGTCATAATAAGGACAAAAGATGATAAAAAAACAACATTTAAACATTAAGTTAATACTTGACATTTAGAATAATTGAGGGGGAGATGTAGTGTATTACACCGGAACAGGAAGAACACGAACTCTTAATGCATGCATGATTAATTATGTAAATAGTATAAAAGTCAGGGCGTTGTAGATCTAAAGAGTATATATGTGGTTTATTAAAGAGAAGAAATACTACATACATGCATGTCATGTTCAGGTATAGAATACACATTCTTGGGTAGAAAATAAAATAATTGTATCTCTGAGACTACAGTACTTACTTGACGCGACTGAAACAACTGATGATGATGATTTGTAAAAAAAACACGAGCTTGGACAAACATCCTAAATGAAATTGAATAAGCTTTTGTTATTCGTTTGAAAAAACTTCAAAATTTTCAAAAACAAACAAACAACACCAAAGATCGATTTCAAAAGACAAATAAATTGTTACACTGGGTTGTGAGATGATACACTTAGTTGTGAGATGTCACACTTAGTTGTGAGATGTTACACTTAGTTGTGAGATGATACACTTAGTTGTGAGATGTCACACTTAGTTGTGAGATGTTACACTTAGTTGTGAGATGTTACACTTAGTTGTGAGATGTCACACTTAGTTGTGAGATGTTACACTTAGTTGTGAGATGATACACTTAGTTGTGAGATGTCACACTTAGTTGTGTGATGATACACTTAGTTGTGAGATGATACACTTAGTTGTGCGATGATACACTTAGTTGTGAGATGTTACACTTAGTTGTGAGATGATACACTTAGTTGTGCGATGATACACTTAGTTGTGAGATGTTACACTTAGTTGTGCGATGTTACACTTAGTTGTGAGATGATACACTTAGTTGTGAGATGTTACACTTAGTTGTGAGATGTTACACTTAGTTGTGAGATGTTACACTTAGTTGTGAGATGACACACTTAGTTGTGAGATGTTACACTTAGTTGTGAGATGTTACACTTAGTTGTGAGATGATACACTTAGTTGTGAGATGTTACACTTAGTTGTGTGATGATACACTTAGTTGTGAGATGTTACACTTAGTTGTGAGATGTCACACTTAGTTGTGAGATGTTACACTTAGTTGTGAGATGTTACACTTAGTTGTGAGATGTTACACTTAGTTGTGAGATGTTACACTTAGTTGTGAGATGATACACTTAGTTGTGAGATGATACACTTAGTTGTGTGATGATACACTTAGTTGTGAGATGATACACTTAGTTGTGAGATGTTACACTTAGTTGTGAGATGATACACTTAGTTGTGTGATGATACACTTAGTTGTGCGATGTTACACTTAGTTGTGAGATGATACACTTAGTTGTGTGATGATACACTTAGTTGTGCGATGTTACACTTAGTTGTGAGATGATACACTTAGTTGTGAGATGATACACTTAGTTGTGAGATGATACACTTAGTTGTGTGATGTTACACTTAGTTGTGAGATGACACACTTGGTTGTGAGATGATACAAGTAGTGTAGGACTTGGGGCTACGGGCGCCACCGCCAAAATTCCAAAAATTTATTTCTTAACAAAACAGCCACCGAATGGACACATTAGTCAGGAAGCCGCGAAATACTGCCTCTTTTAATCAATTGGAAAAAGGGAGTGTTTTGGGAAAACTAGGCATTTTCCCCCATTTAATATTTTTCTCTATTTTTATTATTTTTTTGAAACACACCGGGGCGATCAATCACTAGGGGAATTGAAAAATAATTTACCCCCCTAGGATGGCCATGGAGCACGGCTTCCTGACTAATGTGTCCATTCGGTGGCTGTTTTGTTAAGAAATAAATTTTTGGAATTTTGGCGGTGGCGCCCGTAGCCCCAAGTCCTACACTACTTACGCCCTAGAGATTTCCCAATACATCCTGTTAATGATTGAGTGTGAAATATGCCACAAATCCTTCGCCGCTAAGTCCAGTCTGAATAGACATATTAAGAACGTACACCTCAAGGTTGTTGACTACAAATGTGACATCTGCCATAAGCTTTATGCTTCAAAGTCAGGTTTGAGCCGTCATATTACAAACATACATCTGAAGGTTAAGACTTACAGATGTGGACCGTGTGGGTTGGAATATAGTTTGAAGGTTGAACTGGACTTTCATAAAGACCTTATTCACGCCTTTGACTTTGGATGTGGCCAGTGTGACTATAAAAGCCGACGAAAACTCCAGCTCAAACAACACATTGAGTCGGAGCATCTCGGGGTGAAACATGAGTGTGAAATGTGTGGAGTGGAGTTCAGGAGTAAGAGAGGCCTAACCCAACACGAAAAGGAGGACCATGGAGTTTAGTTAGTTTTCGGTTTTCCGCCACTACTTTTCGAGAGCAGGTGGCGCCTCCCAACCGTATGTAAATTACCCCCACTAGTTAATTATTAACCGTGTGAACGCTTGATTGGTATTATTACACAACGAATGTTTAATATAAGGGGTTTCCCCAGTGGATTACGCGTAGCCCGTTAACCAACCAGCTTACAACCCATAAATTAGAGTTTTGGTTTGAAAGTTGGTTTTGGTTTTGGTTTTGGTTTTGGTTTTGGTTTTGGTTTCGTTATCGTGTCAGGTTGGGGGAACTAACACGTCGGGAGTGTCGCGCGCGACACTGTCGGGTTACTTGTGGGGAGATTTAGGATTTGGTGACTGTGATGGAGATTATGTTGTATCAGTTAAATATTTTTGTGTCCGTACGCGTAGGAGTTAACTCCGTTTTCCAACAAATACCTCTTATCGTCGAAGCATGAAAGTGATATCTTGTTTATTTCGTAACTTCCCAGCTGATGTCTGACACTACGAATTGTTTTCATTTTGTTGAACATCAGCCCCTGACTAAATAGTGTGTCTTTGTAGTTCTCATGTTTGATTTGTTTCTTAGTGACACTCTTTTTAATCCCCTTCGCGGTTTTGCCACCTGTATTGTTTTCTTTCAAATACGAATACATTTTACTTCGTAGGCCGACGAACTCTATTATGGGAACGCCAGCCGCTTCATCCTTCATCTTCCCAATAACCTTTTTATTTGACTTATCGAAGTATGGCGAGCTTTCTGAATAATCTGAGTTGTCAAACATACCCTTGTCAGCCCAGAAGTCTCTGTAGACGTCTTCCGTCTCAATTTCATATGTCAGACTGTCCGTATCCGTGAACAACAACTTGGCTTTATTTCCATACTTTTTCAACACATAGCCATAATGAAAATCATACATCAACGTCTTCGACAAATCCAAAATACACATACCAACGTAAGCCGGTCGGTTTAATGTTAACACCTCCTTGATTTTGTGAACGGCGACCAGGTTTTCGTTAAATATTTTGACAGATACAAAAGTTGGTTTGGAAGACAATTTTAACAGCTTTTCTTCACTAGCGACCAATCTGACGTCCACACGCTTTCTCAAGTTTTCCATCGTCTTACCGAAGACGCTGTTGTTCATCAGCTTGAAGAAGTCCTTCTCGAAGGCGTTTTTAGCGGCGGTTCTCTTCACCGTGTTGAAGTCGATGTACTGTTTCAACCAGGGGGACTGATCGAACAACAAAACCCGATGGATCCTCTTTACCCTCATCCCAAGCCCGACGTATAGCTGTAGGTTCCTATAGTGAATGACATACTTCTTCTTATCGGTTAGGTTGGTTACCAGCTTACTAACACCACCAACACTGACGTTAAATTTCTTCTTGATTTTCTGACAGTAGTCAGACAACATATCCTCTTTTATTTCCATCTTTTCGGGAGCTAACGGGTAGTCGTTGTGTAGGTCGTGGAGTTTTTCTGGATATTCCAGATCAACCTCGAGTATCGCCCCAGTCCCACTGTTCTCAGAAAGGTTCTCCCAATTAAATGTGTTGGGGCTTTGGCCCCCATCAGCCCACCTGAACCCACCGGTTGGGAGGCACCGACTCATAGCCCAACCATACAAATTATTAGCGTCGAGGTACATTATATACTTCACAACCTCGTTTTCGTCATACCCCTTTATGTATGGGTTGTTCGCCTTCCCATATCTGTTAGCTATGTAGCTAACCCCACCTCTCATTCCTTTCTCAATGAACTGGAACATATCAATATCAGTTATTAACTCCAACTTAATTCCCGTCATCTTTAACATAGCGTCCCAGGCCAATCCCGGAGAGGTGAAGTAGTGACATGGATCTAATTTGTAGTACTGGGTACAAGTCTTCCTAAAGTTCTCAAAGACGTCAGCCAATAACAAAACATCCGACTTCAGGTACATGTCATGGTAGTCCCCCATAGTCCTCATTCCGAACGCCCTCCAGACCTCCTGAGCGTGTTGGTAATCACTATCCGACACCCCCTCATCATTCAGTATGCTGTAGAACTCACTCTTCAGTGGGAGTTTCGTTTCTCCGAACCGGTCGAAGCTGTCCATGTAGTCATAGGGGTAAACACCCTTCGTCCTCATCAACTCCGACCTTTCACCAAACTCTTCAGCCGTATACCTGAAGGCGGACGACTCCTTTGGGAGATTTCCAACCAGTTTATCCAGGGAACTACCCATAAACTGAAGACTGTCCAGAAACACGAGACTCTTACCTAACATGAAAGCCATGTACTTCTCCATATTGTTTGGGATGACATTAATTTCCTGTCCGAACTTCCCAATTTCCCCCATAATAAGATGGCTGTCGTAACCCCTCAGGTTGTGGAAGATCACAGGGATTTTATCAGTTAGTCTGTAATTCCTATTACAAAGCTGGTGGGCCGATCCCCGATACTTTCCTGTTATATGACAATGGTCCCGAACCTTAACATCATCCACCGTATACCCCCGACCACAGATGTGACACTTTTTAGCGTCCCTAAAGTCCGCTTCGTCATGTTCAGTCAGCACCATGTCCTTGTTGAAGTGTTTTCTCTTTATCTTTTCACAGTACTTTACTTCTTCCAACATCTTACCGATGAACTTATTGACAGTGTCACCCGCGACACCTGGACCTCTGTACACCTGGACGGATTTACTGAACCTATCATCATAACAACAGACAACCTTATACCCATAGCCACAATCGATATGTTTTTGATACTTCTCCATGTACGCTTTCTTTGGGTTCGGACTTAAGGTCCGAGTTCCAGTTCGGTCTCCAAAGACCTTCTCAGTGATCGCCTCGAAGTCAGCGTAAATGACAAACGGAACACTCAACTGTTTGTGGAAATTATAGTACTTCAACACGTTCTTACCTTCCTTAGGCATCCTAACAGCCTGTTTACCATTTATGGTGATACACACTACTCTATGTCTGTCCAGAACCTCCGGTGAACTGAAACATTGGAGACAGTACATACAATGGTGTTTTCTCCCCTTATGTTTTGTTTTATTGTACATGAATCTGTCGAAGTCCTTGATGAGGACGTAGTGTTGTTTGTTTTCCTTGTTGGTTATGATAAGGAGGTTCATCGAGTCGGTGAAGTTAAACCCCTCCTTTGAGATGTAAACCGGAAAGGTTAGTTTCCCTTCATAACCAAAGACGTTTATACGTATCTCATTCTGTCTCTCCACCCGACAGTACTGTTTCTGGGTTACTGGGAAGCTGACTCCACTATAGTCCAAATCGTCAACATGACCACGGTATTTGGACACCTTTTGTGGGTCTTTTGTCACCGGGAACTTGTGAGCCAGGTGGCACCACATAAAACACTTGTCATCATTGTTCTTAATATTGATCAGTCCCTTCCGACTGTTTTTCAACTCCTTAGGGAGGTCTATATAACTAGAACCTTCCAGTGGGCTGTATACAGTCAGATTTATATAATGACCGTCGACTGAGTCCACCCTCCAACCAGATCCTTCACTTATCCACCGGGATATCCCGGCTATTACCTCCTCATTCGCGACGTTGACGTCTCGGGCAATCTCAGTACTGCTGACTACAGTTCTGTTGTGGCTATTGAAGTGAGCCGTCTTGTAGGTTGTCCCACCGGGCACCTCTTTTTCAAGTGTTACAACCAACGTTTCAGCGAACTTCAACCCCCTCATTTCCCTCAACTCCCGACGTAGGAGCGCGGACACACTGTCCCCGAGGGCATTCACCTGTTCTAATGGGTCTTTGGGACACAACAGCACACCTGAACGACTTGGTTTTACCCCTCAGGGCTCTGTCTAATTGGTCTATGTCATAACCGAACAACCTCTCATAGAGACGGGGATCTATATCATCATCGGAATAATCAAACATATCAGGGTCTAAGTTGTCGCCCCGATGGATCAGGCGCGACGCTGTCGCGCGTGACACTGTCGCGTCGGAGCTCATTATAACAAAAGGTAGTTATATTCTGTTAGGCATCACACACCCTTCCGAGGCCTCAATAACCACTCACTGTAAAACTCATCGGAGGTACAGCCCCAACCAAGCTCCTCATACACAACCCCAAACAGATTGTTATCAAATTTATCCTTCGTCTTTCCCCTTTTAAGATCCTTCAGATTACTCAGTAACTCAATCTCTCTTCTCGAACACAATCTGATGATGTAATAGTTATATCCGGAGAGGTTACGGCCTTTTATCAGACCCTTTTTTATCATCACACCGAGGACCCTGGAGAAGTCATCCAGAATTATATCAATAAACCTATCCCCAACGGCTCCGGTAAGTCTCTTTTTCATCCAACGATTTCTCGAGTGTTCACTCCGTTTGGGGACAGCGGCCGCCATATACTCCCCAACTACATACCCGTACTCCGTCTCACCACACCTCGGACAGGAGAACACCCCACTACTCACCTTAGTACGGAACCTTGAACACTCCCCACACCACAGTTTCGTGTCACGCGTGATAGTGTCACGCGTGATAGTGTCACGCGCGACACTGCCGCGCCTGGGTAGAGCAGAACTATCACCAGACAGGTGGTTGTCGTCTACTAACTTAAGTCCCATTTGTTTACAAATCCATTTTACGCTTGACTCCGGTAGGTTATCCAACCCTTTTGGTAAACCCGACCAGAAAATAGTATTAGCCGTAGACATTATACCCCTAAGTCATCAAAATCCCCTAGACCAAAATCAGCTTAGACATCAAATATCCACCAACCAGACCAACAGACCCAACAAACAATGTTTCATACTCTTTCATCTCACCCGATGGTTTGTAATAGTCAGGCAACTCAGGCTCTCTGTTGAAAGATTGCCCATCGTATTCCATCTGGGAGAGGCGGAGCCTAGTTTCAGCCTGTTTCAGACTTGATTTCAGCAGATCCAGAGCGTGGTTCGTTGTGTTGATATCCGCGTTGGCGTCAGACAGCTGTTGTCTCAGTCTCTGTACCCTATCCTTTTTACCCACCTCGTTCTCATACCATTTTTCCTTCGCTTCGGCCAGCTGCTCGAGCGCCTGGTTATGTCTTTTGATTTCAGTTTCATATCCACCATGATTTAACTTTGAGAACAGGAATCCAGCACCCGCGAAGGCTACAGCGTTGAACAATCCACCAATAACTAGACTGGCCATTTATAAACTAATAAATATTCAGCGAATCAGCGAATCAATCCATTATCCCTCAGGAACCGCCTCACCATCTGGTGGACACTATAACCATTACAAAACGGAATCCTGAGTAAGGGATAACCTTGTGACCTGGCGTAATCATTTTTCATTCTGTCATGTCTTTGTAGTTTCTCAAAGCGTTTCTCAGCCTCTTCTACGCTAATACCCCCCCATTGGGTGGGTCTGAAATGTTGTTCACCGTCGTACTCAATTAATAAGAAACTACCATCAAAAGGTATCGCGAAGTCATACCTCAGGAGACCACCACCCAACCCCACTAATCCATCAAACGTCTTTTCCCTGATGTATCCAATATTGTTAACGCGTAGGACATATTCAACGTCTTGTTCCCCCCTAGACCCACGGGCGGTCTGTAGGTTCGACCTGGTCTCAACTCTCGTTACGGTCTCAACTCTCGTTACAGTCCTTACCACCACAACCCCATGTGCTTTCCCACGGTGTTTCCTCATATCGTTTCCCCTCGAGAACGCCTTCCCACAGTCCTCACATGTGTAATTTTTCTCATTGTTGTGAACCTGTCTGACGTGTTGGTTGAGATTCCCCTTAGTGGTGAATATTTTTCCACAAATTTCACAGTCACCCATCTTATGCCACCCGGTCTTCACTTCTCCTTAGCCCCCCCCCCCCCCCCCCCAATCCTCTGGGCGACTACTTGGTCCCGAACGGATCAACTGGTAAATACCCCTTCGATTGGGCCCACTTGATCCCAACCGTGCTAAGTCCAACGGCCAGAGCCAGCTTAACAGTACCTTTCACCGACTCGGGAGTACCCAAAGGTTCCCTCAGTATTTTCTTCGAAACCATGGAGACCCCCACAGCCCCACTCGTAATCAGAAGAGCGTCGTAGAGTTCGTTCAACAGTTCTTTTCGGTCAACGGTTGACATTATACTACAGTCTATATTTCATTCATCAAAACTATCCAAAACTGGAGTGCCGGCCATGCCGGCCATGGAGACCCGGGCCCTTTGAGTTCCACGTCTGATGGTGACGCCCTGTGGTTCGCTCATTGTCTTCTCTTCGATGGTTTCCAACCTCTGAACCTCTCTTTTCTCCTTCAGTATACTATAATAAAGCGAGATCCCACCGATAACCAATCCAGCTGCTCCAATTAAGTAACCATAATTGACCGACCCACCGAGTTGGAGACCATATCCATATCCATATCCAGTTTCAGCCGCCAGCCGTTCCCTGGCTTTCCTCTCCTTGGCTTCCTTTGATATCTGTGCCAGTCGTTTACCCGCGGCCACCCGTTTCGGGTCTTTGACTCTCTCCGTCTTGGTCACTGATGTTATTTTAGGCGTTTCCGTCTCTGTCTTCAGTGTTCCGGGCTCAGTTCCGTCAGACATCTATATATTAGTTTACGTTCCGTCTGTGAGGCCGTCTGCCAGTTGATCTATAAGGTCTGTGAGGCCGTCTGTCAGTTGATCTGTAGGAACCTCTGGAGTCGTCTCCCAGCAACTGACAGATTCAGTTACGTAGTACTCACCTTTGTCATTCTTTCTGACACAATGTCCGAAGACTCTGATAGCTCTTCTAAGTCCATGGAAGACAGCTAGTATGAGCCGTCTGAAATTTTTTGGGGCTTCGCCGGTCATGTATAATATACGAAAGGTCTAAGCCTAAATTATGAACGCTGTGTATAATGACCAACTGTGTGGACCTAAAACTCCTGGAAGGTGCTCGACTCGTTGCCCTCGACGGAAACATCGGTGTGGGGAAGACAACGTTCGTGAAACCATTCGCTAGAAGAAACCACTACCATCTTATCGAAGAGCCAGTTGATAACAATCCATACCTCGAAAAGTTTTACGCCGACCCAGGGAGATGGGCATACAAAATGGAGACCTGGCTCCTTGACGAAAGGATCAACGCCTACCTGAAGGCTTTGGAGTTAATCAACGAGGGAGAGAGTGTGATTATAGAGCGGACACACCACAGCTGTCTGACTTTCGCCAAAACCTGCCGGTCCCATGGGTGGATCTCCGATGAACAGTTCTCCAACTATGAGAAGATTTTCCACAAATTGAATGATCTACTCCCGAGGCCTGACGCCCTGATCGTTCTGGAGGCTTCAGCCGACACCTGCTATCAACGAATGGTTAAAAGAAACCGGAAGTGTGAAGCCGGTGTAACAGAAAGCTATCTTAAGCGGATACAAATATATATGGAGGAAACGGTCGGACTCCTTCACTCCAAAGGAACCAAGGTAATAACCCTCGATTGGGAAAACTTCGGTCCGGATGAATCATTTCTAATCAATGAACTCAACGGAACTCCTAGTGGATTCTATGGTTGGATGGCTCGTGTGGGCAGTCGGGACGTCTACATACCAGAGATAGTTAACCAGACCCGGCAGGCTTCGGTGGCTGACCATAGCTCTTGTATAACCCCAAGGACAACCGGCTATCCCTCCGATTTACAGTTAACCCAATGCTGACCGTCTCGAGGCTTAGTCTTATTCTCTTCAGCCGGGTATATTTCCATTTGTAACACACCGCCAGTTTGTGGTAATATGAGTAAAGCTTTCGTAGTTTGTCTACTTCGGTGTCATTTTGAGGTTTTCACCAATGTGGTTGAAGCTTATAACGCTTTTTCTTTTCGGACTTATTTTCATTTACTATAGATCATACTCAACCATCATCTCGTTACAGATCTTCCCGATCTCAGCGTTTCCCAGACGGCCCTCCACAATCTTCATACCGTAAAAGTTGATGTCTGAATAGTATTTTTTCCGGTCGTTTAACGCGAACACACCTAGATAAGGTTTCCCTATTTGATCGACGTTACTAATAAAGTATGAGTCTCTTAACGCCTCACCGTTTATCCTAACGTGTGACACCCTAAGCCCGGAAAGCCAGTGGATGGATATCAAGCTCTTCTTTCCAATGAACTTCGCTGGAACTGTACACTCATTAAACTTAGCGGGAAACGACCCACCGAAGATCAGTTTGTTATCCACCCCAGCTTTATACCCAAGGGTTTTGTCGTAGTTACCGTCATCATTGGAAATGATAACCTCCCACTGAGTCGACGCCGATCTTACGCTGTTCCTTTTTACTACAACGAAAACCGAGACATCGGAGAACATGAATCTGGGTACGTTAGCGAGAAAGGCCGTCCTCACTGACACCTCAGGGTAGAGGAAGTGGCCGTCACCGGCGGTATTTAGTTGTGGGGCGATACTAGTTGGTCTCCAAAACATGGATGAGTGGATCTCACCGTCCCTGTCTTCGATGTAATCAATGAGTGGGGGGAATTTAGCGACCGCGTTCTTACTGGCTCTGGTTACGTTCAAGTCAAAGATGACCTTGTAGTTGTTGGTCTTTGTGTAAGCTTTTAATTTATCGTCGAACTCTTTCTTGGTCACCGTATCCGGTCTGCTGTAGCCATAAAACAGGCTCATCTATAGTAGGGTGTATTTACTGAGTATGATCCCAGACACTGGGATCAGGCTGTTAGGACTAGTGGTATTTTTGGGCCGCCGAAGAGCTCTGGTTGTCTATCAGGTGTGTGTGTGTCGGTAGTGTGAACGTACTCCGTTCTGACCCCTAGGCACTTTCTCATGAACTCTTCCATTATAGGTTAGGTTATATGGGTGAGGATATCGAGCTGGAACAGGGGTTGAGAGAAATCTACTACAATCCGAAAACAGGATATCAGTCAGCTGAACGGTTGTACCAGAAGGCACTGGAAGAGGGTATTGGTGTGAGCAGGAAGGCTGTGAGGAACTGGTTGAAAACACAGGACACATACACGAGGTATAAACCGGTTGTGAGGAGGTATAAGTTCAGACAAACGTTCGTCAGCCACCTCGGTGAGCAGATACAGATGGACTTGGTTGATATGGGGAAGTACAAGAACCAGAACAAAGGGTATTACTGGATCCTGACAGCTGTTGAGATTTTGAGTAGGTATGCCTTCGCCATCCCCGTTTATAGGAAGGATAAAACTAATATGACTAGGGCCGTGACTGAGCTGTTGGAACAATTCAAAGACAGATTTGGTAGTTATCCCGACCTAGCCCAGTTCGACGACGGAAAGGAGTTTTACAATGTCGGTGTGAAGGACCTCCTGAAGGAACGGGGAACTAAATACTTCAGTACATACTCGGAGAAAAAAGCAGCAGTTGTCGAACGATTTAACAGAACACTAAAAACTGTGATGTGGAAGTATTTTTACACCAAGGGGACGTATAAATGGATCGATGTCCTGGACGACCTCGTCGAAGGGTACAACAACACAAAACACAGCACCACGCTGACTAAGCCCAAGGACGTGGATAAGTCTAACGAGGACCAAGTTTGGAACACATTATTCGGTCACCACTTTGGTGACCACCCTCTGCCCAAGTTTAAAGTCGGAAACACCGTGAGAGTGACAAAGTATAAAAGTGTATTTACGAAGGGTTATGAAGCTAACTTCACTGAGGAAATCTTCAGGGTGGCGAAAGTCATCCGTGGTGATCCAAACGTTTATGAGATTGAGGACGCCGAGGGTGAGCCGATTATTGGAAAGTTCTATGAGGAGGAGCTGTCGCCTGTGGATAAGAAGGACGACGTCTACAGAGTCGAGAGGATACTGAAAAGAAAGAAAGTAGCGGGGAGGAAAATGGCGCTAGTCAAGTGGTCGGGCTACGATGACAAACACAACTCATGGATACCCGAAAGTGACATACAGAACCTGGGTTGATGTATAGTCGGATGGTGAAGTTAACATTATTCATTGAAAACGGTGAAAAGACTGTTTATTTTGATGAGTCTGTTGTGGTGACTTCTCCGAAAGCACAAATAATGTTGAAGAAGGCGACAGTATTCTGGAACTATAATAATATAATAACGGGTTTGAACGACAGAGTATCATTCGATGGTAAGTGGGCGTCAGCTCCCGAAGGTTATCTGAACTTTGATAAGTTGGAGATGTTCATCGAGTCTCTAGCGAAGGACTACGGTGGAACAATCGACTTCAGAAAGAGAGTCTACAACGGAACATCTAGAATAAAGACGTCGAAGAACCTAAAGTTGGGAGAGATGGGTCTTCTTCTGGGGTTTAATGAAAGTGATACAATAACTAGTAGTGATGTGTGGACGATGAGTCCAAACCAGGTGGACATCAATAGAGGATTGAGGTATGTCGAGATTTTATGTGACGCTGTTGAAAGTGGGGAAAGTCTGAACAATGGGAAAAGGAGTAATTTAATTGGCACTCTTCCAATTAGCTCTGAACAGAGTCTGAAAGGGAGCGTACAGCACTATGTTGACGTTGAGTCGAAAGTTGAGATTCAGAAGGGTGTTTATAATAAGATGACCTTTAGAGTCCGAGGGAACAACGGTTCTGAGAATATTGGAGCTGTCCTGCTCGAGCTGTATATTGGGTGAACGACGTAGCGTCGTTCGATGTAACGTGGGTTAGTGTATAATGGCTGAAGGAGGATATGATAACCTCGAATTGGATAATCTTGGGGGAGAGGATGGCACAAGTGGACGTGATAGTGAGGAAACTGGTGAAACAAGTTTTCAAGGAATTGAGGATCTGGAGCGTCGGTTCCAAGCCCTCACTTCCGACGACTACGCCGTGGGCAATGTGGTGAGAGTTAGTGGGGATATACCGGGCCCCTCACGGGATGTTGGAGCGGTCAAAAACTCGGAAACGGCGACTGTGAAGAGAGTCCTGAAGAAGGTCCTGGGTGTTGAGGTGGTGAAGAAGGACGGCAAAGCCTCCACAGAGTTGGTGGAAGGGCTCACCCCCTACTCCAACAGTAAAAACGGGGCTATAATCGGGTTTCAATTTGAAGGAGACAAGGTTCTGGTGAAAAACGAAGGGGGTGGTATGAGGTTCAGCAGAGACAAAAAGAATGAGAAATCTGTTAAGAAATTTAAGTCACTTCTGAAGGAAGCTGAGAGAGAACACTCCAAAACGGTTAGAGGAGCGATTGAGGAAATTGTCGACAACCCAGACACAGGTTCCGATGACCTCGTCAGAATCGAACGTGAGTACTCCGATAGGCTCCACGACCAGAACACACTTTTTCGAGGAGAGAACGGCACTTCTGAGGGAGGGGTTATATGTAGATCCACAGGAGGTCAGGGAGTTAGCCGGAACCATGGAACCACAGGGTAGTGATGAGGAACAAATCCAATATCTCGATATACAAGCCGATCACTATAGGCGGATGGCATCGGAGATGGATGGTGAGGCCCACCCCCTTAGAAAACGGTTCTATGACACCGCCAGAAGAATGGTTGAGCTTAAAGCAGATAGTGTGAGAGCTAGGATCGGCGAGAGACCAGAGCATCCTGACGCTACGTCAATATTGACTGATGTGGTGGAGAACGATGACCTCAGTAGGTTGGAAAGATTCAAGAAATGGGCCAGGGAAAATATGATTGGCCTGTCTGCCGTAGCCATCTCCATAGCTGGAATTGTGACTACAGTGGTTGTGGCTGCTAGAAAAGCTGTTAAGAGTGGGGGTAAAGCCATCGGTGGCTTTGGAAAGGCGTTGGCTAACCTGGCTAAGAAGGTTGGACCTCTGTTGGCACCACTGTTCAATCTGTTGGCACAGGTTCTGACTTGGGGAGCGAAAGGCGTTGGATGGTTAGCCAACAATCTGTGGGTTCTTGTTGTGGCGACTGTGTGGTTGTTGTATGACTACTGGAAAAACAGAAAAAGTAGGAAATAAAATCTGTCATGTAGTATATGACCAACAGAAGTCAAATAGAACTATCACCCGGATTCAGACGGGCGAGGATGTCAGAGATTAAGGGAAGCAGGACAAGACATGTCATCACAATGAATCCCAACAAAGTCAACCCTGGTGAGGACCTCTACATCGACATACCAAAGCTAAAACCCGATAGCTGTTTGGTGCCAGGTAGCTTTCACCTATTGTTCGACTTCAAGAACGCTAACGCCAAGTCGTGGTTTTTAAACAATCTTTCCAGACTCCTGTTCGAAAGGTTAGTGGATCAAACTAGCTGGCGAGACTGTTTACGATAACACTGGTGAAAGTGTTTTTAGTGGTGTACAAGGATCTCTGGCTATCAAAAAGTGTGAGGGATCGGAGGGTTGAATATGGAATTGGTTCAGAGAACTTGAGGAAGTTAGTCTCCAAGGATGACAGTGGGGCTTCCTCTGGGGACGCTGAGAAGTTGGCTGACGCTCTGATGTTTTCGGTGTATGGGACAAAACTCAAAGTAAAACTGGATAAAATCCTTGAGGACCACGGGCTCTACGCTCCCTTTGAAATGTATAACAACTTCCGCTACATAGTTACATTACCAAAGGCGAGCGATATTATGGTGGCTCAGACAAGTGAGTCTGTTGATGGGTATACAGTGGAGGGCCTTGAACTGGAGTACGAGACGATCGATAATCATGACATCGCTAATGAAATAACCTCGCTGTACACAGCCGGCCGATCGCTGTCTTACGAACACGTGACGTTGATGAAGTCGACTGAATGGGCGGCTGGAGCGACACTGATAAATGAAAATATTAACCTCCCACGGAAGTCAATGAAGGGGATTGTGATGATGTTCACAAATAAAACCCGAACTGATAGTGAAGAATATGTCTATCCAAACATTGAGAGTGTTAAGCTAACAATTGAGGGTGTGCCCAACGCCGTCTTCAGTCAAGGGATTCCAAAGAATAGGTTTTATTCCGAGGCCAAGAGACTGTTCAGTGGGGGGGAAGAGTCTGATCAGTTTATGACAATCCAGAAGTTTTATAAAGACGCCTTCGCTCTGGTGATTGACTTGAGAAGTATCGAAGATAGAGAAAATGTCGGGACTGGGAAAAAAATTGTTAACACACAGTCTGGAGTTTTGGTTGAGATCGTTAAAAAAGGTGACCGCGGCTAATGTAGTCTGCCGAATCTTCGTGTTGAGTGATGGTCTGGTGAATATGGTAAATAGAAATCTAAAATCAATTCAGTATTAAATGGACCACCCGTTTAACATGTTGGTTACTGGTATGACGGCCTGTGGGAAAAACTTGGTGTCTCCTAAAATGTTGGAGGATGAGTACCCCGGGTTCTTTGACTACATCGTTCTTATCTGTCCGACGTTCAGCTGGAATGAAACCTATACTACTTGGAGGTATAGGATGACCCGGACTTCGTCGTAACAGAGTGTAGCCAGGATGACGTTGGGATTATACTGAGACACATCGTTGAAGTATTTAAAGGCTCCAAAACACTAATCATCCTCGACGACTGTGCTAGTGGACAAACTGTGAAGAATAGGAACAAGTGAGCTGGTCAAATTAGCGTTCAGCGCCCGACACTACAATCTGTCAACTATTGTAATCACACAACAGCTAACAGCTATCACAAAACCTTATAGGGAAAATATCAGTAAGCTGTAACGTTCTACAACCCTAATAAGGCCGACATGAAGGTCATTACTGACGACTACCTGGGTGGTTTAGGTAGGGATGAAATTATGGAGGTAACCGAGAAGTTAAAAGAAAATAAATACGCTAGGCTTGAGGTCACACTAAGGCACCCGTACGGGTATAAGGTGGTCATTCCGAAATCTGGTCCGTAGTAAGATGACTGAAAGGAAAGCCAAACCGGTAAAAGCTGTGAAGAGGATCAAAGGGTCCGCGACCTTACCGGACGGAGGGCTGGGGCTGGGGCTGGAAACTGAGGTTGTCAGCCTCGCCGATGAGCTTGTCAATGAATTGAAGAAGGCTGAGGAAACTGAACCGACACCTAAAAAGCCCCACAACAACCTGACGACTGCTGAGCGCGACAGCGTCGCGCGCGACACCAACAAGAAGAGAAGCGATTTGGTAAAACTATCGGAGGATGGTGAGGTGACTCAGTCAGTCAGCTACATCAAAAAAGCGTCGGCGAAAGTTGTGGATAAGCTGTACGCTGAGTATGAGGTTAGAAGGATGGAAAGAGCTAACCAGTTTCTGACTGATGTGTTGATTAGTAGGTTCGCTAATGTTCTCGGGGGTTTGGACGCTGTGGAGAGCTCTGAGGCGCTAGACACCGAGCTACAAAATGATAAACTGTTAAAAAATGATGTTGGGAAAGTTGTGGCGATGATCACACCGTATTTACCATGTCTCGGACTGTTATCTGGAGGTATTACTGTGGGAAAACATGTCTACCGGCGTAAAACAAAAACAGTGGAGGAAACCGGGGGTTCAGTGTGATCCGACAGTGTCGCGCGCGACACTCCCGACGTGTTATACACAATATATTATATAGGAATGGACGAATACAGAAGAGAGCACCCAGAGTCTAATATTTTAAATAAAAATAAGGGGCAAAAGGAAAGGGACTTTCTTAAAAAGATGTACCCTGGCGCTATTGACCGGAAAAAAAATCATCTGCTAATGGATTACCCAAACGCCGAGCTGGATAAGTTGGAGTTCACATTGTCTGATGGTGGTGGGGTGAACGTGTGGTATAATGGTTACAACATGAAGGCTCCTGGGTTTGATGGTTGGAAGTATCTGAAACCACCCGTCAAAACGGTGTCAAGTGTGATAAATAAGTCATCTATCAGAACGGAGCCAAGATTTCCAAAAATCTGGTTGGGGGGAGGAGAGGTGCAGAAACTGTCCGTAGGTAGAACCAGAACGTGGAAAGGCAACTTTGGCGACATACATAAATCCACTGATGGTTTTCCAGCTGTTACTGTGTTAGACTATCAAATTAATAACTTTAGGATTTATGTTGATGGTGAGAACTACTTCGCTTCTAAGCTACCTCTACTAAAAATACCCCACCCTGGTAAGCCATTTGTATGGGATGATAATAATGGATACTTCCGAACTGTGTTCGCTGTTTACTGTAGCACCTTCTGCTGTGGCGTTTCTATTCAGCATCTGACACAACAGGGTGGTAGCGTTTACCCAGTGATAACCAGCATCATGAGATTCCACCTGTACTTCACAGTAAGAAGGCTTTTGAGGAGAATGGAGGGTGGAGAAAGCATGTCCGCCATTTCCTCGGAGTTCGCCGCTGGTGACTTTTATAGGAAGATTTACAAGTTGCCATGGGGTTTTTCGTATGAGCCTACCTTAAAGAACGGAGTCAAAGGGCTAGCCAATATTAATATTGTTGGTCCTCACTACGCGGAGCACTATAAAAGGTACATCCCCAGAAAGAGTAATGGATTCACAAGTATAGGGATGCAGTATCTTAACCAATCTATTGAGTCGTACATTTACTGTGTTCTCGGCGCCCAGGCTCAAACCGAGCAAAGCATTTATGGGGGAAGAGCGTCAGCACTTGAAGGACAGCAGGTGTTCAGAAAACTTGTTCAAGACTCTATAACGGAGTATGACATAGCGACATGGATAAGAAATATGAACAAAGCAGTGACAGATACTAATGTCGCTCTTAATCTCGCTATCAGCCCGAGCCTTTGGCTGGTGCCATCCAACCTTATCATTCTGAAAGACCCGATAATAGGATACAATAATTTGTTGAAAACAGCGACAAAAGAAATGGCCTTTGGTGTTAACAGTGGTATTAACAAGGAGGGTATTGGTTTTACACGTCTGCCAGTCGACAAGAAAGACATCACCCCCGCCGACACCCCCTCGCTGGTTAGCATGGAAGATATTTACCCCACACATCTAGCAGTCAGCAGGAAAGATATTGGCGCGACAGCGTCGCGCGCGACAGCGTCGCGCCCGGCACATACAACACTGAAAAAAGTCCGAGGACGAAGTGAAACACGTGGAACACGTGGAACACGTGGAACACCGACTCCCAAACCAAACGCGGATATGATGGTTTTGTTCTTCGTAGCTGGAATAAGTTCTTTCTTAGTATCAAAATATATGTTATAAACTACGACACTCAATCATTAACAGGATGTATTGGGAAATCTCTAGGGCGTAAGTAGTGTAGGACTTGGGGCTACGGGCGCCACCGCCAAAATTCCAAAAATTTATTTCTTAACAAAACAGCCACCGAATGGACACATTAGTCAGGAAGCCGTGCTCCATGGCCATCCTAGGGGGGTAAATTATTTTTCAATTCCCCTAGTGATTGATCGCCCCGGTGTGTTTCAAAAAAATAATAAAAATAGAGAAAAATATTAAATGGGGGAAAATGCCTAGTTTTCCCAAAACACTCCCTTTTTCCAATTGATTAAAAGAGGCAGTATTTCGCGGCTTCCTGACTAATGTGTCCATTCGGTGGCTGTTTTGTTAAGAAATAAATTTTTGGAATTTTGGCGGTGGCGCCCGTAGCCCCAAGTCCTACACTACTGATACACTTAGTTGTGAGATGTTACACCTAGTTGTGAGATGTTACAGTTGGTTGTGAGATGTTACACTGGGTTGTGAGATATTACAGTTGGTTGTGAGATGTTACACTTAGTTGTGAGATGTTACACTTAGTTGTGATGTCTAGGGTGAGGCGGTTAATCGATAAACCGAAAAAACCCGATGTTTTTTGAAAACCGATTTAACCGATGTTGCTTTTGGAGGAAAACTGAAAACCGAAAAAATCGAAAAACCGAAAGAAAAATCGGTATTTCAATAAAATTGAACCATACTTACACGGGTTTTTGTTGCGTTTACACACGGAATTGACGGGGAAACGACTGAAGAGATTTGCGTCTTCGAAATACCGTACGTTTATTGCCAGGTATGATCTCCGATATAAGAACGGAAATTACGGAAAGGCTTCGATTCAGATTCGCACGAGCTTGAACGCATAAGCGGATCAAACGAAGATGAATTTTGGAAGTCAAACACAAAAGAACTTCCGTTGCTGTGCCAATTAGCCAGAAGATATCTTGCCATCCAAGCAACCAGTTCCCCATCGGAGAGACTTTTTAGCAAAGCAGGGCAAGTTAGTACACCGGCACGAGCACAGCTGAAACCGGAGAGAGTGGATGAGCTTGTGTTCCTGGCAGAGAACTTATAGTCGTTTGTGTCAGTGTTATTTGTAAATATGATCATAAAATTTGTAAAATTTATCTTATATACTGCATGTTTCTTTGTAATTCGTAGTTAGGATGTTAATCAATACAATTGTTTTTGAAACTGAAATCTTTCGCGAGTAGCGTCATGCATGTTTTTTTAACTATGGTTTCGAACGCGTTTTAAAAAAATCGGTTCACTCGGTTTTTTCGGGTTTTTTCGGGCGGTTTTCGGTTTTTTATAAAAACCGCCTCACCCTAGTGATGTCACACTTGGTTGTGAGATGTTACACTTAGTTGTGAGATGTTACACTTAGTTGTGAGATGATACACTTAGTTGTGTGATGATACACTTAGTTGTGAGATGACACACTTAGTTGTGTGATGATACACTTAGTTGTGAGATGTCACACTTGGTTATGAGATGATACACTTAGTTGTGTGATGATACACTTAGTTGTGAGATGACACACTTAGTTGTGAGATGTCACACTTGGTTGTGAGATGTTACACTTAGTTGTGAGATGTTACACTTAGTTGTGAGATGATACACTTGGTTGTGTGATGATACACTTAGTTGTGAGATGTCACACTTGGTTGTGTGATGATACACTTGGTTGTGTGATGATACACTTGGTTGTGTGATGATACACTTAGTTGTGAGATGATACACTTGGTTGTGTGATGATACACTTGGTTGTGTGATGATACACTTGGTTGTGTGATGATACACTTAGTTGTGAGATGTCACACTTGGTTGTGTGATGATACACTTGGTTGTGAGATGATACACTTGGTTGTGTGATGATACACTTAGTTGTGAGATGATACACTTAGTTGTGTGATGATACACTTAGTTGTGAGATGTCACACTTGGTTATGAGATGATACACTTAGTTGTGTGATGATACACTTAGTTGTGAGATGACACACTTAGTTGTGAGATGACACACTTGGTTGTGAGATGATACACTTAGTTGTGAGATGTTACACCTAGTTGTGAGATGTTACAGTTGGTTGTGAGAAGTTACACTTAGTTGTGAGATGTTACACTTGGTTGTGATGTCACACTTGGTTGCGAGATTTACACTTGGTTGTGAGATGTTACACTAAGTTGTGAGATGTTACACTAAGTTGTGAGATGTTACAGTTATGTAGTTGTGAGATGTTACATTTGGTTGTGAGATGTACCACTAAGTTGTGAGACGCTACGCTTGGTTATAAGATGTTATACTTGGTTGTGAGATGTTGCAGTTGGTTGTGAGATGTTACACTGGGTTGTGAGATGTTGCACTTAATTGGTTGTGAGATGTTACACTAGGTTGTAAGATACTTGCATTTTCCAGGTCAACACCAAGGTTTCTTAAGCGACACTTGCCAACATGCTTGTCCAAAT
This sequence comes from Paragorgia papillata, assembly GCA_035771165.1. Classification (NCBI taxonomy): domain Eukaryota; kingdom Metazoa; phylum Cnidaria; class Anthozoa; order Scleralcyonacea; family Coralliidae; genus Paragorgia; species Paragorgia papillata. Next base: position 143,149 of record JAWNZC010000032.1, on the reverse strand, counting down.
AACATGATTCCATCACATGACTTTCATTTACAGGACACTGACCAGATTTAACATGTTCCTAAAATTTAAGACAGCTTTTATAGTACCGTCCGCGTATATCTTATAATCGTAACACATGCTTGCGTACGCTACGCGAATGATACGCTTTCACACACGTATGCTACGCGTATCCTATACGCATATGCAGTTCGTCGGATATGTCGCGTTGACGTACTGACGTAAGATGTTGATGAAGCGGAGGAAGTTGAAGCACGTTACTGATAAGGAGTTCAAATTTAGCATATTTGAATTTTGTCAACTGTGACATGGCTATTCTTTTTATACCGCGGAACCTTATTCGCAGTTTTAGGCAATTTCTGTTGACTAAAGGCAATTTGCATTTTTAGCATTTCTTGTTGACTCGGGGAAAAGAAGAATTGCGCATTTTCGAACTTTGAATAATTATAAATTCGCAATTACAGTATAAACAATTTCTATTGACTCAAATGAAATGACGTGTCATACGCCTTAAAAATGCCTAGCATGCGCGTAGCATAGACATGTCATACGCCTAGAAAATGCCTAGCATGCGCGTAGCATAGACTTGTCATACGTGTAGCATAGCCGTGTCATACGCGTATAGCATACGCCTAGGAAATGCCTAGCATACGTGCATGGCATACGTGTAGCATAGACGTGTCATACGCGTAGCATACGCCTAGGGAATGCCTAGCATACGTGTAGCATAGACGTGTCATACGCGTAGCATACGCCTAGGGAATGCCTAGCATACGCGTAGCATAGACGTGTCATACGTCTAGAAAATGCGAAGGATACGCGTAGTATAGACTTGTCATACGCCTAGCATACGTCTAGGAAACGACTAGCAAACGCGTAGCATAGAGGAGTCAAACGCCTAGCAAATGCCTAGCATATACAGTAGCATAGACGTGTTCAACATACACGGCGCCTAGCATACAAGTACCATAGACGTGTCATACTGTACAGTCCACCTAGCAAACTCCTAGCATGTGCGTAGCATACGCGTATCATACGCATAGCCTACACATGATAGCATACGCGTAGCCTACACATATCATAGTTACACGTGCCACACGCGTATCATAAGCGTATAAGGTGTTAAGATATACACGAGCGGTACTGTAATTAAAACTGTGTAGCAAATAGCAATAAATTAACTAGTGGAGAACTGCAGACAATAGGCAGTGTTTTGGACATGCCATAGTAAATAGTGATTGATGAGTAACCAGTGGGACATTCAGAATCGAGCCAATTATCACTTATGCAAATCAAAATCAGTTTCACCAATCTACTGTAAGAACTGCAGTATTATCCAGTAAATATCAGGTAAAATTTTACCAGCTACCAAACACTGCCGAATAACAAAATTTTACCAGCTACCAAACACTGCCGAATAACAAAATTTTACCAGCTACCAAACACTGCCGAATAACAAAATGTTACCAGGTACCAGTCAGTGGCGTAGCCAGACCCGGGCCCGGGCATCAGCTTTTCACGAACATGGGTATTTTCCAAAAAGTATCTTACCAGGATGATGTACTGTCTTTGCACATCACTTTGTAAATTTGACAGTAAGACTTTTAAGCAACTCGTAAAGTTGATCGACTCTACCCAGTGAATTCTATACAGACTGGAACGCTAACTCCATAAGTCAGGCCCTATGATTGGATGAAGCCAAAATGTTCTGAGTTTTGAGCTGAAATACTTAACGCTGAACGTTGGGCTGTATATGAAACTGAAGCTATTGAAAAATGCTATTTGGTATAGAAACTTCAAGACTTTAGCTAAAAGGGAAATAATTAAAAAATATAAAAACAACTGCCATTTTGTAACCTACGGCAAACAAAATGGCAGTTGTTTTTATATTTTTTAAATATTTCCCTTTTAGCTAAAGTCTTGAAGTTTCTACTGACCAAATAACATTTTTCAATAGCTTCAGTTTCATATATAGCCCAACGTTCAGCGTTAAGTATTTCAGCTAAAAACTCAGAAAAACTACAACAAGTTTCTTAATGTTATTTCCCAACGAAATATGGTCGAACATTTACTACATTTTAAAAAGTTTAAAATAACGAGGAAACTTATACTATACATCAAATTGAAGCCAATGCTATTTCTAAAGACATACGTGTAAAACGATTTCAATCCGTTGTTTTGGAGTAATTTGTTATCGTCCCAAACAAAATATATGGCAGGATGAAAATTAAGTAACTTGAAGCATGGGAGCTACCTGCAAAGGGACTGGCACTGGCTTCAAAATCCCCCCCCCCCCCCTGAGTTATCGTTCCAATCTTCTTATAGTTCAATGAATCTACCATCAATCAACCTTTTTGCAGATCTGAAGGTAAGTTACATATAATAGTTCCATTATTTTTCTATATGCTACCTGTAAAGTCTGGTCCAAACAATGAATGTTCCTTCAACACAGCATAGATTTACACACAATTATTATGCAAGAAAATAATTTTAAAAATCTGCTATAAAAGCACCAACTAAAGAATCTATCTCGGTGCAGCAGCTGAAAATACAAGAATAGCACACTCAAAATGCAGGAAATGCCCATTCAGAGATTGAAGAATTCAAACATTTTCCAGGGGAGCATTACCCCCTAGTATACAGCACTGTAGACACCAGTCCAGGCATCACAATTTCTCTGGCTACACCACTGCAGTCAGTATTGTATCTGGATTCAGCACATCCGTATAGCTTTCTCTTTTGAAGATTTCCAGTGCCTATTGCTGGGTTGCTACTAGCTGTACTGTAGGTACAAATGGATATTGTATTAGATGCTATTGATCGAACTACCAACCAACATGGTCACTGTGTCTTTGTCTTCTATAAAATCTCAAGGGATAATTGATTGCAGCCCATCAATAGGTTCAGAGGTCTGAATTATATTATAAATCTAATCCGGGGGAGGTGATAATTTGAAATAATTACTTCCATTTTCAAATAGGTACAATTATAGAATACCAGACCAATCCAAAGCTCATGGGTTGTGGCTACCTGGCTACGTGGTAACGTTACTACGCAGTGATTGCGATGTGACATCGTAGCTACTGACTTAACTTTGTTGTATATATTTAAGAACAAACAATCAGTTGTGGTCAGGTGTTGTGACCTATCAAAGGCTCATAAATTTTATAGATGCTGAGGAAATATGATTTTAATTTATATGTTCCAGATATGTAGCACCTCTCATAACTCATAAGGTCTGGAGCGGGGTTTTTTTTTTTGACATTAAACAGGTGAATGAGAAGGCCAGATGCAGACTCTTCACACCGCATCATCCATATGCAGCGTTTCAGGTTTTTGTGAAAGGGTCTGGAGAATGAAATTGATGACCTGGAGAATCAGGGCCAAAGGCCCTGCATGGTCCGGGGGACCATCCTGTTAGGGGTTCCTCGGGCATGCCCCCCCAGGACATTTTGAAGCTCTCAAATGCCATTTCCAGCCATTTCAGAGGTAAAAAATGCAATAAAACTGAGTCGGATATGATGCATTTTTTCTTAGAATAAATCAGGCGCGCATTTGGTCCGAAATTGCGCAACCGACATCTCGGTTGCGCGATACAAACTTTCCAGTCTGGTAGCCTTGTAGGCACGTAGCCTTGTAACCTTGTAGGCAAGTAGCCTTGTAGGCACGTGGCCTTGTAGGCACGTAGCCATGTAGGTTCATAGGCAGTGTGTTATAATACAAAGTGTGTAATAAGATCACATGAGCAGTTTTGTAGCCGGATGGAACAATTATGGAAGCTTTGGATTGGCCTGGTATTCTATAATTGCTCCTTCAGGCTTCAAATACCAATAATCTTTCTGGTAACAAACAACATACCCTTAGACCAAACCATACCTGACTGGCCAACACTTCTTTATCCCAATCAAGAGACTTTGCAATGCCATCGAGAAGTCGAGTGGAGTCATTCAGCAAAGATGAGATTTCATTGATCATATTTACTCGCATTAACGAAGAGCATTTCACGTCCATTTCACGGCAGAACTGTTAACAAAGTTTGGCCACTCTGTTCTATGTATAACAAAACTAAACCACGCTGAAACAGTGAAACTCAGAGAAGAAAATAGATAAAAATCAACCTCATGATCCTTTGGTTCATCCATTCATGGCTATCGTGTTATTATCCCTCCCCCCCGGCCTCGCCCAATTTCTCCAAGCTACCCCCGTCTTGAGGTTCCCCAAGCGAAAGACGAAATTGTGACGTCATATCTCGCTCTGGCATGTGACACCCGATCGTCAGGCTACCCTCGGGCCACTAAGGCCTTTTTAATTTTAGCGTTCTCACTTCTCAATCTCTGAAGGACCTGAAGGCCGGCTGAAGCATTTTCTTCGTTCTTCTGTTTTAATTTGCTGAAAAGCTGGGAAAAGGAAGAGTAAGATGAATGAGTTAGGTAAGAGGGCATTGATGATATATTTTGTGAAATATTTGTTCCTTTTATTGTTTTTCTGCTTTAGATAGTATTTACTCGTTTAATACTGTCGTGAGTTTGATAGTATAGATAGTATTTACTGTCGTGAATTTGAGTAGCAGCCGGTGTCCCTTGACAGACTCTGTGAATGTAGAAATTTTTGGAAATTTACGGTGCTTTTTGGGAAACGCAAATGGAAGTCAGTTAAACCATGCAATTGATACGAGAAGTTTTTGAATTCACTTTCACTTTCAATGCAACTTCCGCTATTTTATATCAAATTCATTAATTTTTAATAAAACTGGTTCAAATTCAAGACCTTATTCAAGATTGTAAGCTTTTCTTGCTTCCTCTTCATTACTTGTACCTGAAACTGAACATTTTTATGTACAGTATAGGTAATCATATGATAGGGACTGGGAGTACAATTAAGGATTTACACTACAAGTGAGTAGTGTAAATCCTTAATTGTATGAGCAAAATCATATGATTACTCATTTATTATATGCATGACAAAATTACAACATGTACACTTCATACTAACACCTTTAAAAACATCTTGTTTCATTACTTGACAAGAAACATTTTCACTCTGGGTGTTCTCTGTACTCATTTGAAAATATTTACATGGAATTTTTAGTTCATAGTGTACCACAAGGCAATATTGGAAATGACTGCAGTACAATTAATAAAATAATTGTACTCCTCTCAACCAATCAGAATGTAGTAATTTTGTCATGTTCCAAGCTACACTAGCTGATTAGCTGTAGTACAGTGAAACACCATGTCTGTAGATTGAACTCTCTCCCCCCCCCCCCCTCTCTCTCTCTCTCTCTCCTCTCTCTCTCTCTCTCTCTCTCTCTCTCTCTCTCTCTCTCTCTCTCTCTCTCTCTCTCTCTCTCTCTCTCTCTCTTTTGCCTTTTTATGTTTGATTACACAAAGAAAAAATTACCAGCCTCATTTGATGGTTATTTTACCATAAATAACAAAATACACAAACATAACACAAGAAAGTCAAAACTTATCCACAAAAAATGTTTTAGAACAGATTATGGGAAATTTTCAGTTAAAAACAAAAGGAACAGATCTATGGGATAAAATACCATTACATATAAAAGATTTATGAACACTCGGAACTACAATTTAAACAAGTAATGAAATCATTATATATTATCTCAAGACAAATAATTAATGATAATATTGCTGAAAACCAGATCGATTATAATTTATTGTATCATAGCATACTTAATATATTATGGAAATGTAATTTTGTTGAAACATTTTGATAAATTTAATAATTGTGTTGTTCTAATTTTTACAAAACTGCAATATTTGGTAAATTTAAAGGTCTTTTTGGAAAATTGGGATCTGCTTTCTTTAAGACTATTTTAAAGGATTATGTCAAGAATAAACAGTCAAAAGTTTTTGATAGTTTTTGTTTAGTTTGAACAAGTCAAAGTGTACTACTGGTAGTCATAGCAATAGCGTATGCAAGTATTTATATTTTTAACAGGATACAATATTGTGTAATGAACATTGTAATTATGTCTTCATATACAAATCTACTGGAAGTAATTGGTCACATTTTGACTTTTTGTGTACTTTTTGTGTAATAATTTTAATATATGGATAAATTGCAGTAGTACTTTTACTACCATAGCTGTGGTAAAAAAAGTTATTGTTGTTGGCCCTGTTGTTTTAGGAGTTGGAAAAGTTTTGTGATTATTATTGCAAGATTTCAGAAAAATTTCATTCAGAAATTTTGGGTTGGCTGTTACACCCCCCCCCCCCCCCAACCCCCCGTGCCTCAAGGCCTCAATTATGACATGTTAGTTATGGCCCTGTAGCCCAGTAATAATGTGTCCAGTAGCTATGTATCGACTTATCCAGTAGCCATGTACAGCATGTGGTAGCCATGTATCCAGTAGACATGTACACGTATCCTGTAGCCATGTGTCCAGTAGCCATGTACTGTATGCACTACTACTTGTCATGTATCCTTATGTAGCCATGCATCCTTATGTAGCCAGAAGTCATGTATGCAGTAGCCATAAGTCATGTATGCAGTAGCCATGTACTATGCAGTAGCCATGTACATGTACTCTGACTTATGTATCCAGTAATCATGTACAGGGTGTATGCAGTAGTCTTGTATTCTTATGTATCCAGTAATCATGTATACAGTAGCCATTCCTTACTCTATGTAGCCAGAAATCATGTATACAGTAACTATGTAAACTTATATAGCCATGTATCCTTATATAGCCAGTAGTCATGTACACAGTAGCCATGTATCCAGTAATCATGTATGCAGCTACAGCCATGTACATGTATCCAGTAGTCATGAATACAGTAGCCATGTATCCAATAGTCATGAATATTACAGTAGCCATGTATCCAGTAGCCATGTATCTAATAGCCATGTATCCAGTAGCCATGTACATGTATCCAGTAGCCAGTCATGTATCCACTAGACATGCGTCCAGTAGTCATGTATCCAGTAGCCATGTATCCACTCAGGCATGTGTCCAGTAGCCATGTATGCAGTAGCCATGTATCCTGTAGTCATGTATGCAGTAGCCATGTGTCCGGTAGCCATGTATCCAGTAGCCATGTATGCAGTAGCCATGTGTCCTGTAGCCATGCGTCCAGTAGCCATGTATGCAGTAGCCATATATCCTGTAGTCATGTATACAGTAGCTACATGTATGTCTGGGGCTACAAACGGTTTCTTAGTATTCGAGCTTGGCCATCTTCTACCAAAGTAAACGTCTTTACATTACACCATTATAATGAATTAAAATGCTCCTACTTTGTATTTTTCTTCCTAAAGTCTCTATCTTGTTATGGTTTTCAGAGTCAAAATGGGTCAAGAGGACAGTGAAGCACCGCGAAAAGTTTCACAAACTGTTTCAGCTTCCGCCTTCCAAGATATCCAAAATTGGCACATTTAACGCCTGCTTTGATAGGGAATTCAAGATTGGCGAGGGTCGCGACGGTACATGTGTCTACATTGGCCTCTCAGACGATGGGAACGAGGTAGCCATTAAACGTATGTTAACCCACGCTTGTGAAGATCTGGCTGAAAACGAAAAGAGAATATTAAATATGATGAAGATGGAAAAATCCGAGCACATCGTGAGATACCGCTATTGCGAAACGGACGAAAGATCTACTTTCACTTATTTAGTCCTAGAGCTTTGCGAGGAAACATTAGCGGAGTACGTCGCTTCAGTCAGCCAGGAGCAACTACATCGCGAGGCTCCTCGCTTAATTCGTGAAATACTAAACGGACTGCTGGTACTTCACGGTACTGGCGACGTCGAGAAAATTCTCCATATGGATTTGAAACCTCGGAACATACTGGTCGACATCGAAGGACGCATGCGCCTGGCGGATTTTGGCGTGAGCCGGAGACTCAGCCAAAATAGTTCGACTGTTAACACCGGCGGCAAAGATAAAGGTGCGAGGTATTGGCGAGCCCGGGAGTCCGTGCCCGAAGATGACGACGATGCAATAGTGAAATTCAAAAGGAAATCGGATATCCAGGTGGCCGGGATGGTTAGTTATTACATCCTAGCAAAAGGTGGTCATCCGTTTGGTGCTGTGTACAGTCGGGTGAGAAACCTGATCGACGGCAGACCGGTTGACTTAAATCCAGAGAAAATACCCGATCACGTGGCCAGAGATTTCTTATCGTGGCTACTGCAACACGAGATCGCAGACCGTCCTTTCGCCGAAGAAGCGTTAATGCACCCTTTCCTTCGGTCGCGCGAACAACAGTTCGCGATGTTGGTGCGTTTCGGGAATGAAACAGAGATCAAGGATAAAGATCCGAGTTGTGTTCTATTCAAAGAACTCGACGAAGATGCTTTACTGAGTAATATCAATTGGAAAGGTGAAATTGATAACGACGTCCTGGAACATATGGAAAGATGCTGTAAATACGATAACAGCGTCGCTGCTTTGCTAAGGTTTATGCGAAACGCCAACGAACACCGAAACGACAAGAAAAATCCACGACAAGTGAAAGAGAAACTTGCGAATCCCGCCGGTTATTTTCTGACAAAGTTCCCCGTTTTGGCTGTGGTTGTTCATAGAGTTGTTAGAACAAAGGTGGCGTGGAGTACAAGACCAGATCTGAAGGGCTTTTTTAAACTTAAGTAAACTGTTGAGAATATAAACAGCGTTGCTATTCTTCAACAAAGATGAAATTCTGGAATCGAATCCAAGTCTCCAAACCAACGCATCGTTGCTCTGACCATTGTCGTTCGAGGTGATCCGCTTTACCTTGTGAAGATATCTGTTTAGAGATTTCAGAAAAACGGCAATGCTGTCCTGACCGTGTCTCGATACAGTTCAGTGGTCAGAGCGCCCATGCGTTGATTCGGAGGCCTTGGGTTCGATTCCCAGGTTGGGCCAGTCAGATTTTTCATATTATTATGGTTGTCTATTTGTTTAAGTTCTTATGCAACGAAATTTTAAAATTTGAGATAATATCATCAAAGGAATATTTTATATCGCTTCTTTTGACTATGAAATATAGGGCGAACAATTATAAATGAACGTGCTTTTCCCTCTAAAAATTAAGACATCATTAAAATAGTTGGCAATATATAGTTTGCACAACTAATGACATCTCTCGATCGATGATTCCGATTGGCTTCTAAACTCTTGCCGCAATTGCGTGAACTTAACGGGAAAATAAAAGCATTTTGTAGGCAAAGACTTCGAATTTCATAAAGACAATTCATGAACATGTTTTGGTTGTCCTATGGGTTGTCGAAAATCGACAATATATTCGTAACCACTAATAAGACGACTATAAGGGGCTGTTACCGTTATATATGAGGCGGGCTAGTCCGGTTACCGCGGGCTGATTTTAAGTCACGAAAATCTTTCTATGACTGCAAAAAAGAATTAGGATACTTTGTGTGCTATACTTACAGAAAAACGAGGCCAATTTTGCTTTGTTGTATCATTCTGCCTTTCTCAAAGTCGTAATAAGATTTTCGTCACTTAAAACCAGCCCGGTAACCGGGCCAGTCCGGGCCGCCTCATATGAACAGGCCCTAAGTTGGATACGGCTTCGACGATGTATATATTTTAAAACAAAACTCGGTATAAATCAATTTTACGCACCTTTGTGAACACTTTTTCCCGAGAGTTTAGTTTTCTAAACAGTGTTTTGAACAGTCTGTTTGATAACAATAAGAATTCGTGCATGGCATGATGTCATTTATATAGTAACAGGCGTTTGGTAGACGTTCGAATCGTCAAGCTCAGTTACTCAGAAAAGATTTCTAAGCCCCAGACCCACATTTCACCAAGCTCGCAAACGTACCACGTACATGTATACGTACAACTTATGATGTCGTTAGTTGTGGAATAAAGTAATTCTAAACTTTCTGAACCAACTTTTAATTAGATTGGTAACTTTTTACTCAAACAAGACAACCAGAACGAGAATTGGACAGTTTGAATTGAAACTTGTAAATACTGTAGTAATACAAAGTATATTGCCAAGCAAAATTTACCATTCTGTTGTAACCGATGTAGGAAAGTATATTCATTGTGGCACTTAGGTTTCGCGTCAGACCCCGTGGTCAGAAGAGCACTTGTATAAAGAGCAGTACCCGTTGTTGAAGTCACTCGGTTAACAGTGTTAGTCATCAAAATTTTATTCTGTTGTATTTCTGTTCATAAGCATTTTTTATATAATTTCTTGGTATATTAATGATGGCTCTGTACGGGGAGCTGCGCTGGTTATCTCGGTCCCGACCCAAATTTCTTGTCAAGTTTTTCTCAGATGTGGGGTTTTTCAGACAGGTTTTTTCTGGCCTTCCTGATGCCAGCCGAACGTGCATGTAACATGGTTAACTGTGCTTGCAGTTCTTCCTATCTTGCAGAATACTTGGTGTATATTTTATTGACACTACCTGTTTGTGTATATCGCGTTTGTTTGTTTTTTTCCTTGTATATAGTTTTAAATTAGTTTGTAATAGAGATCGCGCACGCATAGAGCAGTTATGTAATCTATCGCACATATTCTGTAGAAAGTATACATGTAGTTTATCAAATGAAATGTTTTATTAATAAGTTATTGCTTGCAATGTCAATAGCAATCAGAGTTATTGCTTGCAATGTCAATAAGTAATCAGATCGAGTTATTGCTTACAATGTCCACAATTCAAGCAATCAGAGTTATTGCATCTTGCAATGTCAATAAGCAATCAGAGTTATTGCATCTTGCAATGTCAATAAGCAATCAGAGTTATTGCATCTTGCAATGTCAATAAGCAATCAGAGTTATTGCATCTTACAATGTCAATAAGCAATCAGAGTTATTGCATCTTGCAATGTCAATAAGCAATCGGAGTTATTGCTTGCAATGTCAATAAGCAATCAGAGTTATTTCTTACAATGTTAATAAGCAATCAGCTTATTGGCATTGTAATTGTTGTCATTGTAATCAGCTTATTGGCACTGTAATTGTTGTCATTGTAATCAGCTTATTGGCATTGTAATTGCTTGCAATGCCAATAATTAAGCAATCAGCTTATTGACATTGAAAGCCTCGAGGCACAGGAGAGAACCCACAACTCTACTGCACATGAAGCTAAGGTGGCACCAACCTCGTACCCAGGGCCATTTGTAGGGAACTGGGCCAAGATGGCGAATAAAACAAAATGGCGGGAACAAATGGCCCTGGTGGAGGCCAGCTCAAAATGCGCAGTATATTGCGCATTTTATTAACTAGAACTTAGTTCTTTACACAGTAATTATACCTAATTACACCTAATTATAGCATGGTTTAAGATATAATTTCCCGTGCCGTGTGCAGGAACAACCGACAAGGTCAAAATACAATTCTAAAAAAAAGATACAAAATCAAACCGTCTGATTAACGCCATAAGCTCTTGACCAATCAGAGGCTGAGATAGCCTGGCCGCCACCAGGGCCATTTGTTCCCGCCATCTTGGCCCAGTTCCCTACAAATGGCCCTGGGTACGAGGTTGAGGTGGCACCCATCCAAGTTCTAATTCCGTTGGCTTAACTTCAGCAGTGAGAGGCAACGCGCTAACAGCTTGTGTTAATTTCTACAGTAAATAACACACGTGCAGAGTTTTTAATTGACGTTTTATTTCGATTTTTACTTTTGATTACAGTCGTATGAATATAACTATACGTATATGTTTTTGTCTCCTCGATAACCCTCACAATTCACGTAAACCAGTTTAATTAACAAATATATAATAATACATAAGTACAAATAAGTGCAAACCATCTATAACTTTTTCAATAATTCCAATTACCTGAAAAATAAAAAGGAAGACCATGTTTAGTCACACCATATTTCCTCTTGGGTCCCTCGAATAAGCTCGCCCTTTCCATGGAATAAGTCCAATTCCCTTCAAAATAATCTTCTTCAGATAAGCGTCGATCTTCTTCGGAAGACAAGTGTGATATAAGTAGAACAATCAAAGTACTTCTAAAGTCAGACGTCTAAAGTCTATAGATAAAATTTAACTTATTCCTGCCCAAGCTGGCCAAAAACGATCCCTTTATTGTTTTACTCTGTCTAATGCTGGATGATTTTCCGTCCCCTCTTATAAAGTAAACGCTCTTATATAGAGGCCACTAATTCTGAAAGTAGCCCTTCCCCAGTTAATTTCGCGATTCTACAGTAATATCATTCTGAGAAACATAAGGCCTGTTACGCTAAAGCTCAGCTTGAAAAAATTGCTGTAGCAAAACACGCTTGGGAATATGATCAGTATATAAAATGGGAGGATTATTCTCTTCTAGCTAGCGACAAGCATTTCAGTCGAAGAATGAGAGAATCTATTGAAGTTTTAAAAAATCCTACGATTTCACAGAAGAGTCAGCTATTTGGCGCGGAGCTCTCTTTGGCCACAATCCACAGTACATCACACAATACCACACCACAGTACGCAATACCACACCGCACCACACCACACAATACTACACCACAATACCACACCACACAATACTACACCACACAATACCACACCACACAATACTACACCATACCACACAATAGTAGAATACTATATACCCCACACTATATACATCATACAATACAATACTATACACCACATTAAACTTATATTCATGGGGCATGTACGTAATGATACATACCTGAACCTCATCCACGGCAAAAACCGCATGACTTGGAGCAGTTAGTTTTCATATATGTGTAGTATCTACTTTGCCGTGAACAGTGTCTCCTCCATATTGGGCATTGTCTGTTTTTATCGACACATGCGGAACCTGTAAAACATAGAGAATCAAACATAATAATTTTATTGGGCATTGTGGTGTATTTTGCGCGCTAAAATGTGCTAAAATATATTTTAGCTGATCTGAGCCTATCAGTTTTAACAGTTCTATTAATATTAAACTCACTATATTGGTTTGCTGTTTATGGAATTGTATACTTTTCTTGTTAATACTTTGGAGCAAAGATTGTTTTGATGATAAATGTTGCGTTTTTCTGCCAAGTTACATTTAAGTTATGAGTTTGTAAATATTTGTTGCAATGAAATACACGCCGACGCGAAGGTGGCAGTATTCAAGATACTGTTTACCGTATACTGTCTTTGATTTTCTTCTAAATGCCCACTAAAATTATTATAATAGTAATACGTCGCTCGCCTTCGGCTCGGGCTAAAATGAGCCTGCGAACATCAACTCTATATTGTTATATTCTACCGTACATCGTGAACTTTATTGATTAAGTGTGAAATGTATCATAGTTAATTCTTGGTTTTCATCGACGTCACGGCGGCCATATTGGTGCACAGAAACAATGAAATGGCGGCCATATTGGTGCATCATCTTTATCCTATGCGAATTTAACTCTATTCTTACTCAAAATTTCGTATTGTTTCACCACCCCCAACGGGGCCTCCGATCACGTGTGTGAAAACGATCCATAGAAAATTAAATAAACACACAATACTACACAACACCACACAATACTACACCGCACAATGCCTAACACCACACAATTCTACACCACATCATACACTACCACACCACACAATAGCACACATACAAACATACATACAAATTTTATTGCCACGTTCCCAATGGCCAGGGATTTTCAGAGACAAATAATGTGTGTGAAAACGATCCATAGAAAATAATCACACAATGCTATAATACTACACCACACCACACAATACCACACAACACAATACTACCACATAATGCTACACCACATCACACAATACTACACAATACCACACCACACTATACTATACTACACCACACTACACTACACTACACTACACTACACTACACTACACTACACTACACTACACTACACTACACTACACTACACTACACTACACTACACTACACTACACTACACAATGCTACACCACATCACACAATGCTACACTGCTACACCACACTACACAACGCTATACCACACCACATAATGCTACATCATTCAATACTACACCTCACCACACCACACCACACAATACTACACCACACTACACAATGCTACACTACATCACACAATGCTATACCGCACTACACAATGCTATACCACACCACACCACACAACACAATACTACACAATACTACACAATATCACACAATAATACACCACACCACACAATACCATACCACATAATGCTACACCACACAATCCCATACCACACAATACTACACTACCTCACATAATACCACACCACATTAAACTTATAGGGGTCAATGATACATACCTGAACCTCCTCCACGGCAAAAACCGCATGACTTGGAGCAGTTAGTTTTCATATATGTGTAGTATCTACTTTGCCGTGAACAATGTCTCCTCCATATTGGGCATTGTCTGTTTTTATCGACACAGGAACCTATAAAACATAGATAATCAAACATTCTACCGTACATCGTCAACTTTATTAATTAAGTGTGAAATATATCATAGTTAATTCTTGGTTTTCATCGACGTCACGGCGGCCATATTGGTGCACAGAAACAATGAAATGACGGCCATATTGCCGGTGCACCATCTTTATCCTATATGGGAATTTAACTCTATTCTTATTCAAATATTTCCGGTATTGTTTCACCACCCCAACGGGGCAACCGATCACGTGAGTTAAAACGATCCATTGAAAATAAACATGGTTTGAAAGCTCGACAAAACTCATTGTTTTATGTTTTTGGGTTTATGGGAATTTTTCACTTTTACAGTTACTGAACATATTGTGTTTTCTGTATGAATGACCTACTTACAGATTTTTAAACACTGATGACTTACTAGTTAACAAATTGTTACTTTTTATTCAATTTTAACAAACTCGTACCCAGGGCATTTTGCGCCACGTCGGGAAGTCGGCGAAAATGGCGGGCATCGCCTGGTCACGTGACACCCAGAATTTTGGGGTGTTATGGCAAGAAAATTTATGCGGTCTTTGTGTTTTGTTTTTGTATAATACGCATATACATGAATAATAAATGAGAGAAATCTTTAACGCTCTGCCGACTCACTCATGTGAACCTTTATCATAAAAGCAACTGGTTAGCATTATTCTTCATGGTACTCCCACAATTATCCAGGATACATGTAAATGTCACGAACAAACATATATCTAATGTTGTTCTTAACTTTAACCAACGCTATCGTTCCATTCTTTGGGTAAACTTTGCAGAGTGGATCTACTGCAATTCAAATTTTCATAAATAAATTATACTCTATCTGAATATAATTAATCGAGTTCTTAAACCGGCCAATCAGATTATAGAGTCGACCAGCCGATGCCAGGGCCATTTTCGCCGACCACCCAACGTGGAAGCAAAATGCCCTGGGTACGAGGTTGGAATTTTAACTATCTAATTTTCAAAACTATGTAAATATAGCTACTATGTAGATAAACACTACGCAAATTAGAGCTGAAAAACCTTTCGAAGAGCTTCTAATAACCTATGTATATATATATGTTTCCCGTTTTAATCTCTCTATTACAGTATTATGCGCGTGTGGCGTCAAAATGTTAAATTTGCATATCAAACAAACTGAAATATCTCAAAAACGAAGCAAGAAAACAAAAAAAAACCCTGCAAAAATGCTACTTTGTCATTTTAAATGTTCTTTCAAATAAGACAAACTTATATGCGCATGCAGCCATGCACTGAAAAATAAATCACACCTACCTCCAGTTCCTCCCCCACCTCCTCCACCTCCTCCAGTCTTCCGCCCTGAAACGAAAGTACAACTACGTTTAGCTTATATGTCACTAGTTAAAAAAAACTCTGCAGCTTTTTACTTCCAGCGTTCTCGTGATCTCGATTAACTGCATGGTGAAGGGCTTTGGATCGAAATGTGTACATTTTTTTTCTCTAAAATCTCGGCATTGTGTTGTGTTGCATGTGTTGTGTTGTGTTGTGTTGTGTTGTGTTGTGTTGTGTTGTGTTGTGTTGTGTTGTATGTGTTGTGTTGTATGTGTTGTGTTGTGTTACATGTGTTGTGTTGCATGTGTCGGGTTGTGTTGTGTTGTTGTTTTGTGCTGTGTTGTGCTATGCATTGTGTTGTGTTGTGTTGTGTTGTGTTGTGTTGTAGTGTTACATGTGTTGTGTTGTGCTGTGTTGTGCTGTGTTGTGCTGTGTTGTGTTGTGTTGTGTTGTGCTGTGTTGTGCTGTGTTGTGTTGCGTTGTGCTATGCATTGTGCTATGCATTGTGTTGTGTTGTGTTGTGTTGTAGTGTTGTGTTGTGTTGTAGTGTTGTGTTGTGTTGTAGTGTTGCATGTGTTGTGTTGTGTTGTGTTGTTGTTTTGTGCTGTGTTGTGTTCTGCTGCATGTGTTGTGTTGTGTTGTGCATTGTGTTGTTTTGTGCTGTGTTGTGTTCTGCTGCATGCATTGTGTTGTGTTGTGCTGTGTTGTTGTTTCGTGCTGTGCTGTGTTGTGTTATGCATTGTGTTGTGTTGTTGTTTTGTGCTGCGTTGTGCTGTGCTGTGCTGTGTTGTGTTGCGTTGTGCTGTCGTTTTGTGCTGTGCTGCGTTGTGTTGTGCTGTGTTGTTGTGTTGTGTTGTGTTGTGTTGTGTTGTGTTGTGTTGTGTTGTGTAACTTGTGTTGTGTTGTGTTGTGTTGTGTTGTGTTGTGTTGTGTTGTGTTGTGTTGTGTTGAGCTGTGCTCTTTACTATACATACCATATAAAGACTGTATACCACGGATATCGTCAGAATGTAATCTTAAATTTGGTTGATATCCATTATAGGATGGCCACATGATTGATCCTCTGACGTTTGAGTGGTACAAACCAATAGCGTGACCAATTTCGTGAACAGCAACTGGCAAGAGGTGAATGCCTCCTCTACTCTCGGTATATAGTTCATCCTCGTCAAAATGAAGTATGCCAGATGTGGGCAATCTCGCATGTGCAAGAACTCCTCCACGTCCATCAAATGGTGCCCCATCGTTGTGGTTACGTCTGGCAAAACTGGTAACATATGAAGAACAGAGAATTACTGCCAGCTCTCCTTACTATATATCGGGTAAGTTTGTTTACACAAATAGATTCCATTTTGCCGTTGTTTGTTCAGTTATAGATGCACAGATGACGTCACAACGTGGTAAGAACAAAAATGTGGCCCACGAGACGCAGTCGAGTGGGTCACTGATGTTCTTACCACGTTGTGACGTCCTCTGTGCATCTATAACTGAACAGACAACAAAAAAATGGAATCTATTTGTTTTATACAATATAAAAGTTACACAATACTTCTTGCCGGATTTTGGGGCGTGAAGAAAAAAAAAGCAAGTCAGCTGACGTGATCTGACGTGATCCATGTGTCTGTCCTCTAATAGATCATGGGCAACAACCAATGAAAACACGCATAGCAACCAGGGTATTGTATAATTAACAAATAGATTCCATTTTGCCGTTGTCTGTTCAGTTATAGATGCACAGATGACGTCACAACGTGGTAAGAACAAAAAAGTGGCCCACGAGACGCAGTCGAGTGGGTCACTGATGTTCTTACCACGTTGTGACGTCTTCTGTGCATCTATAACTGAACAGACAACAAAAAAATGGAATCTATTTGTTTTATACAATAAAAATTTAAAAGGTCTTTGTCGAAACTCTTGCCGGATTTTGGGGCATGAAGAAGGACAAAAGCAGGTCAGCTGACGTGATCTGACGTGACCATGTGTCTGTCCTCTAATAGATCATGGCCAACCAATGAAAACACGCATAGCAACCAGGGTATTGTATAAATATATATATATATATATATATATATATATATATATATATATATATATATATATATATATATATATATATATATATGTATGTATCAGTATGTGTGTGTGTGTGTGTTTGAATTTGTGTTCTCTGGATTTAAGATTTTAAAAGTTTTGAGCTTTCAACTCGGTCTTTCGAGTCTTCGTCAGAAATAAGGTGGTTAGACCGTTAGAGTATATATATATATATATATATATATATATATATATATATATATATATATATATATATATATATTTCTAAAATTCATTAATAATTCATGAGGAAAACACAAAGAAAAATCATGAGCGTATCGGATCTATATATGTGATATAGACTCGCTCTAAGTTTCTCGCTGGTTTTTAACGGCTGAGATAAGCTTAATTTTCAAAATTACTACGCCAATGAACGTATGAAGTGATTCTTTTTAGAAGCCATTTATAAACCTTGCAGTACGGGCTTTATCGGCTCTAAAACACTCGGCTATCGCCTCGTGTTTTTATATCCGATAAAGCCCTCCTGCGCGGTTTATAAATATTACTTCTATATATATATATATATATATATATATATATATATATATATATATATATATATAAAAGCAAACTTTAGTATTTTACTCACTTTCTAACGCCAGATGATTTTATTGTCAAGCGGAGAGCCCTCGGTAGAAAAGGAGTTTTAGTTCAAATTTTACGCGGTATTCTTTGTTGTTCATAAGTCTTTATCTCCCGTACAAATTCAATTCAATTGAATTGCTCATTATTATAAATGCACGCGGTCTTTATCAGTACGCGCCTCGGGAATATGTGGCTTAATGCCTCGGTTCTCGGTAATTAACTCTTACAAAGGAAACGTTAATTTTGATATGATTAGTCCGCTTAATTCCTGTCCGAATTGGTCTTGACTTTAGTACAGTATATTTTATTCTAGCTAACGCCAGATTGTAACTTTAGTGTTTTATTAAAGAAATGACCGTGTTATACGCGAATATTGTAAATAGTACTTGCGATACGAATGGAATATATCTTTAAGATTATCGACGAATATGAACGTTCACAGGAATGATTTTTGGAGGCCAGGGAAAATCAAACGAAAAGTTCGTGTAAATCAGCAGGATTTTGTATCGTATATACAACTTCAACTCGTTAAACATTCATTTCTTTTCTGTCTTTTTACGAATCTATATTACCGCTATCTGTGCGAGTGTGTGTGTGTGTGTGCATAAACCGCACGTGCATGTGTTTGTCCTCCGTTATGTTCTCGAGTCGAATGACTAAAAAACGGCTGCGTGGATCGCCGCCAAACGTGTTCCATTCCCCACATGACAAGTTAGTTTGACAGAATATAGACGCATCAAATTAGCAAAAGGCTAAGATTCGGAACGAAAACGGCGAAAATATTTTTCTCCACCGTGTTAGCGAGGTGAGAAAGCGGAACTGACGCGCTTTGGCCTCTTGGCGCTGGCGTCTGCGTTGATACCGCGTAATCAAGCAAAGGGCTACACGATTTCAAATGACCAGCAGGTCCACTTTGACTGTAACTACAGAAACGAGTGTACCGACGCACTGTTTATACCCTTGACCTCTGCCATGTTTACATCAGTTATTAGAAATCATGCGTCATAAAAAATGCGACAAATGAACCTCCCAAGGTGGGGGGTCCCGCCCCTATTGTATATTAATGAGTATTATAAGTAAGAGATAAAGCATGAGCAGCGATCAAGCGAGCCGTAGTAAATCAGATATATGCAGATCGGCTGCGAATGCTTTATCGTACTTATCAAATAGATGCATCTAAATAGCCATGTTTTCAAACTATTTTCTAAGTGAGTGATTTTAGCTAAGTAAATTGAGGACGAATCTGTATGCGATTTACAGATATTGACTAAATATTCATTTCTTAATTTTGAATTTTTCTTCATGAATTTTTAATGAATTTGAGAAGTAATAGATACAGCATGAGCAGCCGAGCTGTATCTGATTTACAAGGTGAGCTGCAAGCGAGCCGTAGCATCTAACTAATGTCAAGTTCACCAACTATTTTGGGTATACGATCTGTTTTAGCCAAGAAAATCGAAGCTAAAGTTTATGTAAATCAGGACGATGCTGTATCCGATTTACAACCACTGCTACGCCGGTATTGATTTATTTTGTGTTTTCGTCATGAATTATTAATGATATTTGAAGGGTACTTACCAACCTCGTACCCAGGGCATTTTGCCTCCACGCCGGGAGGTCGGCGAAAATGGCCCTGGCATCGGCTGGTCGATTCTATAATCTGATTGGCCGGTTTAAGAACTCGATTAATCAGTTCGGATAGAGTGTAATTTATTTATGAAAATTTGAATTGTGATAGACCGACTCTGCGAAGTTTACCCAAAGAATGGAAACGATTAACGATAGCTTTGGTTAAAGTCAAGAACAACATTAGATATATGTTTGTTCATGACATTTACATGTATCCTGGATAATCGTGGGAGTATGAAGAATAACGCTAGCCAGTTGCTTTTCTGATGAAGCTTCACATGAGTGAGTCGGCAGAGCGTTAAATATTTCTCATTTATTATTCATGTATACGTATTATACAAAAACAAAACACAAAGACCGCATAAATTTTCTTGCCATAACACCCCAAAATTCTGGGTGTCACGTGACCAGCCGATGCCAGGGCCATTTTCGCCGACCTCGCAACGTGGAGGCAAAATGCCCTGGGTACGAGGTTGGGTACTTACAGTATCGTGAAGTCGCTCCTTGTCCTGACTTCTCTAAATCGCAAAGGCGTCACGGCACTCCAGTAGCCAAATGCTCTCCTGAAGATAGCCCGAACCCTATCGGCACGAAGGTCGTTACCCGTGTTTATAAAACGATACGTCAGATCAGTCTTTCTCCATTTGGAACCGGTTTTAAACTGGAGAAAACCTGTTTGTCCGTCCGAGTTCCCACATCGAGGTTTTCTCATCTCAGTCATCGTGGCACTGTCCAGTACTCCAGTTTTCTTAAGATGGAAAAAACTTTGGAATCGTTTGATTGCGGCTTTTTCATCGTAGTCGGACCGACCAAGTGGGGCGTATCCAAAACTTGTCAGATAATTCTATTAAAAGCAATTAATATTATTAAGTTGTCATTGGAAAGAAAGAAAATAATATATAAAAGTTCCTATCCCTATAATCGGACACAAACAAAAAACTTTAAAACAGCTTTAAAAAGCTTCTATTTCTTCAATATATATAACTGAAATGAATGACGATGAGGCATTCTGAAAGTAAATTATGGTATCCAGGCGAGAAAGAAACGGAAAAAAATAATGCTAGTCCGGCATCTTAACGAAGTAAAAGGAAGCGAAGACCAGGAAGTAGATGCGGATTTTGTAATAAACAGTGTCATATAATAATAAACTACTTGATAACCTCGACCGTTCGGTCTTTACGGTAAGATATCAAACATCGAGACGTATTAACGTCGCGCAATAACTCGGTAACTCAAGTTCAGCCGTCAGAAAATGTGTCTGAACCCTATAGACAGAGATCGAACCTGCAACTTTCTGGTGATCTCAGAGTAATTAAAATACGAGAAGTATGTTCCTTAATATTAGTCGCAAACAAGGATCGAACCTTACCTGGGCTATCTTCGAGTCTTTTGATCCATTTTCAGCGTAAACCGTCCAGACGGAAAGCAGAAGAAAGCACAGGGCAACTTTGAAATCCATAAATGACTCTTAGTCTGCTCATGCACTGACACTTGATGTGGTTGTGAACTCAGAGCTTTTCGCGCGTTCTTTTATACCCAGGTCGTTCTGGGTTGGCCAGCTGGCGTATCCATATGCGGTAACCATATGCGGTAACTTCCTCTTACTAATGAGGGGAAGCCATTTCACAGTTGACCTTCCCTGCGGACGCGAATTGTTTCCCGTTTTAGTAAAAGGGTTGTTCCCCACACACTGCCTCCTGATTAACATAAGCTTTAGTTCTGATTTTCTCGGCGTAGGCAACGTTTTTTTACTACCTCAATGAACTTTTTGAAGCTATTCAAACACTCGCAGTAATCGACTCGCATTTAATTCGTAATATTATAAACTTCGACCATTTATAGTCGACATCAATGCGACTTCGTTTTATGCGACGAATTTAACTCGGACGAGTTTAATAAATTTATAAACGAGCGAGGATTGTGTACCCACATTTAACAGCATTAAATTTAACAGCACTAGATTTTATGCAATACGACGTTACGCGGCGTCGTCTAAAACGGACACGCATTTTAGACGTTGTATCCGTCTGACCACGACGGATATAAGAATTCAACTCCCTAAACGTCGCACATGCAATCGTCGCGTTGAGGACTGGACCTCTCCCCGTGCTGAGTAAAATCGTTTGGACTGCATGGCGTTAGCCAGAATAAACCTTAAAGACTCGTCGTCAGGCTTCAACGTGTTAATTCATTGAATTAAATTCGTCTGAATGAAATGCGACGATTATTTGTGCGACGTATAAACCAGGCCTTGTGTTTTTTACCGACGTATAAACCAGGCCCTGCTATTGCCTTGTGTTTTTTGGCTGATAAAACACCGCTGCTCGTGTTTTAAATATTGCATCAAACTATCAATAATCAAGTCTATAGTATCAATAACAATTGCCAATAGTTGTTAAACTATTAATAGTTTCAATTGTTCTATATGAAAATCATTAACTGATTTTTGCATGATATTGCGTGGTAAGTTTCAAGTATCAAGCACTATTTTTTTTTAAATTAAATTAAATTAAATAAAATTAAATTAAGGTTAGGTGTAATTAATGATACAACGAATAATGAATAGAGATTATAAAAATATCAATACAGTGATAGTGGTATATGTATTTAAAATCTGCACTCGGCAAAATAACACCTTGCACCCTTCATCGAATTAGCATGCAGTGTAACGCACGGAAGCGATTTGTTTCCTATTTTGGCATTATTATAGCAAAAAGCTGTTATAGGAAATTATAGGAAGTTGTTAGCAATGGAAGGACTAGAAGGGTAGGCATAAAACTCGGATACGGATGGCGGATGTGTTGGCGAATGAGAAAAGACATTCACTTTTTTAGGTATAACGCAAACCATATAGTCATTCAAAATATGGAATAAAAGTAGTGCATGTGCTGCGTAGGCAGTGTTGAAACAACAATCGAAATATAGTAAGGTTAGATATACTGCCGAAACAGAGAACGTAGGAGTCTAACGTTTCGAGCGAAGGCCCTTCGTCAGAGAGAAACGTTGGTCTGGAAACTCAGCTCAAGTCTTTGTTCTATATTTTTGTTCGCCTTTATGCATTTTGTGCACGGTCACTGAACCCATTGTATTTTAGTATAATGAACGAATTATCCAGTAGCAACGTCTTAGTTCAATCACTCGATCACAAGGATGTGCACGGTGTGGTGTAAGGTACGGTTCAACATAAAATCACAGCTCATTATAGGCGCTTTGAAGTTTGCCGAGTTTGAAGTTTGCCGAGTTTCCAGCTCATATAACTCTATTGATTATGCGCAAACGTTTTATTTACGGCGATGTTTGAGAGTCTGGTTACCGGACAGCTTGGTTTGATTTTCATGCCGTTTTCTTTCCTCAATGTATTATTTAGGGTTATCGATTATCTATATGGTTAGGATGCTGGATCGAATTTTACATTGTTTTTTTTTTAGCTTTTGTCAGTGTTATATTTGAATAAATACATTGGGATCCGGTGTCGGACAAATGGCGACTACTCGACGAGGAAAATCGTCTGGCATTAGCCAGAGTAAAAGTAATAAATTGCCGAATGGCAACGACAGGCAACCATGCCCGGTTAATAACTACATCATTGCGTCCAAGGATATATGATAATATCAGTGTATGCTAACAATTTAGTTTTTAGGGTTGCGTCACAGTACCGTACGCAGTGCACAGTCTCAAATCAATGCACGTCGCATAGGCAGTGAATAAACGCCCTGCAAGACTGACCTAGTATGTCGAACCATGGGTGTTAACTAAATATTTACGCCCCCATATACCGCTCTTTAATAAGCCGCGACGTCAGCTGGCTAAAATGCACAACAAATAATTTAACGAATCTAACTTTTAAACAATGATATATATATATATATATATATATATATTTCACATGCCTCAATAGCTCCTGGCAAAACAATAGATTAATATTCCCCTCTAATATTCCCCTCTAAGGCTCTATAAGGGGCTGTTTACATGAGCCGGGCTAGCCCGGTTAGCTGGCCTCACGCGATTGATTAGGATCTCACTGTGCATTTGAAACTCGCGTAAACTAAATGTACAAAGAAGAATTGGTTTAGTTTAGATGTAAACGAACCCTAACGTTGATTAAAATCTCTTTTTGCCGGGCTAGCCCGGCTCATGTAAACAGCCCCTAATATTCCCCTCTAAGGCTCTAATATTCCCCTCTACCATTCCTCGCTATAATATTCTCCTCTAATCTTCCCGTCTAATATCCCCCGCACCACTCCTTATTTTATGAAATCCTGTCAACCTCGCCATGTGAAAAATAAATACGTTATTTTGAGGCCACGAGGGGATATGTGATAGATAAGATAGTAACAAATAGATACCATTTTGCCGTTGTCTGCTCAGTTTTATGATACAATGTTATGTTTTGCCGCAAATTCAAGTGTCAGGAATTCCTGTTGACAAATATACCACCGATAAATTGGTATCGAATCTGTAAATTTGATTTTTCTTGATCGGCTCATCCCTAAACAATATTCTGCCGTTCATCGTGTGAATGGGGTCTTAGATTACCAGCCTTCTTTATGCCGGTTTTCTTTCAATGTTTTCAAACATTGTTATTAAAACGTTAAAGAATCGAGAAATCCATACTAGTCATACTAAAGATATTTTTAAAGTTACCAAGCCAATTGAAACATTTTTCCAAAATGCTGATGATGTAAAATTTTGTTTAGACGTCCGGAAGCTCCAATTAACCAACTATTATTATATATTGCGCGTCTCGTCAGTCAATAAGACTACAACTAACAAGATCAATACTGACAAAGAAGCCTTATACATATCGAGAGGAATTTCACACGCATTAGCATAGTAAGAGTGCAAAACTTCCTGCAGTCGGACCGACAAGGATTTCCACTTACTGCCGATTTAGGACGAACTGACGCGATTGAAAGAGCGCCAAAAAGCTGTTTTCTCTCAAAAAATGAACGCGTGCTGAACTGGTCATGAGATCGCGTGGGATGATTAAAAAAATTATCACCACCAAAGACTTGGTATATTAATAGCGCTTGTGCCAGAAGCCTATTTGCATCTAGTTGATACATTAATATAGGACCAACATCGCTGCCAACGTTTTGCGCATGCGCGATGTCCGAGCTCGCACCTCAAAAAAAGAGCAGGAAAACACTGAAATATTTGGACTGGTCTGACAGTTTCTTTCTCAAACATGCAATAGATCTTTTTTTCCTTTCAACTCGTCAGCTTTTACGATACATAAATCCCTTGGGACCTGCGCCCCATCGAGTTGTATCCAGCGCTTACAAGGATTTTATTCTATACTTAAAGTATACATGAATTGAAACACTTGTTAGCACCTTTTTGTTTTAATGAACAGAAGAGCATGGGAGCTTTCTATGAAAATTTCAAGAGAATCTGCCGTAGTCGTCGAGCTATAAACTCTCTGGAGCTATAAAATGGTAATCATTTGTCCATATGGATTTGCCACCCCGCTTGCATGGCAATACGTGATATAGAGCTCAATAATAAGGCAATAATACGGCCTTCTAAAGCGGCTTATTTGGCCGCGGCTTAAATAAGTCGCAAACAGCTCGTATCAAAACGGTCATCTAATCAATAAGCCACGACTAAAATAAGCCCAAGCCGCGGCTTACTTTGGACTAGCTTCATCCCTATTCAAGAATTAACCGTTTATACAAGCTGTTCGCGATTTAAGGTGCTGTTACACGATGCGATTTTTCTTGCAACTTGCGACAAATTTACTGGTGAAAAAAAAAATAACCCAAGCTGCAGGAAGGGTGTTACACGTTCAGTTGTTATTTTTGTTGCAAGTTGCAGCAAAAAGTAGAACCATAGTTAATAGAAACATGGTTTGGAAGCTCAACAAAAGTCATTGTTTTATGTTTTTGTTCAGGTTTATGGAAATGTGTGCACTTTCACGGTTACTGAACATATTGTGTTTTCTGTATAATGAAGCAATCATCCAATAGCAACGTTTGGGTTGAATCGCTCAACCGTACTGTTTAAATATTAATAAACCTACAACAAAGGATTTGTGCACCTTCGTGTACCTTTCAACATGAATCGTAGCTTGATTGTTGACCGCTTTGAAGTTTGCCGGGTTTCCAAACCATGTTTAGAATAACTATGGTAGAACCTATCCAACTTTTCTTGCAACTTGCAACACGGTAAAAATAACAAAATCTCAAGTTGCTACGGGGTGTTACACGGTGCGATTTTTTATGCAACTTGCAACATTCAGTGATTTGTTGCAAGTTGCAAGAAAAATCGCATCGTGTAACAGCACCTTAATTTAAGCCGTGGTCTCCTTAAGCCGCAGCTTATTCATTTTGCCCCGTATAAAGGCAGTTTCATTGCGTCCGCTTTGCCCGCGCGGGCGGAGCCGGAGCGTGTATTGTTTAGTTCGCCTTGGGAATTGAAATATTTCCAACTTTCAAAGTCCGCACAAAACAGCCTTAATTAAAAGTTAAAAAAGCGAAACTACCAAGAGCCTTGGTTTCCACGAAGGTCCTCGCACGAAGCAACTCGCTGTGCGCACTCACAAGCTCGCTGCGAGTGTTTTAGCTCTCGTGGCAGATAGTTGAACTATTTTTTACCAATCAAAACAAATTATGTCAACGTTTCAAACTCATTAGCAATTCATGAGGAAAAGTGCACAAAGGAAATCATTACCGTATCGATGGTTAATTTGCATGGATATTGAAGGAAGAAAAGGAAGAAATTACATAAATTAATCGAACTTTCACCTCGATTTTCTCTTAAAATACTGATTTGTTTGAGATGCTATATCAAACACTCAGAAGAGTGATTCGTCAGGATATCCAAACACCTCGAAGTTTGTTAAAAAAACTCGGCTATCGCCTCAACAGTCGCCTGTCGCCATAGTTGTTTGTTTGGGAATAGCGTAGTCTCAGCGAGCTGCGAGTTGCTTCATGCGAGGACTGGAAATCCGCCTTAAAGGTCAGTTTATTTGAGGCGAGCTAGCCCGGTTTAAGCTAGGCCGGTTACCGGGCTGATTTTATGCCATGAAAATCTTATTACGACAATTTGAGAATTGCAAAATGACATAACAAAACAAAATTGGCTTCGTTTTTCTGTAAGTATAGCACACAGGAGTAGATAACCCCCCCCATATAGCGTATCAAAGGGATGCCGCCTCATTAATATTCAGCGTGACTGACGCACCGTGACTCACGCATGACTCACGCCTGTGACATGATTGGGCAAGATTGGAATAATTATAGTATACATGAAGCTATATAAGCTCGGTGATTTCGTATAGTTGCTACTTTTCCTAAAGTGTTTTACTTGTGGAGTTTACTGCGATATAGCGTTTTCTTGAGAGATATTTTCGAAGATATTTTTGTCTGATTTTAAGGTAAGGTGTTTTGCATTTATTCGTTTTATATTGCCTGACGACGTTAACTGTGTATTTTATCCGAGTTTAATATACGTTTTGTTTCATTGACAGCAATGGATCTTATCGATGTAATCAAAGGTTGTACAACCATCGGAGAAATTGAGGCGCTGGAATGGCTCTTTGATTTCGAGGATAGGCATAAGGAAGCAGCCTTGTTTCAACGTATCATTATATTGTCGAATGCCTTGGAGCGTGATTTGGAGAACGAACGTTGTGGGATATCTACGGTGTTAATGGATGGCTGGTCGGACGAGCAACGCGAATCCTTCAAGCGAGATTGGAACGATGATTCGTTTATGGCCGAGATGAACGATATCCCCGGTGGTCAGGCCCCCAAACCGGCGATACCCTCGTTAATGGATGGTTGGTCGAACGAGCAACACGAATCCTTCAGAATGGATTGGAACGACGATTCATTTGTGGACGAACTAGAGGATATTTCTGATGTCTCTGATGAACCGTCGATACCCGAGGTATCTATCCAGAACGGAGAAGGAAGCCGAAAACGAGCCGCTAAACCAAGCACTGAATCATTACCAAGTAAGAAATCTAAAACTGTTCCGTTATTTACGATAAAATCTGTTAAGCAAGTACGCGTGAAAAAGTTTAAGACCACGGGTCTTGATTATCGTGTTCAGTTTGGCGATTTACAAGTCCAAGGTTTGCCGGATGTCCTGAGGCAATTACATCATGTATTTGAAAGCCTACTCGATCGCGTAACCGATGGTATTGCTATGTATGATCAAGTTAGGTTTATTATGCATTCTCCCCAGCTTGAATATCCCATTTCATTAGCATTTATGCCTCGTGAGAGATTAACCGTCGAGAGAATCTTAGCCGAAATCGAAAGA
The DNA here is from genome assembly GCA_035771165.1 of Paragorgia papillata. Classification (NCBI taxonomy): domain Eukaryota; kingdom Metazoa; phylum Cnidaria; class Anthozoa; order Scleralcyonacea; family Coralliidae; genus Paragorgia; species Paragorgia papillata. The sequence goes on along the minus strand of JAWNZC010000032.1, from coordinate 114,920 downwards.
GTAATTCAGTCGAACGATTCGTTTAAGTTAGATGATTCGATTACCGTCAATATAATCCATGTCGAGATGCCACACGGTGGAACGGGAAGAAAGCGAAAGATTGCTAACCTCGATAAGTATCTTACTAACAAAAGAACCATCGTCCGAATTCAGAACAAAGACGATCTCTGTCTTAGTCGAGCCATTGTCGTAGCGAAAGCCAAAGTTGACAACGATGAACGATACCGTAGTATAGTTGATTCACGAGGACCCTTACAAGGTGAACTTGCTCACGAATTGCATGAAAATTCCAGCGTACCATTCGGACAGTGCGGTATCGAAGAAGTGAAAAAGTTTCAAGTCTATTTGACTGATTACCAGATAAACATTGTCTCGAAAGAACATCTGAATGCTCTTATTTACTCTGGCCCTGAGGCACCGAAGCGTATTTATCTTTACGCCCACGATAACCATTATGACGTAATTACAAGCATGCCAGCTTTTCTTGCTCGTAAGAAGTACTGCCACGTCTGTAAAAAAGGTTATGATAAAGTGGAAGACCACCTCTGCGGCGATACGTGCAAGTTATGCTACACGCAAAACTGTCCGATTACAAGCTGGGTATTTTGCAACGATTGCGCTCGATTTTTCAAGAGCCAAGAGTGTTTCGACAGGCACAAAGAAGCCGTGGGCGAAAAGCGTTCAATTTGTGCATCCGTTGTGAAATGTCAACACTGCAAACAGGTGGTGAAACGAGCTAATCAACACCCTCAGAGACATCACTGCGGTCTTGTTCGGTGTACAGTTTGTCAAGAGTATGTGGTCCCTGAAGACCACCAGTGCTATGAAAATGTTCAAGTTTTGACCATGCTGGCACGTCATGAACATCAAGGGCCGGAATCCGAAAGCGAAGACGAAGAAAGCGAAGACGAAGACGAAGAAACTGACTCCGAAAAACAAGAAGAGTCGGACGCGGAGCATTGGCGTGGAGAGGACTCGGAGAGAAATGAAGAACTTACTGGAGAATGTGAACACTGTCAAAGTATTGTACATGTTGTATATTTACTTCAGTGTCCTAAATGTTCATGGAAAGATTTCTATCAGGATAACAATCAATGTAAATTATGTAACTCAGGATCTCCCTTATCTTTTTCACATTCAATTGGTTTCTGTACTGCATGTCCCAAGGCTTATATTACCGATGGAGTTAATGAAAATAATTTTGAACCGAAATAAAATAAAAAAATAGATAATCTTGAAACTCAGCCTCGGAAAAATACACCAAACTTGACACCGGAGATAAAGCAAGAAACTGACGATCTTCCGTGGGGTTTCCCTGCTACACCTAAAACCTATTTCCTAACACCGCCTCCTACCGTTGAACAACCGACGCTTAAACATAATTTCTTTCATAACTGGGAAAGTTTGGGCGACCCGACAGAGAAAGACTTGGCAAAGATGACTCCGGATGATAGAGAAGAGTATGAACATCATCTATTGATGACTAGATCAAAATATTTACCCATGACGAAAGAAGATGTGTCCCAATTATCATCAGAAGACAAGAAAGATTATCATTCTACTTTTAAAATAAAAACACCTAAATATAATCTAAGAAGCAGACCTTACTAGATGCTCGGTGTGAACTATTTATATGTAGCGGTAATTTGTTTTGATATGTGTAAGTTTAAACCAAAGCCTAAATAAATATTTTAAACTGAGTACTTTGAATTCTGTCTTATGAGGCGACGCGAGGCTGTACATTCTCCATCGTAACGCCCCCGCTAATCATCTTTTGGCCTGAACATGCCCACACATTAATACCCCTTATTATCCACACACAACTCATGACATCCCCTAAAATGAATTAAATATTCTACTTATATGCAAATCTGGCTATGTTTTAGCCATTAGTAGCTTTAATGATTTTCCCTTCTGTGTTCTGCACGTGCGAGAATCTTATAACATACTAAATCATAGCGACGAATTATTTAACCAAGCTCTGTAATTTTTCAAAGTGCCTGGTCAACGATGTTATCGAATAATGTTGTTCTAAGTTTACAATAACGATTCGCTACCATTCAAGGCGACTCTTTTTAACCCATTTATATGGATGTAAGTTTTTGTCTCTTCTTTTTTGTTTTTCTTTTGTTCTTTTTGATGTTGCTGGAGATGACGTCAGGGGGGTGTCTGAAATATCTTTGGTCTTATATTCTCTTAACATACTCAAACGATTTTCATTTCTGATAATGCCTTCAGGAACATTCATGTTTCCTAATGCTTTTGCGAAAAGCTGCCATCCAGCAGGGTTGAAATTCTTTCGTTGACGTAGAGAATCGTTGACCAAGTCAACAACATTTGTACCCGGAATGGGTCGTCCTTTAAATACCATCTGTCCTTGGTCAGTCCATCCTATGAGGTCTTTATTCGCTTTAAGTTTCTTAACCAACTGTCGAGCTCTTGATTTCATTGTTACGGGTACACTTTCTAAAATGTCAGTTTCTATCTCTCCAGCCAACTCAGAGGGTTCTGTTTCAGCAGTCTTTTCTGTATTCGCTGGTTCTTCAGGTTTGTCATCAGCTGCGGGTGTCGATACGACGTTTACACGTACTGGTCTACTCATTCTTTTATCGTAATAATTCAGATAACGTTGAAGCGACTGATCGTACATTTTCACTTTCTCGTCTTGTGTTATATCTTGACGTTTAAGAAGATTTTGCATTTCTGAATCTAGTTCATTCACCTGCGCTGTTAAAGGAATGACCAAGGGTTTCCTTCGATCTGTCATAGGTTCTGGAACTAGTACCAATCTCCTGACGTGTTCCATTATTTGGTTAAAAAACTCGCCAGTTGTTCAAGTACAGGAGCTAGGAGAAACGGTAGAAAACCTTCGCCTTCTTGTAGAATAACTTTCTTTCTTTTTGTTACTGGATTACGTTTATCAGCAACAAACTTGATATGATCGTTATAAGGGGCTAGTTTCCTTGCTGTTTTCGGAGTAATCTTAATTGTTTCACACCACACGTTCAAAAGACACTGTCTAATGGCTTCTAATAAATCGTCGTCGGCAGCTTTTATAATTGCGTTTCGCAGTTGAGGATTACACTTTGCCAATACTTTTAAAACATCGCAGTTCCTTCTTATACAAGCAGACATTGTCAAATGATCGCATTGTCACTGAACAGCCCCTTTTATACTCTGGGCTGGTACACGTAGTGGGTGTCAGTCGGGAAAGATCCCGGATCTTACTCGGATTTCATCGGGACAGGTCGGAGTGAGATCGACAAACAAGTAGGAATATGGCTCTTTAGTCGCCATCTGATAGGCTTGCTGGAAAAACTTTGTGTTGCTGGGATACAGCTGTTTGGCCAGATGAATTACTTGACTAGCATCGCGGACATTTTTCGTGAGGACTAAGTAACTAGCGTTGAGAGAGATGGTACGGTGATCTTTGCTTTGATGAAATAAGTTTTGCACGATATAAATTACACTGAGATTCCCATGGTGGGATTTCTTAGTAAATAATTTCGCGATAATACTATCTTTCTCTCCCATCATGTCATCAATGATAAACAAATTTCTTATTTGGGGGTTAATGTTATCCAACATCGATTCGGGCAAACCTTGGACAAACTGAATCCCTGGAATTAAGGTTTCTATTTCGCCGAACGTATCTTGATACTCTGTATAAAAATACACGATGTTTTCCGGAGGTAGGTCGATCATGATCTTAGCATAAGCCAATAACTGTTTCACAAACGTTGTCTTGCCTGTCTTAGTACCTCCAGAGACCAAGAGCCCAAACGGATGTGTCAGTTGTATCGAGTACGTTTTTTGACTCTCAGGGTGAATGTAGTTGTCATAGCAGTAAATGGGGAAGATGTTGTTACCCTATCACTGATAGACCTTTTATGATGAAAAGATCTCATATGGCGTAGACGATTACTTGATGTGGCGAATGATTTTTTCGCAGACTTCACAAACGTAAGACATGTTCACCCAGTGACTGTCAATCATAAACTGATGTCACTCTTTCACGCAACTGCTTTTATAAGATTGAATCATCGAATCCTAAGATTGAATCATTGAATCATTGAATCATTGAATCCTAAGATTGAATCATTGAATCCTAAGATTGAATCATTGAATCCTAAGATTGAATCATTGAATCATTGAATCCTAAGATTGAATCATTGAATCCTAAGATTAAATCATTGAATCCTAAGACTGAATCCTAAGGGTTTTATATTCGCCCCGTTTGAATAATACATCATGTACCCTTTCTGATCCCCCAGGAGCCTATTTTACCTCATGATCCAATTTTTTATAAAGAGAAAATATAGAACCATGAATGTAAGCGCGAGGGTGGCCGAATGGTTAAGGCGCTGGGTTTAAAGTCCCAGAAGACATGGGTTCGAATCCCACACCTGGCAATCATTTTTCTTCAAAATAAGACAACAGACAGTGTTAATAAAAGATATATTATTAAATTTCCTATTTACAAGTACACAAAGTTAAAATTATTAATTAATAAGTTAAAATCTCTAAACTATTTACAGTTATTTACAGAACCCATGTGCAAAAATTAGTAACCGTACGGAATGGTGTTGAAATTATCTATAATTACCCGTTTATTATACACTATTCTATAATCCTTGTGTTGTTGTTTTGTGATAACCTGCTTCGTGCGAGTGTCCCTAGTAATTTTGAACGGTATATCTACAGCAACTTTCGGTGGACCTGTGCTTTCCATATCACACAGGATATTAAGATACACGAGATCACACATAACATTAAAATTAATTTTCTCCAATGTTTGGAAATTTAAAGTTATACCTCGTATCTTACAACACGTTTTACCATTGTTCATTTCATACGCGTAATTCTTAGGACCCCCAGAAACGAAAGTCGTGATATGACCACCATCTAGCTCGTCCGTCAATTCGCCCAAATAAACGCCGGTCTCCGGTTCTGGCTCTCCCGGTCTACTTAGGTAAATCACTGAGTCCGTGTCGTAATATAGCACTCTTTCTCCCAGTTGTTCCAACGTATTGTAAAGCTTTAGCCGAGCGTGAGCAGTTGTGAACGCAGCAATCACCACATTGGTCTTGGCATTCGGCTGGATGAAGTTGCCTTTGTACTCATATCGTAGCTCTACGACGTCGTCACTCACAAACGAGGCGTCCGTCACCTCAATCTCATCGGATGTCAACATGTCGAAATACACTTGCGGATCTGTAATAAGTTTTACTTGGGTCATGTTGGTTCTCTGCGCAAATTTTCCTGCAAACAAACAAAAAAAAAAAGATAACCGTATCAATATTCTGTTCAATTTAACTTACTTCCCCCATTTTTACCACTAAGTTTTTTGAAGTATTACACTTACCCCAGAACGAGTTTAACATCAACTTCGCCAGTGCACGTAGGCCAGGGTTTTTTCTCGATCTTGTTCCGATCCATCAGGATGCCTTCGCGTTGATAGTACTCGTCGATATACTGCTGCTTTTTCTCATCGGTGTCGCAACCCTCGGGGAAACCACTGGATTCTTGCTTAATCTTCAGGAATGTATCGATGTACTCGCTGAAGAGCTCGTTGCTCTGTCTAGGGAAATGCCATACTTCGTGAACGTTAACCAAACGATAACCCTTCTCCAACGCTTTCTCTAATTCATTGGTTACCCATGTACCCTGAATTGCACGCTCCTGGTCTGTATGATTGCATGGCTCTTGGTTCAATCCGTCAGCACAAGTTTGGCACAGCGGGAACATAAGCTTTCCGTGAGCACGATACGGTAGAACCGGATGGTAAAGACCACGTGGGGGGAGAACGGTACATTTAACCAAACCGAAATACTCTGCAGGGGCGGCGTGGCTCTCAAATAGGGCCCGGGAAATGATATGCTAGGGGCCCACTTTTAGGGGGGGGGGGTGTAAAATTGGGGTGTGGAAACAGCTACCAATAAAAAAGGATAAATTGTAAATGAGAATGCAGAAACTTTATCTTCATTAAGCTAAAAACCTAGAAGAAACTGTATTTAGTGTGATTACATAATGGCATGTGCGTCTCTAGTAATATTTACTCTAATATTTCAAGCATGTGCATGTACTCTATAGCTCAATATAGATAATGGTAGATAATAAAAAGTTTAGTTTGGTAAAATTATAGAATACCCGTCCACTTTTACTATTTGCATATCTGTTATGGTTAATATCATGCTCAAATTTCGGAAATTTCATCTTTTAAAATTACAATGCCCTCGTTCTACAAAAAAATCCCGTTCAATTTGATAACAAACAACAAATACATCCAATATTAAAGCATCCTGGCTTGTATTTTTGTCTTTCAATGTGGTTTCAAAAGTGGACGGGTATTGAGGTATTCTATCATTTCTCCTTTAGTTTTGATATCCCAGTTAGTTCGAATATACAATAATACAATAAAAAATATTGTGCTACGTAGGCCGTGTTGGAATTACAAATCGATTACATTTATTTACACAATTAATAGTCTTTTTAACTCCGTTGACGTGGATGCTAGCATATCGACAACTTTATCGAGCGAAACTCTATTTAAAATATCAGTTTCCACGCTCATCAACATCAAGCTCTCCAAATTTTCTTGGCTCAGAGATGATCGCAGCCTTGTCTTGATCAACATGAACTTAGAAAACGATCTTTCACACTCGACTTGGGTGATGGCCAATGTTAAGAGAAAATGATAGACAGTGTACAACTCTGAGTACGCTCTGCTGTACTGTTCAAGCTATGTGAAATCGGCATGGCCAGTTGTAAAACAACCTGCGCAATTCGAGTAAGCTAAACAAAGGCCGCAGTGTAATTTTTTTTTCAGCATCGTCAAAAGTTAACCAATGCCTAGATAACTTTGCACCCGTTCTCGTCGTTCTGTTAAACGCTCGATTGACGTCAAATGAAATCTTTGCGGTAGGGGGCTGAGGATGAAATTTGAAAAACTGTTCAAGCTGACTGAACGTTGGCTTTTTGAACATTTCTTCAACGCGAGCATGTTTCCGCACGAGCTCTCTTCGATTGATGGTCTTGCTGGAATGATTTCTTCCGTGATGGTGGAAATAGTTTGTTCGGGTTGATTTGAGCTAGAGAACACTTCGTTGACTTTCGATACTGCATCGCCATCAATTTCCTCAAGTTCATCATTTGAAGTTGGCAGAATTCCTAACGTGTTAGCTGTTGTTAGCTCGTCACCTGGGCCAAGCGGAGGTTGGATTTCTACACAAAATGTCACTAGGTCAGACTTATTTATTTCGTTTAAAAAAAACAAGACTCGTCATTTTCGATAATCTGTCATTCTGTCTTAACTTCCAATAGCGTAATAGTGTAATAGCGCACGAGATGAAATTCACACATATGTCAGATGATTGAAATTTGAAATTCTACCCGGCATTTGGGCGGAAACTACCGAAGACTTGCGCCCGGGGCACAACTTCGCTCAGGTTTCATACAAATTATATACCGTAATAACCGTAATATAACCTTTCAAATAAGAGCTTTGTTTCTTGTTCTCGTCGCTTTTGAGACCCACTTTTATGTTTTTTCTTAGGAAGAACATTCCCAGAATCACGCGTACTATGCGCTCTTTTGTCAGCCATTTACAGTCAATGACTACGGCATATTTATGGCTTCAATACGCGCAAATGCGCAATGAAATAATGTGAACTCTGTTACTCAGACCGGAAGTATATGCTTGACGGGTACCGCAGGGTTCGGGGCCCTAGCTGGCCAATAGTTGGAGCCATGACTTAGCATCGTCACTCGTCAGTGAAATATAATTGGCAACCTGCAGGGCCTCCAGCACTGAGCACACAGCAGTTTTAAATTTCATAACTATACACGTTTACGCGCAAACGCGCTTTCGCACACGACCGAACGCTTTACTCCAGGGCCGTTTTACACATCATCGGGGCCCATCTTTCTTCAAATTTTTAGGGCCCACCAGCTAGAATTCTAGAGGCAAATGGGGCCCACCAGCCTAGAAATCCTTGGGGCCCACCGGGAAATTTCCCGGTCTCCCGGTGGGCCACGCCGCCCCTGTATCACAGAGTATTTCGGTTTGGTTAAATGTACCGTTCTCCCCCCACGTGGTCTTTACCATCCGGTTCTACCGTATCGTGCTCACGGAAAGCTTATGTTCCCGCTGTGCCAAACTTGTGCTGACGGATTGAACCAAGAGCCATGCAATCATACAGACCAGGAGCGTGCAATTCAGGGTACATGGGTAACCAATGAATTAGAGAAAGCGTTGGAGAAGGGTTATCGTTTGGTTAACGTTCACGAAGTATGGCATTTCCCTAGACAGAGCAACGAGCTCTTCAGCGAGTACATCGATACATTCCTGAAGATTAAGCAAGAATCCAGTGGTTTCCCCGAGGGTTGCGACACCGATGAGAAAAAGCAGCAGTATATCGACGAGTACTATCAACGCGAAGGCATCCTGATGGATCGGAACAAGATCGAGAAAAACCCTGGCCTACGTGCACTGGCGAAGTTGATGTTAAACTCGTTCTGGGGTAAGTGTAATACTTCAAAAAACTTAGTGGTAAAAATGGGGGAAGTAAGTTAAATTGAACAGAATATTGATACGGTTATCTTTTTTTTTTTGTTTGTTTGCAGGAAAATTTGCGCAGAGAACCAACATGACCCAAGTAAAACTTATTACAGATCCGCAAGTGTATTTCGACATGTTGACATCCGATGAGATTGAGGTGACGGACGCCTCGTTTGTGAGTGACGACGTCGTAGAGCTACGATATGAGTACAAAGGCAACTTCATCCAGCCGAATGCCAAGACCAATGTGGTGATTGCTGCGTTCACAACTGCTCACGCTCGGCTAAAGCTTTACAATACGTTGGAACAACTGGGAGAAAGAGTGCTATATTACGACACGGACTCAGTGATTTACCTAAGTAGACCGGGAGAGCCAGAACCGGAGACCGGCGTTTATTTGGGCGAATTGACGGACGAGCTAGATGGTGGTCATATCACGACTTTCGTTTCTGGGGGTCCTAAGAATTACGCGTATGAAATGAACAATGGTAAAACGTGTTGTAAGATACGAGGTATAACTTTAAATTTCCAAACATTGGAGAAAATTAATTTTAATGTTATGTGTGATCTCGTGTATCTTAATATCCTGTGTGATATGGAAAGCACAGGTCCACCGAAAGTTGCTGTAGATATACCGTTCAAAATTACTAGGGACACTCGCACGAAGCAGGTTATCACAAAACAACAACACAAGGATTATAGAATAGTGTATAATAAACGGGTAATTATAGATAATTTCAACACCATTCCGTACGGTTACTAATTTTTGCACATGGGTTCTGTAAATAACTGTAAATAGTTTAGAGATTTTAACTTATTAATTAATAATTTTAACTTTGTGTACTTGTAAATAGGAAATTTAATAATATATCTTTTATTAACACTGTCTGTTGTCTTATTTTGAAGAAAAATGATTGCCAGGTGTGGGATTCGAACCCATGTCTTCTGGGACTTTAAACCCAGCGCCTTAACCATTCGGCCACCCTCGCGCTTACATTCATGGTTCTATATTTTCTCTTTATAAAAAATTGGATCATGAGGTAAAATAGGCTCCTGGGGGATCAGAAAGGGTACATGATGTATTATTCAAACGGGGCGAATATAAAACCCTTAGGATTCAGTCTTAGGATTCAATGATTTAATCTTAGGATTCAATGATTCAATCTTAGGATTCAATGATTCAATGATTCAATCTTAGGATTCAATGATTCAATCTTAGGATTCAATGATTCAATCTTAGGATTCAATGATTCAATGATTCAATGATTCAATCTTAGGATTCGATGATTCAATCTTATAAAAGCAGTTGCGTGAAAGAGTGACATCAGTTTATGATTGACAGTCACTGGGTGAACATGTCTTACGTTTGTGAAGTCTGCGAAAAATCATTCGCCACATCAAGTAATCGTCTACGCCATATGAGATCTTTTCATCATAAAAGGTCTATCAGTGATAGGGTAACAACATCTTCCCCATTTACTGCTATGACAACTACATTCACCCCTGAGAGTCAAAAAACGTACTCGATACAACTGACACATCCGTTTGGGCTCTTGGTCTCTGGAGGTACTAAGACAGGCAAGACAACGTTTGTGAAACAGTTATTGGCTTATGCTAAGATCATGATCGACCTACCTCCGGAAAACATCGTGTATTTTTATACAGAGTATCAAGATACGTTCGGCGAAATAGAAACCTTAATTCCAGGGATTCAGTTTGTCCAAGGTTTGCCCGAATCGATGTTGGATAACATTAACCCCCAAATAAGAAATTTGTTTATCATTGATGACATGATGGGAGAGAAAGATAGTATTATCGCGAAATTATTTACTAAGAAATCCCACCATGGGAATCTCAGTGTAATTTATATCGTGCAAAACTTATTTCATCAAAGCAAAGATCACCGTACCATCTCTCTCAACGCTAGTTACTTAGTCCTCACGAAAAATGTCCGCGATGCTAGTCAAGTAATTCATCTGGCCAAACAGCTGTATCCCAGCAACACAAAGTTTTTCCAGCAAGCCTATCAGATGGCGACTAAAGAGCCATATTCCTACTTGTTTGTCGATCTCACTCCGACCTGTCCCGATGAAATCCGAGTAAGATCCGGGATCTTTCCCGACTGACACCCACTACGTGTACCAGCCCAGAGTATAAAAGGGGCTGTTCAGTGACAATGCGATCATTTGACAATGTCTGCTTGTATAAGAAGGAACTGCGATGTTTTAAAAGTATTGGCAAAGTGTAATCCTCAACTGCGAAACGCAATTATAAAAGCTGCCGACGACGATTTATTAGAAGCCATTAGACAGTGTCTTTTGAACGTGTGGTGTGAAACAATTAAGATTACTCCGAAAACAGCAAGGAAACTAGCCCCTTATAACGATCATATCAAGTTTGTTGCTGATAAACGTAATCCAGTAACAAAAAGAAAGAAAGTTATTCTACAAGAAGGCGAAGGTTTTCTACCGTTTCTCCTAGCTCCTGTACTTGAACAACTGGCGAGTTTTTTAACCAAATAATGGAACACGTCAGGAGATTGGTACTAGTTCCAGAACCTATGACAGATCGAAGGAAACCCTTGGTCATTCCTTTAACAGCGCAGGTGAATGAACTAGATTCAGAAATGCAAAATCTTCTTAAACGTCAAGATATAACACAAGACGAGAAAGTGAAAATGTACGATCAGTCGCTTCAACGTTATCTGAATTATTACGATAAAAGAATGAGTAGACCAGTACGTGTAAACGTCGTATCGACACCCGCAGCTGATGACAAACCTGAAGAACCAGCGAATACAGAAAAGACTGCTGAAACAGAACCCTCTGAGTTGGCTGGAGAGATAGAAACTGACATTTTAGAAAGTGTACCCGTAACAATGAAATCAAGAGCTCGACAGTTGGTTAAGAAACTTAAAGCGAATAAAGACCTCATAGGATGGACTGACCAAGGACAGATGGTATTTAAAGGACGACCCATTCCGGGTACAAATGTTGTTGACTTGGTCAACGATTCTCTACGTCAACGAAAGAATTTCAACCCTGCTGGATGGCAGCTTTTCGCAAAAGCATTAGGAAACATGAATGTTCCTGAAGGCATTATCAGAAATGAAAATCGTTTGAGTATGTTAAGAGAATATAAGACCAAAGATATTTCAGACACCCCCCTGACGTCATCTCCAGCAACATCAAAAAGAACAAAAGAAAAACAAAAAAGAAGAGACAAAAACTTACATCCATATAAATGGGTTAAAAAGAGTCGCCTTGAATGGTAGCGAATCGTTATTGTAAACTTAGAACAACATTATTCGATAACATCGTTGACCAGGCACTTTGAAAAATTACAGAGCTTGGTTAAATAATTCGTCGCTATGATTTAGTATGTTATAAGATTCTCGCACGTGCAGAACACAGAAGGGAAAATCATTAAAGCTACTAATGGCTAAAACATAGCCAGATTTGCATATAAGTAGAATATTTAATTCATTTTAGGGGATGTCCATGAGTTGTGTGTGGATAATAAGGGGTATTAATGTGTGGGCATGTTCAGGCCAAAAGATGATTAGCGGGGGCGTTACGATGGAGAATGTACAGCCTCGCGTCGCCTCATAAGACAGAATTCAAAGTACTCAGTTTAAAATATTTATTTAGGCTTTGGTTTAAACTTACACATATCAAAACAAATTACCGCTACATATAAATAGTTCACACCGAGCATCTAGTAAGGTCTGCTTCTTAGATTATATTTAGGTGTTTTTATTTTAAAAGTAGAATGATAATCTTTCTTGTCTTCTGATGATAATTGGGACACATCTTCTTTCGTCATGGGTAAATATTTTGATCTAGTCATCAATAGATGATGTTCATACTCTTCTCTATCATCCGGAGTCATCTTTGCCAAGTCTTTCTCTGTCGGGTCGCCCAAACTTTCCCAGTTATGAAAGAAATTATGTTTAAGCGTCGGTTGTTCAACGGTAGGAGGCGGTGTTAGGAAATAGGTTTTAGGTGTAGCAGGGAAACCCCACGGAAGATCGTCAGTTTCTTGCTTTATCTCCGGTGTCAAGTTTGGTGTATTTTTCCGAGGCTGAGTTTCAAGATTATCTATTTTTTTATTTTATTTCGGTTCAAAATTATTTTCATTAACTCCATCGGTAATATAAGCCTTGGGACATGCAGTACAGAAACCAATTGAATGTGAAAAAGATAAGGGAGATCCTGAGTTACATAATTTACATTGATTGTTATCCTGATAGAAATCTTTCCATGAACATTTAGGACACTGAAGTAAATATACAACATGTACAATACTTTGACAGTGTTCACATTCTCCAGTAAGTTCTTCATTTCTCTCCGAGTCCTCTCCACGCCAATGCTCCGCGTCCGACTCTTCTTGTTTTTCGGAGTCAGTTTCTTCGTCTTCGTCTTCGCTTTCTTCGTCTTCGCTTTCGGATTCCGGCCCTTGATGTTCATGACGTGCCAGCATGGTCAAAACTTGAACATTTTCATAGCACTGGTGGTCTTCAGGGACCACATACTCTTGACAAACTGTACACCGAACAAGACCGCAGTGATGTCTCTGAGGGTGTTGATTAGCTCGTTTCACCACCTGTTTGCAGTGTTGACATTTCACAACGGATGCACAAATTGAACGCTTTTCGCCCACGGCTTCTTTGTGCCTGTCGAAACACTCTTGGCTCTTGAAAAATCGAGCGCAATCGTTGCAAAATACCCAGCTTGTAATCGGACAGTTTTGCGTGTAGCATAACTTGCACGTATCGCCGCAGAGGTGGTCTTCCACTTTATCATAACCTTTTTTACAGACGTGGCAGTACTTCTTACGAGCAAGAAAAGCTGGCATGCTTGTAATTACGTCATAATGGTTATCGTGGGCGTAAAGATAAATACGCTTCGGTGCCTCAGGGCCAGAGTAAATAAGAGCATTCAGATGTTCTTTCGAGACAATGTTTATCTGGTAATCAGTCAAATAGACTTGAAACTTTTTCACTTCTTCGATACCGCACTGTCCGAATGGTACGCTGGAATTTTCATGCAATTCGTGAGCAAGTTCACCTTGTAAGGGTCCTCGTGAATCAACTATACTACGGTATCGTTCATCGTTGTCAACTTTGGCTTTCGCTACGACAATGGCTCGACTAAGACAGAGATCGTCTTTGTTCTGAATTCGGACGATGGTTCTTTTGTTAGTAAGATACTTATCGAGGTTAGCAATCTTTCGCTTTCTTCCCGTTCCACCGTGTGGCATCTCGACATGGATTATATTGACGGTAATCGAATCATCTAACTTAAACGAATCGTTCGACTGAATTACTCTTTCGATTTCGGCTAAGATTCTCTCGACGGTTAATCTCTCACGAGGCATAAATGCTAATGAAATGGGATATTCAAGCTGGGGAGAATGCATAATAAACCTAACTTGATCATACATAGCAATACCATCGGTTACGCGATCGAGTAGGCTTTCAAATACATGATGTAATTGCCTCAGGACATCCGGCAAACCTTGGACTTGTAAATCGCCAAACTGAACACGATAATCAAGACCCGTGGTCTTAAACTTTTTCACGCGTACTTGCTTAACAGATTTTATCGTAAATAACGGAACAGTTTTAGATTTCTTACTTGGTATTGATTCAGTGCTTGGTTTAGCGGCTCGTTTTCGGCTTCCTTCTCCGTTCTGGATAGATACCTCGGGTATCGACGGTTCATCAGAGACATCAGAAATATCCTCTAGTTCGTCCATAAATGAATCGTCGTTCCAATCCATTCTGAAGGATTCGTGTTGCTCGTTCGACCAACCATCCATTAACGAGGGTATCGCCGGTTTGGGGGCCTGACCACCGGGGATATCGTTCATCTCGGCCATAAACGAATCATCGTTCCAATCTCGCTTGAAGGATTCGCGTTGCTCGTCCGACCAGCCATCCATTAACACCGTAGATATCCCACAACGTTCGTTCTCCAAATCACGCTCCAAGGCATTCGACAATATAATGATACGTTGAAACAAGGCTGCTTCCTTATGCCTATCCTCGAAATCAAAGAGCCAATCCAGCGCCTCAATTTCTCCGATGGTTGTACAACCTTTGATTACATCGATAAGATCCATTGCTGTCAATGAAACAAAACGTATATTAAACTCGGATAAAATACACAGTTAACGTCGTCAGGCAATATAAAACGAATAAATGCAAAACACCTTACCTTAAAATCAGACAAAAATATCTTCGAAAATATCTCTCAAGAAAACGCTATATCGCAGTAAACTCCACAAGTAAAACACTTTAGGAAAAGTAGCAACTATACGAAATCACCGAGCTTATATAGCTTCATGTATACTATAATTATTCCAATCTTGCCCAATCATGTCACAGGCGTGAGTCATGCGTGAGTCACGGTGCGTCAGTCACGCTGAATATTAATGAGGCGGCATCCCTTTGATACGCTATATGGGGGGGGGGGGGGGTTATCTACTCACAGGGTATTCTAATTCTTTTTTGCAGCCAAAGAAAGATTTTTCCTTGGTAACGTCAAATTTATAGAGATTTTGGTTCAAATCTTAATTTGTATATAAATCATGTATAAAATGTTATTTAATCTATTCATATAGTAAAATATTCTAATGATTTGTCCCCGACAAAACGTAACTATCTATAAATATAAAAATAGGTTTCTAATACAAAACGTCGACTACATGCATCGGTTGCCGAATAATGCTTATTTCTAAAAACCTGGAAAATTCAAAGACTGTTAGTTATCCTTGTTATACTATGTACAAAATTTTGTGTTTTCCTTGAAGCTAGTCTGTCTAGTTTAAGAATAATGGCAACAAAAATCACATGCAATTTCACTTTATGATGTTCTGATTAATAGACATACTTACTATAAGGTGACTTAAGTAACCAGAACGAATCTTTTTTGATGACAACCTTACTAATTCCGTTAAAACACAATCCTATCATCCACCATCTTGTTTTAATACTGTTCCTACTTAACTTGAAACTTAGTGACGTCACAAGCTGAGTAAATACTATAAATTTTTTTGCTGATAGCCGAGCGATTTCCATGCTTTTGTAAAGGTTGTAGTGCAATGATGTGAAAACGACATTCACTGAAAGCAAACTTCACACATGCATACCTGCATATCGGCACAATCATAAAGATTTTGCTTCGCCCAGCTTGTGATGTCAGATGGATATAAAAAAACTGTCCAAGATGGCAGATGAGGAGATTGATAAAAATCGTTCGTATTACTTGAACTACACTAGAAGTTACTATCGCAAGTGAAGTGCTGCTTCAAATGGGACAAAAACCTTTAAGCCTACTTCGCTGGCAACTCTGCAGTCTGTGGCCAACGTGACACCTCCTTGCCCCCTCCACCCAAGATTGCCCACTCCACCCGAGATTGCCCATTCCACCCACACCCACGTTTTTCTCACAAGAGCCCACAGAGTTGTCTGCGGAGGAGGCTGTATATGAAGTTACTATAACTTATCGCTTGATATGATATGGCACGGGTTTTGACAGGATATACACACAAATAGGTGGTGTGAACCAAATGACCCAATCACTTGAGATTCGAAGGACAAAGACATTTTCGCCATGTTGGATGAAATTATAATTGCAGATGATGAAAAACCTTTTGTCAAATTCATCCAACATGGCGACAATGACGTAAGGCGCACACCAGCAATATTAAATAATCATGCCTCTTGCTCTAATCATAGTTAATAGAAACATGGTTTGGAAGCTCAACAAAAGTCATTGTTTTATGTTTTTGTTCAGGTTTATGGAAATGTGTGCACTTTCACGGTTACCGAACATATTGTGTTTTCTGTATAATGAAGCAATCATCCAATAGCAACGTTTGGGTTGAATCGCTCAACCGTACTGTTTAAATATTAATAAACCTACAACAAAGGATTTGTGCACCTTCGTGTACCTTTCAACATGAATCGTAGCTTGATTGTTGACCGCTTTGAAGTTTGCCGGGTTTCCAAACCATGTTTAGAATAACTATGCTCTAATGCTGTGGCAAAACTGTGAATGGAATTCCAAGTGCTTAATATGTTTTGACAAATCTAGAGCTTTAATAAAATTATACAGCAATGTACCATTGAGCCCATCAGATTATCTTGCAGAATTTGTATAAGTCAAAATACACACACGGCGTGACGCAGATTACTAGTAGCGTCTGACCAGAATGCTGGTCAGCGCAAACACAATGAAGCCACACCTCTCCTCCGCAGAGGCTTCGCGTGGATCTCTAAGGCTTTTAACCAAGCGGTTTCCACCTCAGGGATCCACACGAAGCCTCTGCAGAGGAGAGATAAGCAATATATACACACCTAAAAATAGAAGAAAACAACCGTGAAATCTCCTACCAAGAAACACAGTTGTCAGTTGTAGAAACTGATATCTTACCCCGACAAGATAACCTCTCCTCACCGAAATGGTAAGACAGTTCACAATGTGTTCAGAGGTTTATAATAGAGAACAAGAACATTCACCAGCACGGCTTGACTCGTGGCATTGCTAATTTAGAAAATCCATCGCCGTTGTGGTTTGACCAACTTCAAACAATTTATCAGAGTAGGAAGAAACTTCTACGTCGCAAAACGTCATAAAACGGTCAACATTCTCACATCTCAAAATCGAGATTTCGTTGACAAAATAGACCTTATTCAAAAATGACCGCCGATTTAGAATTATTTTATGTGCATATAAATTATCCCTTATGACCTCGTTTTAAAGTAAAAATGATTCTGAATTTCACATATGAAAACGAGTTCATAAGGGCTAACTTATATGGATATAAAAGAATTTTAATTCGGCGTCCATTTTTGAATAAGG
This sequence comes from Paragorgia papillata, assembly GCA_035771165.1. Taxonomy (NCBI): domain Eukaryota; kingdom Metazoa; phylum Cnidaria; class Anthozoa; order Scleralcyonacea; family Coralliidae; genus Paragorgia; species Paragorgia papillata. The sequence goes on along the minus strand of JAWNZC010000032.1, from coordinate 97,490 downwards.
TCTATATAGCTCGGCAAAGAGATCTGGACATGAGACACAGGAAACCCATGTCAAGATTAGTGTGCTGCCTCGCTGACGCTTGGCAGCGATTACTAAGTATGTGTATTAATCGGAACGTTATAAATTGAAAATTTTGATTTTTGTTGCCATTAACAAATTTCACATAAAGGTGAAGTAATACGAGCAACAAATTGCAGCAACATTGTTGCATGCGTTGCAAGTTGAAAAGCGTTGTTGCACGTATTACTTCACCTTAAGATACCACGACAATGATTGCTTGAGTACTGCTTTTCCGGATGACTTACATTATAGATACATGACGCGTCGACCGCCGTTAGTGACGGTTCGACTGTTCCCTCGGCGCTTTCGCTATAACTCGATCATTGAATGCTCGCTGGGATTCTCTTCGCTCCTCATAGGGCAAGAACCCTCCATAAGCCAATCCACGCCATCAAGTTTCCTATACCCAGTCTTTTTACTATCCATGGTGAAACCAAACATGACATCAACTGGAGTTCAGCACGGTGCGTGGCTTACAGCTGCAAGCACGGTCAAAGAAGGTTCCTATAGAGTATAGAAAGCTGGTGTACTGGTTTTGAAACCAACTCATTGAACAGCAGTCTAAATTAATATCCCGGTCACTGATCTCAATAAAACTGTATGGGGCATGAGACCGGATTTAGCGTGCCAGTTGTATGATGACGTGACCACTACCCAAGATGGCGCCCACTGAAGTTCATAGCTTTCGTAGATTGAAAACAGACAAAAAGAGTTATCTTAAGAAAATTTAAACGAATGTAAGGACACAAGAAGTACTTAATAAGGTTTAAGACGCTAATTTCTTGCATTTGTTTCTGTTACTGAGCTATAAAACCTTTAAATTTCGTTGTTTTTCTTCAGTGCCGACAACGAAGAAATTTCACGATAAAATATACTATAAAAATAGACTATAAAATATACGAAGAATTCAATTCCAAGTCTTAAATTGTACCTTTAATGGTAATCTTAATGCCTTAACAATATGTCGCGTTGTGTACTTGTCATCTTTGAACTGTATTTGTTGTTAAACAGTGAAAACTAAAGAACCGGCATCTGTTGATTGCTTTACGGCTTTTCCGACTCCCCCGGAACAGAGTACTTAATATTCCTTACCCCGGATAATCTGACCGTGGTGACGTCAAGATTGCTTATGCTAGTCAACTTTGGGATTGGGAACAAGTTCTAAGGCCGCAATGCGTCATATGTTCCACTACTTAAGATGGCGGCGACTTGCACGAAATGTTTGACTGCTTAGATCCTAGATCTCGTTGAACAACAACAAACAAACAACAAACAGGCAACAAACAAACAACAACAACAACAACAAACAGGCAACAAACAAACAAACAACAACAACTAAACAAACGACAAACAACTAGCAACTAACAAAGAATAACCAACCTCGTACCCAGGGCATTTTGCTTCCACGTTGGGAGGTCGGCGAAAATGGCCCTGGCATCGGCTTTTCGATTCTATAATCTGATTGGCCGGTTTAAGAACTCGATTAATATTCAGATAGAGTATAATTTATTCATGAAAATTTTAATTACAATAGATCCACTCTGCAAAGTTTACCCAAAGAATGGGTATAGCTTATGATAGCTTTGATTAAAGTCAAGAACAATATTAGATATATGTTTGTTCATGACATTTACATGTATCCTGATCGTGGGGAGTATCATGATGAATAATGCCAGCCAGTTGCTTTTATGATAAATGCTTCACATGAGTGAGTCGGCAGAGCGTTAAATATTTCTCATTTATTATTCATGTATACGTATTATACAAAAACAAAGCACAAAAACCGCATAAATTTTCTTGCCAAAACAACCCAAAATTCTGGTTGTCACGTGATCAGTCGATGCCAGGGCCATTTTCGCCCGAGGTTGAAAGAATAACAACAACAAACAAAAACAACCAACAATAACAACCAAACAACAACAACAACTAACAAAGAACAACAACAAACAAACAAACAACAACAACAAACAAAAACAAACAAACGACAAACAACTAGCAACTAACAAAAACAACAACAAACAAACAAACAAACAAACACAAAATCTCGAGCCCAAAGTCTCTCTGTCAGCGGGTAAGCGCGGGTAAGCGCGGGGTAGACTCTGGGGTTTAATTACCCCTGAAATGAGGGGTTCCGCTTGTTAAGTGCATGATCGTAGCCTGAGCTGCTGTGCAGAATGTGCGGTGTGTTCATGAGTTCGTTTCGGTTCGTTTCTCAATTTGTTTGAAATCGCAAGTGAAAATACCATATTTCAAAGAACCCTGGCACCCTGCATAAAATGCAGATCAAATGCACGTTAAAAAAACTCCATTCGGTATAAGAGTGCACTTAAAGTTCATCGCTAATATGGTCAACTTTGACTATGCACTCAAAAACAGCAGAAACTTTGTAGCACGGCGCCAAAAGTGTGCAGAAAAACACGTGTTGTTCATTCTTGTCTTCGTACTATATATAGTTATGAAAATACGTTACCATTACTGTGTGGCGGGTCTCTCCGCACATATCATGTTCCCCAAGAAAGGAACACGTCTTAACACACAAGTCGGACACACGCAACCACCGTCTATCTTCTGCGTTGTACCCTACAAGAAAAAGAATATTACTTAAATTATTGCTTCCCATACATAATGAGGACACAAGCAGTAGATATAAAATTGATGCTGCGCCTAAGACAAAAACACCAAGAAAATCAGTACCATGCATGTACAAAGTACTATGCATGCATAATTGTCACTTGTGTACGTCATAAGGCATTGTTCCGAGATCCAAATGGCAAATAATAATGGCAAAGTGTCCGTAGATAGAAAATCTTCCTGATTTACATAAACTTTAGCTTTTATTTTCTCGGCTTAGACAACGTTGTTTTTCAAAATTACTACGCAAATAAACTTTTATAAATAAACAAATAAAGATTTTTAAAACATTCGCAGTTCGTAAATCTGATAAAACACGGCTGCACATATTTTAAATATTACATAAAATACACGTAAAAGCGGGAAAAAAAAAGACGCCCTAATACTTACCAAGATCAATGGTAGACGTTTGACGGCCACAAACGACCCACTAAATTCGCACAAATGTTTGCATTCCACACAATATGTAGCAGAAGCATCCTGTAGAGAAAAAAGACACCAACAATTAATTCCTATAAAAAATGCAAGGAGAATACTGGTATAAATCTAGTCTAAAATTCCGGTTAGCACTAGTGGAAAATTTTCAGTACCTTTACAGTGGTAATTTGTTCATACGTCAACAGCAGATCCTGTATATTATAAGAAAAAAAATAGAATTAAGGAGGGACTACAGTCCGTTTTGCGCATGTTCTTTGATTTTGTCGTTGGAAATGCGATATGCTCGTTTTTATTCTACGAGGCCAATGGATCGTTTTCACTCACGTGATCGGTAGCCCCATTAGGATGGTAAAACAATACGAAATATTTGAATAAGAATAGAGCTAAATTCCCATAGGTTAAAAATAGTACACCAATATGGCCGCCATTTCATTGTTTTAGTACAACAATATGGCCGCCGTGACATCTATAGTTGATGTCGATCTTGTTCGTAAACAAGATGGCCAAATAATCAGATACAACCATAAAACCCTACATTATGTCACCAGAGATGCCTCTGTGATATAATTATTTGAAACTTTCCGGAAATAAAGAGAAGAGCGCAACCTAAAAACAGTTGCTGTAGTTTTACTTTATTTTCACGCAGGTGGAAACCGGAGAATCTGTGGTAAGACTTTCAACTGATTTGTCCAAGATTTTTATCAAAATGTTCTTCATTTTTATCAAAATGACAAAATATTATCTGAATTATAAGGACTCAAATCAAAACGTAAATAATTCTATGGGCATGTAGCCTGTTCAAGCGTTTACTCAGCTATTGATTGTTGAGCGCGGTAAGCGCGAAGGTGCTTACGTGAAGGGTACTGAAGTTTTAGAAACGATTAAAGAAATTTAGTCGACTAGTATACTAGGAAAGCTCCGTAGAAAAATCCTTTAAAGTGCTTATAAACCCAAATATGATATTACTGCATATGGATTCTATTTAATGTGTATAGTTGAATGCCAAAATATTTTTTGATTTGAACCTTTATTTGTTGTTATATTGAGGTTTGTATTTCCAAAATGGTAATGAGGATGACGTCTATGTAGGCATAATTTGCATACGCAGTGTTCCGTTACAGCAGAAATATTACCCAATTCACATGTTAATGAATACTTGAATAGTATATTCTGTATTTTATCATTTTTTTCATTAAAATCTTCAAGTGGTTTATCATAAGAAAAGAAAAAAACACACACACAAATGCCTACATTGACGTCATCCTCATTAACATTTTGGAAATACAAACCTCAATATAACAACAAATAGAAGTTCAAGTCCGAAAATATTTTGGCATTCAACTATTCACGTTACACAGAAATAGATTCTTAAATTGACGATTTTAGCTGCACTTAAAACATTCTGCTGTGCTAAATCCACATAAAATTCATCAAAAACGACAAAATCGTCGCGAAGTATCTCGTGTGCCGTGCTGGTATGGAGTTATAATGACACGCTTGTTTGACTCAATAGCCAATCAGAGTACGTGTTGTCGTTCATTTACTTCCGGTTATTTTATTAAAAACGATATTTGACAACATATTTTGGAAAAGCCGCGAAAAGACTGGAAGGGTCCTGTTGAGTAATCCCTTTTACTGACAACCACTGCCTGCTGCGGCGGTCAGCATGTGTTTTATAAACATTGAGTAGTTTTAAAGAATCGAGAGACAGTTCTTCATTCTTCAGTCACACTGTTGAACAACTAAGCAAGTTGTTTTCGCCCTTCGAATTCTTTGCCACCGTGCCTCGGCCGAAATAATCAAAATGCGTTAAATGCAAAAAAATATCGTAAAATCAAGCATGCACGGCGGCCTGACGGAAATATTGCACAACACACCCAGAGAAAAAATTGCTAAAACGCAGCCGAAACCCAGACCAATCAACAACATATCGAACATAAAGACATCACAAAAATCAATACAATAATTCTTTATAGTGTCTATGAAGTGGAAACATCGTTGGCACCGGTTTTTTTGGGGTTTTTTTTTGTTCTAATGAACAGAAGATGCAGCATTCACCAAAGATTTTATGAGAATCAGGGGTAAAATTATCGAGTTTGAATTCTCAAAATTTGAGATTTCCAGTCGTATCTCGGGCCCCAGTACTTACCTCCCCGAAATCACGGCTGGACTCGTGAGCTTATCATTGTCGCTTTCCACCAATCACAAACGTGCCTGCACATTTTCAGCAGGGATATATTATTGGTATTATTGCATGAATTACCCACTTACCTATATATATATATATATATATATATATAAATGGACTGCGGGTGCTGCCCAAAAAAGTGTGACCATTTTCCTTCTGCTAATGGTAGCGACCACTGACATATTTTTGTCGCAACTTCGTTAATATTGTTTTTTATTATATAGATGCGAGTGTTTTACTAGGAAATATACAGTGTCGTATTTTCCATATACTCACTAGTGAAGATATCGATGACGTCATTTAGAATTCTACCGCTTTTTGCATTGAATCTATATAATAAAAAGAACATTACACGGTGGCTTGAAGATATGAATTTTATCTTCTCGTGGCAAAAACAATATTTTACTCATTCGCTACGCTCATTCGTAAAATATTGTTTTCACCACTCGAAGATAAAATTTATATCTTCACACCACCGTGTAATATCCTCTATCGATTTTATGTAAATGCGAGGCGACTTTATATGCACGGTTGGTCATTGTTAATTGTGGCACAAGACTGAAAAGGCGTACTGAATTATTTGTCTGACCAAATAGGAATATCATGCAGTAGAACATGATTTCGAGTTTGTATAAAAAAAATCTAGTTTACGTTTGTTGCTGAGCGGCCTGGAACATTTTCATTATAAGAGACTTATTGTAGCTCTGAACTACAACATAATTACTAGACAATTATTGCTGTAGGCTTGTAGCTCTAAATTAAGACTGAAGAACATGAGGAAATCGTAAAGAAACGAGGCGTAGCCTCGATCACTCTCCTTAGAGTGTCTTTATCAATTAACCTTTTCCAAGTGTCGTTATAACTAGATAAAGTCATAATTTTAAAAGACGAAAGGCTTCTGACTGACGGGTTTTGACGGTTTTCCATTGTCCCAGTCTGGACCGGTAGTTTGTCGTCCGGCTTTCTTATTTTAACGACGGGGAAATAGACGGACGATGGAAAGCTCTTCATTTACCGGACTATAAAACACCTAACGAGTATTAAACGACGAGTTTCTTGTCTAAAATATGCAATTTAAAATACCTGTGTCAACAGTCCGGTCCTTACGTATCGGTCAGCGACCATTACCATTAGCAGAAGGACCTATAAATGCCGCCATTTTTAAACTGAAAATTGTCACACTTTTCCCAACTCAATCTCGTTCCCAGAGCCCACGTTCCCCTTGCCCAGCGGGCGGGTGTTGAAATGCTCTGGGATAGTCCGTTTCACATCGATATTTCATTGGCTGATGAACATGATTACTCTTCTTCCGGATAACAAAAATCCTGTGATGACGTGCACGGATTATCCCAGGACCTCTCGTTTCCCGCCCGCTGGGTAAGGGGAACGTGGGCCTGGGAACGAGATTGTTCCCAACTCAAAAGTAATAGGAGCACACAGTCCAGTTATATATACAATCGTTGACAAAATGGTTGGCACACATTACACGTTTAGCAGGTGCGGACCCCCCTTCCCCCCATTTCAATGTTGTATAGCAACTAAATGATGCGCTAATGGTGTTGTGATGCCCTTCGACACACTATCATCGTAATGGGACCAACATTGAGACGGGGGATGGGGGGAAACAGGGGATAAATTAAAATTTTCCAGCAATATAGGACTTCAACACAACTCCGCAGTGTCGTGCCAACTATTTTTGTCAATGATTGTCTGACAAAAATATAGATCATAAAATCCAAAAAGTTTACAACAAAACATTATGAGTTGTTTCCAATTAAGAAAATTGTTCTAAAAACGATTCTCAAGGATACTTAAAAGTCATATGCACACCAATGCAAATGACGTTGTTATCTCATCTGAATATATCCGCATGAACAATAACTTATCATAGTGAACATAGAATTGTTACATATGTAATGCCGTGCGCATACATGCAAGCGTTTTTGCTCATCTCTGAATTTAACTTTATAAGAAAGCTATAAAATCATTTGCAATAGATTCTGGATTTTATGCCGATGCTAAATGTATTTTAACGTAGTTTGGAGCTAGGAATAACGGATGATGTGTTAGAGATACCGGGGCATTACTAGCAAACGCGTGTGCCTTTTTTTCTTTTAATAAAAACATGGGAATGACAGCGATGATTTGTCAACGAGTTCAGAGAGAGATTATGCGGAGTTAGGTTCCCGTGAAGTAGGCATCAACGACCGAGAAACGGAAATGATGTCTGTAAGGTGGAACGTGTTTAATTTCAAGAGTCAAATACCGCAGAGTCAGCAGAAGGAAGTGACGCCATGCGCAACATGTTTTTCTCGTCTTCGGCTTGAATAGCAGTGTTTATGTATAGTTTATCATGGAAGAAATAGGTTTATCACAGTTATTAGCACAAAAGCATTTTGAATCGCCACACTTTACCATACCTACGGGGAAGTTAAACACACTTTACCACACTTTACCGTCCAGAAATTCGCAAATAATATTATGATTCTATATTTAGATGGTTTGGTGGTAAAGTGTGGTAAAGTGTGCAAGAGATACTCCTAGGTACGGTAAAGTGTGTCTTTAAGAAATGATATTGGTGCTCTTAACCTTTTAAAGTATAAATTTCACAGCATAATGTAGCGGGTGGAGTATTTTTGAATGAAACGTAACTACTTAACTTTACCCTAGCTGACATAAAGTATTGCGTTGGTTATATGAGACGGGGTAGTGCAATTATAGTGTTTAATATTTTGTTATATAATGAATAACGCGTATACTAGAAATTACTATTGCAAGTGAAGTGCTGCCTCAAGTGGGAAGAAAATCCTGATTAGTTTCCTGATGTTTTACGAAATTCCCAATATAAGCCCTGCATGCGTATAAATTAATTGCAACAGACAGAGGGTATTTACACAGTTATTTTTAATTTTTTAATTATAAGATTTAGAATTAAACATTACTGACTTATCTGTTGATATAAGGCAGCAATTAGTAAAATATATATATTTTTTCTGCAAACACCGTTGTGTCACAAACAACTTCTCACAATTATATCACATTGCACTATATTACACGGGGAAATTTGTTGATAAGAACATTTTTTCTCCTGGCGCAGGAACATCGCCAATGCGCGTTGTTTATCACTCAATCGTACCTGGAAAACCATCTTGCAAACTTAACTTGTATATGTAGCATAATGCAATTGTGACGTCATATAATAAATATATTGTCTTTTTAAACGTGTAATAAATTACCTTTCCCTTACAGTGTAATGTATGTCAAGTTTTAGAAGTATGCCACATGCCAAACGAGAGATGTGTGTTCTTAATTGTTTCGATATTTTCAGACAATCGTTGACAAAATGGTTGGCACACATTACACGTTTAGCAGGTGCGGACCCCCCTTCCCCCCATTTCAATGTTGTATAGCAACTAATGATGCGCTAATGGTGTTGTGATGCCCTTCGACACACTATCATCGTAATGGGACCAACATTGAGACGGGGGATGGGGGGAAACAGGGGATAAATTAAAATTTTCCAGCAATATAGGACTTCAACACAACTCCGCAGTGTCGTGCCAACTATTTTTGTCAATGATTGTAGGTCAGTGGAAATACCCCATAAGTTTAAAATGGCGATCGAAGGAGTACTGATGAGTGAGGCATGCAATTGCATTTATTTTAGAAACGTTTAAAGGACATTGGCAATAAAAATGAAGTTTGTTAAATTTGAAAGAACTCGTAAAATTGTAATAGAAGATTTTTTACAACTTTTTTGTATCGTTCTTCGTTTTCAAGATATTTCAGTTTGTTTGATGTGTAAAATAGATGACGTCTGACGTCAAGAGCAGGGTAAAGTATTTTCACACCTAGCAAAATTAGTTATATATCTCCAAGTTTGTTTAACGAAATAGCTTCAAACTGTGCACATAAAAACGCCTTGTTGACACTAAGCATTTTATGTTGGGCAATCAGATGTGTAAGTGATTTTGCTAGGTGTGAAAATACTGTACCCTGCTCCTGATGTCAGAGATCATCTAATTTACATATTAAACAAACTGAAATATTTAAAAAACGAAGAAAGATACAAAAAAGTTGTAAAAGATCTTCTATTACAATTTTACGAGTTCTTTCAAATTTGACAAACTTCATTTTTATTGCCAATGTCCTTTAAGGTTGATTGTCTAAAAGATTTACAACAGGAAGCTCTAGAGAAATTGGTTAATGGCCAAGAATGTTTTGTCATTCAGTCTACAGGATCGGGAAAGTCATTTATACTTCAGTCAGCTTCTATGGTTTTTCATATCTTGAATTTAATTTATGTAATATCACGGCCACCTCGGTTTTCATTGTTTCCACATGCACATTTAATCTCTACTGTAAATAACCTGATGCATAAACTAGATTAGGTAAGATTAGTAACTAATCATACCTAATCTTTATGCATTAGGTACGATTAGTAACTAATCATACCTAATGTTTATGCACAAGATACAATTCCCGGGACTAATACTAAATCAATGCGCATGTCTATACATTGTTGTTGTTTTTTATAGACAACTATCTAATATTAGTTTATGTGCGTGAATTTGATTAGATCAATGGTAATAATTGAACCGATCATATACATGCATTGTTATTTACAAGAGCTTGTAATATATTTTAGACAGCCGGCCAACCTCGATGAAAGTGGCATTTTTTGTTATAAGCAGGCAACCATGCTAGATCGTATCGGATATAGTATATACTTTGAACGTGAGGGGAGGTTTACTAAACCTCCCTCGGCTTTTGGGGACATTTAATCACAAATCAACCTATATGTTATGCTATTACTTATAACAATACGTTACAGACACGTTCTGTTGCTCACGCGTCCAGCTGTCTCTTCCGGATGAGGCAAGTATACCGGGACCCGGGAGATCACTGGAAGTCGAGCCTAAATTTGGCATGGATAGTTCGTTTTTGGAGAAATTTGGGCTTCTTGGTAACAAATCCATTGTTCTTATTTATAGTTGTCCATTTGCGTACGTCATAAAGCATTGTTCCCGAGAGTCCAAATTTCCCAGAAACGAAATAGCCATGGCAAACTTTGAGAGCTCATGGCTAGTTTTAGGTGAATGCTCCTGGCATGTTTCTCTGTTCACCAAAACAAAATAAACGCCAACGAGTTTTTCAATTTATAGACACTAGGGAGCTTAAGGTCTTCGTTAAGGTTTCCAGGGTCATTTCGGTAACGCCTATATATATATATACATATATGCTTCGCGTTTTTTTGTCACTAATTTTTAGTTTGTTTGAAATGTTTTTTAATTCTTCATCAATCTGTGTTATTGTGTCCTCTGATCCACGTTTGTATGATTTTGTTATATTATCATGCAGAAGTTTGTTGTATGTGTCGAGCGAGGTTTCATAAATATTTCTTGTTTCAAACGAAACCGAACTTTCGAAACACGTCTAGGATTTAAAAGAAAAGAAACAAAATTTCAACATAACCTGGTCTATTTTAAAACGCGCGGCTTCCTACTCAGGAGGATCAGGCAGATGCAATTTATGTTTGGAAGAGAAACTTTGTATCATGAAAGCAGACAAACACTTTTTACTCAATAAAAGATCAGAAATCATTTCGACATGTAGGCATAAAAATAAATTTAATATCAACAATCTAAACAACAATCAAAACAAGGAAAGGAGTTTGAGGAATCCACCGCCCACACGCTCACCTTTTGACCAAAACCATTTAAGCGGCCCACGAATCGAAACTACTCAGTCGCCTGAAGATCTGTTCAGTTATAGATGCACAGAAGACGTCACAACGTGGTAAGAAATCAGTGACCCACTCGACTGCGCCTCGTGGGCCACTTTTTTGTTCTTACCACGTTGTGACGTCATCTGTGCATCTATAACTGAACAGACAACGGCAAAATGGAATCTATTTGTTTTATACAATAAAAATTTAAAAGGTCTTTGTCAAAACTCTTGCCGGATTTTGGGACATGAAGAAGGAAAAAGTAAGTCAGCTGACGTGATCTGACGTGACCATGTGTCTGTCCTCTAATAGATCATGGCCAACAACCAATGAAAACACGCATAGCAACCAGGGTATTGTATAAATATATATATTGACTGTATAATAAAATAACGGTATAATAAAGTCAGTTAGCGAGCTCAACACAGAAAATATATGAAGCCAGAACAGTTTTATTTACCTGATTTTTTTTAATATTATATACAGGGTAAAACCTAAGATTATTTACATAAAATTTAAATTCATGTTGACATTTAGTCAATGTAGATAAAACAAGTTTTGAGTGATTTATATTAACAATAATATGGTTTTAACTGTATCATTGTTCACATCGTTTATCTTAGTCATAGACCTTATTTCCAACTTGGGAACACTTTAAAATTCTTTTAAGTCCATATAGGTTATACTTTTTAACTCTTTTTAAGAAAAAATTATTTTGAACTTAACACATGAAAACGAGTTCATAAGGGCTAGTTTATATGTATATAAAATATTAGTTTTCCGGCCATTTTGAAATAAGGTTTATTTTTCTCATATTTATTGACTTCCAATCTTCGAACCTTGATTTGGCTTGTCCATGAATGTTTACTGTCTCGAAATTTAAAGAGACTACATATCATTGTAAATCTATAGTTTTTGCATGCAATTTTTACTTGTTAATTTTAAAAGTACGGCAGAAAGCCTGTTGATATACTCTGACCTTCCATATGTAGATAATTGGGTTGACGAAAAAGTTTAAGCTCTCCGCTATTAGCAAATAGCTATAAGTCTTGGACAATTTTGATGGAAAGGGAATATCAAGTTCCCAAAATGAAAAATATATAATTTTGCACGTTAAGGCTGGAAGACACGTGATTATCATTATTACGGTCAACAATAACACAAGTACACTCGCCTTGTGCGTAAGACGTTTGGACTTTTCCTGATTGCTTGAAATTGTGGCTACCTTATTATTCTTTTCTTGTTGAAGTTTCTTGACGATGTGGATATTAACTAGTACTGTTAAGGTAGCAATGACTAGAGCACAAATGCTCCACACTAATGCATATAACTTCAACAGTGCATATTTTGTTTGGAAGAAAAAGGCACGAATCATACACATCAGTGTATATTTTGTTTTGGACAAAAACGAGAACGCGACAAATAAAACTGCTATGATCCAAGCCCCAAGCATGAGTAAGATGACTCTCTTAACAGGCAATACGTCACGCCATGTAAAAGGATTTCTTATCACGACAGCTCTTTCAATGGCCATGAAAAATACTGCGGAAAACGACATCAAATATCCAATCATACTTATCTTGTCGAATAGCACAAAGACTATTAACGAATCTGTTTGGGTCATTAATGCTGAATAAAATAAAAGCCGACCTAAACCGTTTAGTGTGTCAGCTAGCGCCAGGTTTCCAACATGATAGGTAATCCGTCTTTGCCTTACGAGATTTTTGTTTGTTGCTAGAACGACGAGAAACATGGCATTAAGGGCAAAAGAAAGGCCGGCCAAGGTAATCTGAACTATGTCATATACACCATAGATGTATGCTTCATCTTGGGTTGAATTTCCTGTAAGGTTTGTGATCATATCTGTTTCTATCGTAATAAAGGAAAATACTCAATTAGTTGTTAAAATAATTGTGGAGAATTTATCACACAAACAAAACATATAGCCACAAACACGTAAATTACAAACGGAAACTGTTTGTTTAGGCATATTTATGACCACTGCGCATATAGAACGAGAACTTTGTAATCACGAATGGAAAACGTTGAGCTACAGAAACAAGTAGCAAAAGAGCAATTTCACGGTAGATCAGCAAGTGCTGATTTACGTTTCTATCGTAGGTTTTTCGACGTCATAGATTTGTCGTTTATGTTGAAAACTTAGGATGTTACAAGGCGGTAAGGTATCTATGTCGTTGGCCCAGTCGACGCGATTAAGGAATAAGGCTATTTCAATTTTACGTATACTAAGAAAAAACATTAATCTTCTGTTTATACGACTTTACAGTGCACGAATACTGTGCGAGGCACTATTATAAAGACTCCAAGCAAAAAAAAATGTAGATATACTTAATACTGTGGTGTGGTGGTCGACTTGTGGCAAGTCTAAGCGAAGCGCACAGTTATTATTTATAGACCAAAACTCAGACAAACAAACCGAAATTGAACCCCGAGGGGTTTCTAATGCGCCATTTTTCTTTTGTCGGAAATGCAAGAATACATTATAAACTCAGACAAACATGAATTCAACTTCATCGATGCGCTTCGCTATTGTCTTATATAATTATATAGTTAACACACGCAAACGCGTCTTCACGAAGAAGTAGTTTTCCCTACAATCACAAAACGCACGGAAACGTTTGTTGCATGCTCTATTATGTTTCCTTTCAGCCTTCTTTGTTCACATGGTCAAGTAAACGTTACGAAGTCGGCACGAGTTAAACAGTTTTTCAGCCTGTTCTGTCAGTCGATTTCATTTTCGGTTACATTTTCATGCCACTTATAACAGCAACCCGGATCCCGCGCTTGCCTATTATTATATATATCTTCCAGTGCAGTGTTTAATATATAGCCACCAGAATCTCGGATAAAATCGTTTCTCTTTTTTAGCCAGATTATCTTGTATTATCTATTAAGTGGATCGGCCTTATTTTTATGTTCGATAACTGCCGAATTTAAAACAATATTTTGCTTACCGTTCCTTTTCACTTAATTAAGTGACAATATAACTTTCCTTCTTTGGTCGGGAATTTAGTTTCTTCTTGCGTATATATTGTCTTCCCTTTACATTAATCATACACAACCTCTCTGTGCAGAGTTCAGCACTAAATGTGATGATATATATAACAGGTGCAAGTAACTAGGGGCCATCGAAAACCTATTTTATTCCTTTACAACAGAAAGTGTTTTTTATGATAAAACATCTGCCTCAAGTGCTCTTTCGAGACCGCGTGCATGCATGATAAGCCGCTGACGTTATACAGCTGTATATGGCAAGCTCTTGCGTGGTAGAAATTACTGTTAAGTCACCAAATGAATATATTTCATGTACAAATTTATTGAATTTTCAACTATCAGCCAGAAGCGGCAAAGAAAAACAATTTCTTTGTTAACAGACATGTGGCTTAAATTGAGCATTTCCTGTCACATTAAATACCAATTTATTAATGACAGTTTATTAATTCCTTTTTCTGTCGCAAGAGGATGAAATAGGCACTTGAAGCCCCTATAAATATATTAAAATTTAATATTTTTTCAAAATTAATGACATGTAAAGTTCACGCTATCGGTCAGTTGTTGAAGTATAAAATAAAAAAAAATGTGCATAAACGAAAATCTCTTCCCTTTAAAGTGTTTAACACCATATTTTATTAATACTTTGGCTTTTTAGGAATGACGTTCTTATTTTTTCAATTTATTTATTAAAAATTTTGGAAAATTTATTTTGAAAAGAATAAGAGAATAATGATATTCACTTCATTCTTTTCTGTAATCAAGGTGCAAAAAAAAATTTTGTAAAATAATATGTAGTTCAATTTAGCTTTCCCTTAATTCATAGAAATGCTGGAACAGTAATCAACAATAACTAACAACTCACAATCGATTGTTTTTTAGATTACCAATGTTGGTCAATTGTAAAGTGAAAGGGCTTCAGTGAACACGCATGCAGGTGTTGGGACGTTTTGAAAGTGACTTGTAATTAAAAGAAGCATTGACTTTAAATATTCCATGTTTGAACTTAAAGAAACTGGGTTTTTTATTGAGAAGTGAAGGAGTTTGAGTTATCACGCTGGATTCGGACTTAATTAAAGTGACTTGAAAAAGCCATGACTATGAATATTCCATGTCTGCAATTAAAAGAATGGTTTTCTATTGGCAAGTGAACAGGTTCAGTGATCATGTAAAAGTCAGACTCTTTTAACCCTTCAACAGGGAATCGGACATTTTTGTCCCTACTTATATTTTACTCTGGCTAACAACGCCAGACTACTTTGCTCTGGCTAACGCCAGACGATTTTACTTGTCAACTGAGTACCTCTTGCAGAAACTTGCCTGTTAAAGGGTTAAGATGATTTGTAAGAATCCGACTAAAAATACTCCATGTCTGAAATTAAAGAAACTGGGAGTTTGGACTTTTTGATGGCGACTTGTAAGAAGTCTTGACCATGAATATTCCATGTCTGAAATTTAAGAAACTCGTCCTTTTATGCGTTTGACAAACTGGTATCGGTAAATTTGTCCAGGACACCGTCGGTATATATAAATGTTCACCAAAAAAAAAAGCTTTATCAAAAATAATTAACTAATAAAATCTCCATTCATCTGTAAGAAGATCGTTGAATTCGAGCGAAGCCACATTATTTTCTCGTTTCACTTGTACTAACACTTCAAAACATATGTTCTCTCTTAACTTGCTTCTTCCGCCTAGAATCTTGTTTCTAGAAAATATACTTTAGACCAGAACAAACATACAAATAAAGTGGAATTGCTTTTCTCAGTATACTATTGCTTACAGTCACAGTCACAGTCACAGAGATCGCAATTACCCATGCACTAAAGTATAGTAAGTTTAAAAGCATACCGTATTTACTCGTTTAAGCGCCGCCCCCGATTAAGCGCCGCATATGAGAGCAAAAATATTAAAGAGCGCCGCCCTCGAATAAGCGCCGCACTTATTCACAACAATGCGGCGCTTAATCGAAGCACCGTCAGACAGAATTGTTCGAGAAGCCAAAGTAAAAACAACTACAGTACATCTCAATCTTAAATCAGCCTCGGAAATTTATTCTCCTGTATTACAGTGTTTTTAAGTTCAAAGTGAGTATATTTCAATGCTCTTCCATTTAACTCTCTCTTGAAACATGTTTATTTGTTGTTAACATTTCTTGTTATCGTTTACAAATAAAATATTTTTTAAAGAGCGCCGCCCTCAAATAAGCGCCGCATCCGAAACACTAAGAATTTAAAGATCGCCACGGCGCTTAAACGAGTAAATACGGTAGACATATAATACATTCGACGATTGTTTGTTTGTTAGTTCTCTGTGGCTGACCACACTGTTAGATTCTTAGATTCTGAGAGCTTAAAATTTCGATCCA
Source organism: Paragorgia papillata (assembly GCA_035771165.1). NCBI lineage: Eukaryota > Metazoa > Cnidaria > Anthozoa > Scleralcyonacea > Coralliidae > Paragorgia > Paragorgia papillata. Next base: position 81,067 of record JAWNZC010000032.1, on the reverse strand, counting down.
CAAATGCAATTTGAGCCGGTGGGTAACTTAGGTTATACTACTGAAATATATAAGCGCAACAACCCCTCGCCCGCTTCCGTACATGAATTTTTGTAAATACCCTCCGATTATAGAAAACGTTAATGCAACCTCCCCCCCTCCCCCCCCCCCCCTGCGCTCTTTTTACTGGGGCCTGGAAATAGCCACTCTTGTCGGAACGATCAAAAAATAATTTAATTCTAGTAGAATATTTGAAATAGAAACTGTTTAACTCTAATTTTTTTAAAAAAAGGTAAGGCGTCAAAACGGACATTGCTAGAGCATCTAAAAATATTTGCATTTTCCAAAAGGCATTGAAGTGATTGAAAACTACTCAAACAACTGCCTGACTGGCTGCCACGGCTATATTCATTTATGGCATTTCAAATTCCTTTAAACTAATATGACAAAAAACAATTTTTCATTTCGAAAAGTGCTCAAACTATTTTCACTACATGTTAATAAATATTTCAACAGCATTTGTACGTTTTACAGAAAAATTGTTCCTTTTTCCAATTTTTACGCCAAATTATAAACAAGCTACGCTAAGTCACAAGTGGTTTTACAATAAGAAAACTATTTAGAAAAGATAAGACGGCAGCCAATTGGCAAGCAAAAACATGCAATGGATATGATACGTTTAAAATACTTCAAGGACACACAAAATATAGAAAACAAGATTAACAGTGATAGGATGTAAACAGGGAAACTCGAACAGTTTTGCTACTAACTGAGAGCGGCTGCTCTATATTTCTACCTTAAAGCTTATTAACTTTTCCGCCTTTATCTTCGTTTGTTTTCAGTTTTCTAGTTTGACTATTGCTTTTTCGTTCCTTCGAGTTTCGGTTTGACGAGTTTAGGTTTGACGTTGGTGTTCTATTTTGAATGGCTCACTTCAGAATGCATCCAATCAGCGTGCGTGAAGTTCTGGTTAACCTAATTCGCATAACTCACAATCATAAAGAAACAAGAAATATGGCGTAAATACACCTAAATATAACACTTCAAAGAAAACCTACAACAACATAAGCTTGCATCAAAGAATCAGAAATTTATTAGATCTGGTAGCTACAAGAAAGTCTCATATTCGTAAATTACTTCGTTTTATTTTGATAATTTGCCGATACCGTCATGTATCTACTGTTATAAAGCTGGGCTTTTGCACTACAGTGTAGTGTTACTTATAATGTGCCTTAGACATTTAACCCACCGGTTCTGGCGGTTCAACAGTGCTATCTTGTGATACACGTAAGGCAACCGGTCTAGTCATCTTGATCAATGTCTAAGTTACATTTCTATTGTTGTTGCCGGCCTGCTTATAACAAAAAGTTGCCAAAAAATGCCATCAAAAGTAATATTTTGAAGCCTTGGCCGGCCGTCTATTTAAATCATCGACTTTTATTGCCATTGTAACCTTAAATTTACCTCGATCTGTTATAGATAACTCTGTTCTAAGAATTAAGTTAATAATATTTGTCAGAATTCTCTCCACAATTTGTCTCATATTTTCCCACGGCGCAATGCCAAGGTTAGGTTTCATGTGAATTTCTTAAGGTTACGTTACACCATAGAAATTTAAAAATACTAAAAAAATTTTTTTTGCGTAATTAGCTGCCTTAAGCCAAATGCTGAAAGGTTTTGAAAAGTTTATTTCGTTTAAAGCAAAATTCATTAAGATATTTAGCGATGAAAATTGCAAGCAGCTCTGTTTTCCCGCGAAAAATGTTTGCATTTAAATGCATTTAAATGTTCCAAGGCTTTTTTCTTCAGCTTTAAATTTCAGGTAAACTGTCGTATTCAAAGTCTTTTGTTGAACACGGGTTTTGGCCGATTTTTTTCAAATTTTCACAATGTATCGGAGACAATAAGAGCTTCAAAAGTGTGTGCGGTAGCTATACGATTTTTTTTCCATTTCTGAGTAATCGACTACGATTCATGGTAGGTATGCACGCAACTTAACTGAGGTTGCAAAAGAATGCCTTATATCTCAAAAATAACAAAAAAAAACCATAGCTACCGCACACACTTTTGTAGAACAACTAGTTGAGTTGCAATTAAAACTATTTTTACATGATTTGTTTGAAACTGTAGTTCAACAAAAGTCGCGGCGCAAAGCGAATGCGTTTTCAGAATTTTGTCAAAACAAAACAAGTTTAAATACTTCTCAAAATTGTAAATCAACTGTTCAATTCTACAATCATTTTGCTATAAACTGTAAAAAATTTAATTTGATTGTTTTTAAACTCAACGCGCAGTTGCATTTTTCGCAAAGCACTACTCCAAGGTGTTGCGTAACCTTAAATAAGGTTAAAATCTGTTTTACGACTATGTAGCTGGGTGGTCTCTTTTCTATACTTTTAGTTTATTTTCTAATTATTTTTATTCTATTGCTGATCAGTTGAATGTCAGACAGCCAGGATAATAACTAACCTCCTCCGCAGGCAACTCTGTGAGTTCCCAGAACTGCAATTTTTTAATTGTACGGATAATGTTCTGGTCGAGATCAGTAGTACAGGAAAGAGGGGTTGTCTCATCTGTAAAATGAGAAGTTGCACCCAACGGTTGGGCATGTTTCAATATATTAAAAGTATTTTGTGTTTTGTGTGGTTATATACGCCATCCTGTTCGTGTTACTTTAGCTTTTAATTTAGCCACTTGTTTAACTCAAAATTGAACGACAGATAAAAACTGTGACGTCATGGGTGGTGTACCACCCACTGCTTTCGAAGCATGATGTACACTAAACAGTTTCAATTACTGCGCAAAATAAAATACTCGTTTTAAAAATGGCCCGCGGAGGGCCACATTGTGGCCCTAGAGACCCGTCATGGCCCGTATCAATAAAACAGACGAAACACCCCCGAAGCACCCAAAAAAACCCAAAACACCCCCCAAATACATCTCCGACATCCATGTTTAGGGTCGCGTCTTATCCGTCTTGAACAAAATATTTAAAATAATTTTGTATTTTGTGTGAATTGAAAAACGGTATTTAGTAATTTAGCTACGTTACAAAAACATTTCTTTAACCGAATCACATTAAAAATGTGATTCGGTTAAAGAAATGTTTTTGTAACATAGCTAAATACTAAAAATGTGATTTTCAGACTCCATGGCTACAGTTTTTCATACAGTTTTTCAATTCACACAAAATACAAAATTATTTTAAATATTTTGTTCAAGACGGATAAGACGCGACCTAAAACATGGATGTCGGAGATGTATGGGGGTGTTTTGGAGGTGCTTCGGGGGTATTTGGGGGTGTTTGGGGGGTGCTTCGGGGTTTTTTTGAGGGGTGCTTCTGGTTTTTGTTTTTTAAAAAACTAATCTCAGTGAATCTCATGATTCTCAATAATCCACGAATTTGATTCATGGAAGCCATAGTCTGTTTCTTTTCAAATAGACACTCCTTGTAATTTGCATGCCGGATTTGTTTGTTGTTCTCCGTATACATAATAGAATACATCTTCGGTCGAAGGCCAACAAACTCCTGAACAGGTTTTCCCGAGAACTTGGTTGTTCGTTGTGCTGTGTAGAGGATGGTCTTGTGCATATTCGGAGGTATCGAATAATTCAATATCTTGTAGCATGCCCTGATAAATGTCTTTGGTCTTTACTTCGTAGCAAAGACTATCGGTGTCTGTAAATAACAGTTTCGCTTTGGGACCATACTTGTTTTTTTATATATTCATAGTGGAACTGATACATGAGTACCTTGGAGAGATGTGAAATAGTGAACCCAACGTAAATTGGGCGATTCAAGTACAGCTTGTTTCCCCTCATATTCACGGCTGCTAGATCTTCAGAAAAGATACGGAAGGAATTAAAAGATGGAGAAACAGCTAATTTGGATAATTTAGCTTTATCGTTGACCAGCTTTACATTCACTCTTTTTCTCAAATTCTCCATAGTTTTGCCAACACGGAATTATTCATTAATTTGAAAAAGTCTTTCTCGAAATCGTTAGCTGTTTGCTTTCGCTTCTCAGTGTTGAAATCGATGTAGGGTTTGAGCCATGGAGTCTGTTGAAATACCAGAACGCAATACTACGTATTGTTTCAGATGGCGATAGTGGACGACATAATTGGCTTTGTCTTTGAAGGTTGGGAACAAAATTCTTTCGGAATTTCATGTGTTGTTGTATAAACAATGTCTTCAAAACAACAAAGACATTCGATACCCGCGAAGATTTCGCGTGGCGCGTAGACTAATAATCATAATTGCAACTTTCGCGCCAGGAAATTCAATAGTTTTAAAATCTTTGGCTGTATCTTTGTCGCTTTTTAATATTTTGGGGAAAAATTGCGGCAGTCGAGAGATCTCAAGTTTCTTATTGTAAATCGATAAAAATGTAAAATATGATGAAATCAGTGTTTTATCATATAATGTAACCTTAATTTCATTTTGTATTTTTAATTTATTTAGTTATTCGTACATGTAAAACTTTAATAAATACTCGACCGGTGCACCCATTTCAGGGTTTGTAGATCTGAAGAAGAAGCTGTGCCTCGAAACGTTGTCAATAAAGGATGAAGTTTTAAACGTAGTTCTCTGTTGTTTTTATATTCTTGTCTGGAACTATTTGACTAAGGCTGGCTCCTGTCTATAATATATATATGCAACGCTCACTACCCTTGTGAAAGTTTGAGCACTCTGGGCCCATGCGCACTTCACGCTATCTGAATGTACTTCACCGATGCTGTCCCACATGCGGTTGTCACCGACGATCGCATGTGTATAAGAAATTGATGAAATTCATTCAGATTGTTCCAAGCTACACTGATGAGCTGTTGTACAGCGAAACACCGTGTCTGTAGATTGAACTATGTACGCTCCTTCACTTCGGTGTTGTTGAGCACTCTGTGAAGTTGCCGTGGGTACCTATTAGCGATAATGCAACGCTCACTACCCTTGTGAAAGTTTGAGCACTCTGGGCCCATGCGCACTTCACGCTATCTGAATGTACTTCACCGATGCTGTCCCACATGCGGTTGTCACCGACGATCGCATGTGTATAAGTAATTGATGAAATTCATTCAGATTGTTCCAAGCTACACTGATGAGCTGTTGTACAGCGAAACACCGTGTCTGTAGATTGAACTATATATGAACTATATTTTGCTCTATCTATATGGTATTGAGCACTCTCTAACATTTCGTGAACCATAACTCACTTATATATATATATTATATATATATATATATTCGTCCGAGTTGATAAATGCAACAAAAATAAAATAGATATCGTTAGAAAGCTATTAATCTGTAGAATACAACGTTGGCTTTGATTTTGCGATAACCACAAACCAACTTAAGAACAAAGCGTTTCATTTTGTTCAAAACGTTTTTTCGCCGTTCGATTCCGAGATAAATTTCCTGCAAAACGGTGTCAACGTTTTTTTTTATTTATTGCCTCGTTTCGATTTTATGACTTACTTTACCCGAAAAACAGCATTTTCAACTTTGGTCGTAAATAAAATCAGCAAAACTTGACCTACCGAAAAACGCTGACACTGTTTTACTGGAAACTTATCTCGGAATTAAAATGCAAAAAAGATTCTGAACAGAATAAAACGCTTTTTACTTTAAAAAATTCACAACTATTATTAGTTTGTGTTTATCGCAAAATCAAAGCCAACGTTGTATTCTACAAATTAATAGCTTTCTAACGATATCTATTTTATTTTTGTGGCATAAATTCTGACGAATTGGGAGCGTTTTACCGAAATGACCCTGCAAACCTTAACGAAGACCTTAAGCAAGCTAGGACGACGACTGCTATCTATAAAGTTCAGTATTTAGAAGAAACCACGAATCATTTACGTAGTATTGAAAAAGTAAGCCTTTCAACATCCAACAGTTTTAGAGTTCTATAAGAGGATTCTGTTGCATAGTTTGAAGTCAAACTCAACTAACAGGTTTCGTCGTTTCACGAGTTAACGTCGTCCAGAAGACGTGAAAATGATCTGAATAACTTATAAACATTCAGTTGTCCTTCAGCAGCGTATATATGTGATAGAAGAATAATTTCAAATGAAGTCGAATCACGTAGAGAAAAGTTTTCCGACTGCCCCAACCGGGAATCGAACCCAAGGTCTCTGGTTTAACGTAGCAGCGCTCTACCACTGAGCTATTGGCTTTCTCCTGGAGAAAGATACCTATCTCTTCGTTTAGGTGGATTAGATATCCCCCGATGAGCTACGGTAATGTGTGCGATATTTAATATATGGATATTTCTGACTGCCTCAGCCGGGAGTCCCAATAGCTCAGTGGTAGAGCGCTGGTACGTTAAACCAGAGACCTTGGGTTCGATTCCCGGTTGGGGCAGTCGGAAAACGTTTCTCTACAGCAGTGATTGACTTTATTTGAAATTCTTCTTCGATCTGAATAACGTTGTATGTATACAGAACGGGGGCAACGTTAGGATTACCATTAGGACTAAAAATTATTCATTTTCCTTGTTGTGCGAGAAAAATTATATTGTGTTAAGGACGTTGTCCTTGACATTCACGTTGTATTTGCTTAAGCTCGCGGTAGGCCTACATTCTAAAAGATGACGAGCAATTTCGAAACGGGTAAAAATAAGATTTGAAAAAATAATTTTCTTCTAAACAGCTGGTTTATACAAAATTAATAAACAAAATACAATAACAAATGAATACATAAAAGTGTTAACACATAAAAAGTACCTTACCGTCTTCACCATCAATATATTATACAACATTGTTGGTAGCTGGAGTCGATGTTTCGCTCGAGTAACTGCTACATACAGAAGATTCTTTTCATCAACAGGCACATTCCCTGTGGTAAAAAGAATGGCGGAATATTTTATGCATTTTATGTATATGAATATTTTATATGTATACAATATGCCGGACAAACTGTATGGGCGTTTACAATAGTAGGATTCAATCGTTAAACTGTCCTGCGTGAATATTAAAGAGCCTAAGAAACGAACATTAGGTTTGTCTTATTTGAAAGAACAATTAAAATAACAAAGTAACATTTTTTGCATTTTTTGGTTTCCTTGCTTCGTTGTTGAGATATTTCAGATTTGATGATGCCGAATTTAATTTTCTTACATCACATGTGCATAATGACTTATCGCAGAGGGTTATGTATAGGTAATAGCATAGTTTCGAGTGCAATTTGGAAAAAAACATGCACGAGTGAGTTTTTCAAATACTGTCAAAATAGCACGAGTCCGAAGGACGAGTGCTATTTGAAGTATTTGAAAAACTCACGAGTGCATGTTTTTTTCCAAATTGTACGAGAAACCATGCTATTACTTATTAATAATATACATGAAATGTTCAAAACAACTGTACTAACATTTTAACGTACGCATGTTTCACGGCGTCCACTCCTCGCATATTTATTTCTTAAAAAAAACGCTTCGCTTCCTTTACTACTTGAAAAAGTTTACTCGAGGCATAAAGAAGCTTCTGGTCTTCTTGTAGGTACTTCACTTGGCAATATTAAAGCATAACTAGCTTCAAATTTGAACAAATTATCCCCAAAACCGCCGAATCTTGGCCGCCATCTTTGTTTGTTTTGTGTCGGGAAACATCTGCTGTACAATCGATTTGATTGGTTCTTAGTGATAACAGATTTTTGCACTGTGATTACAGATTTTTGCACTGTGATAACACAATTCTGCACTGTTGTTTGGGATTAACTGCACTGGAATCAGCCAATCACAGTAGAGATATTTATATGTATATTATTAATATCGTTAACCAAAAATTAATTTGAAATAAGGCATGTGGACGTGTTTCTCCCAGAACACCAAACATGATTATATTTGATAATCTACATCTACATTTTATTAAGTCGGTACAATTCATACGAATATCACACCAACTATAAAAATCTAGAAAAATAGTAAACTATATACAAATATAAAATAATCAATTACTTAAAAATTAAATAACTTAGACTTAAAAAGATATAGTGAATTTACATCAACAATGTCACTAGGAAGGCTATTCCACTGTCTGATTGTTCTTGGGGAATAAGAGTAAAAATAAACATTCTTGGTAGCCTTGTCAAGTCTATATACTTATAATTATGGCTACCCCGAGTTCTTCGTTCGGTGTGGGGTTGGAGATAAAGGTCTACATCAATGTCAATTAGGTGCCTACTCATTTTGTGAAGAAGAGTGATTCATGTCAAAGTTCTTCTGGCCTCTAAGCAACTCCACCCTAGCTCATTGAGCATGGCGGTGACACTAGATGTGGGATGGTAATTGTTGGAGCAAAAACGGGAAACTTTTCTCTGTACTCGATCAAGGGAAGCAAAAACACGTAACATTCTGCATGCCATAACTTATTATGCACATGTGACATCAAGATGTTTCAATTTGTATATCAACCAACCTGATATATCTTAACAACGAACCAAGGAAACGAAAAACTACAAAAGATGTTACTTTATGATTTTAAGTGTTCTTTCAAATAGGACAGATTCAATTGTTTCATAGGTGCTTGAACAAACGCAATTTTTAATGAATCGCAACGGCTAAATATCTTGCACTGCAGTTGCACGAGCAGGGCTGTTACACTATACAGTGTTTCTTGCAACTTTCTAGCAAAGGTGACCGAAGAAAACTGGAAAAGAGTATTTTTATTCACTGATCCGCAAATTGCAGCGAAACAGTTGCAAGTAGGGTGTTATATTGCGTAAAGCTTCTTTTCCAGTCATTGCAGAAATTGGCTCGCAGCTCGCATGCAGCAAGTACTTGTATCTCAATAAAAAGAACTCGCAGTGCTTGTTTTTTCACTGTGAGTTCTTTTTAATAAGATGCAAGTACTCGCAGCTCGCTGCGAGCCAGTTTCAGCAACGACTGGAAAAGAGGCTTAATGCTTCAATTATCTGTTGCAGCGTTGCCGCAATCGTCTCAAAAAATAGAACTTGATTCTACTTCGTACAACGCTTGCTGCAACAAAATTGTTGCAAGACTCAATGATTGCGGGCTATGTTACACTACGCCATTTCTCGTGCAACTTGCATCGCAACAAAATTGGGAGACAAGTTGCACGAAAAATTACATAGTGTTAACACCGCCTTTAGCCGTTCTCTGCGTTTTTAGATAATTTAAAGACAGACAGACAGACAGACAGACAGACAGACTTTCCTCTGACAGACAGACAGACAGACAGACAGACAGACAGACAGACAGACAGACAGACAGACAGACAGACAGACGGACGGACGGACGGACGGACGGACGGACGGACGGACGGACGGACGGACGGACGGACTGATAGACAAACAGATAGACAGACATATATCTTATTGAATGGTTTGGCCAATAATACGGCCAGGTATTTTACGAGTTTCGGGTGTATTTTCCCAAGCCCTAAAGGGGCGAGAAAAAATGCTCGGCCGTATTATCCATATATAGATATAGGAAGCATAGATTGCCGACTCCTTATTAGGGTCCTGTTGCAAACCCGTCCCAAACATGGGTAATCATCCAAGATGGCGGCTCAACCGGCCATTTAGCGCAAGTATTTGTGCAAGCTACTGCTTCGAATAAATAGAAATGGACAATACATCACAGAATAAAGCATTTCCAAGAGTTTAAAGCGATAATGACAGCCTTTAAACACCTGTAACGACGAAATGTCCTTATCCACTCGATGGACCTATCCAAAATTCGCACGTTTAAAACAAAAGAATTCAACTATTTGTCAATCATACTAATGATTAGGATTACCTTGAATGGCTCGAAGTTGTTTCGGCGCGTAATTTGTTGTGAGAGACGAGAAAAGTGACTTTTTCTGTTCTGGTCACTTGAGATCTGCATGTTGTTAACACAAAAAAATAAGCCGTGTCAATTTGGCAGATGGAAACTAGTGGTAACTTTAAATCGCAAGTGACCAGAACAGAAAAAGTCACTTTTTTCGTCTCTCACAACAAATTACGCATCGAAACAACTTAAAAAACAATCTAATCATTAGTATGATCGAAAAATAGTCGAGAAATTTTGTTTTAAACATGCGAATTTTGGATAGGTCCATCGAGTGGATAAGGACATTTCGTCGTTAGAGCTGTTTAAAGGCTGTCATTATCGGTTAAAACTCTCAAAAATGCTTTATTCTGTGATGTATTGTCTATTTCTATTCATTCGAAGCAGTAGCTTGCACAAATACTCGCGCTAAATGGCTTGTTCCATTGTGGTCACTTGAGTTTTTGCCGCCAGTTGAGCCGCCATCTTGGATTACCCATGCTGGGTCCGCCGTAAGGGCCTAGTCAGCAATCTATGCTTTCTATATCTATGGTATAATCATGGGCAGCCCAGAGAAACGTCTTGAATTTGCCGCACTTTTGCCGAACGTCGAGCGATAACAAAACTCGCCCCATTCTGCCTTTGCATGTATCACGCCGCAATGATAATAAATGTCTTACATTTAATAAATAGACAAGGTTGGCAAGTAATTCACGATTTACAAACAAACACCTCAACAAATACAGATAACTTTAAAGATAACTTTACTACCTTGTCACTAACAAACTGTGTTGCAAAAAATCAAAAACGTTTGTCCGTTTTTCCCGGCAGTTTTGAAACACAGTTTGTTAGTGACAAGGTAATAAAGTTATCTGTGTTTAAGATGTTGATATTTTCCAGTTCGTTTTCTTTACTGTTTTTAAATTTTCTTCGTATTTGTTGAGGTGTTTGTTTGTAAATCGTGAATTACTTGCCAACCTTGTCTATTTATTAAATGTAAGACATTTATTATCATTGCGGCGCGATACATGCAAAGGCAGAATGGGGCGAGTTTTGTTATCGCGCGACGTTCGGCAAAAGTGCGGCAAATTCAAGAAGTTTCTCTGGGCTGCCAGAGCAGCTTAGATTTGCTTAGATTTGCTTAGATTTGCTTTAGATTTGCATTTTGCTTGATTTTATGGCTTCAAAAACCGGTTAAACCCGTATAAAAGTGTGCAATACAAATCTTAGTGTTTAATACAACTTGGGGAAAGCTGCGTTCCATATTGCCCATATGAAAAATTATACCATTGTCATATAATAAAGTCCAGTCCAGTCGTAGTACTTACCGAGTGCTTGTAAAGGAACATCAGTAAGAAAGTCCTCTGCCAGTCTTACGGTATCAAACTCCAAACCTTTGGATTTATGAGCAGTAGCAAACACGATATCTAAAGAAACGCAAATTAAAAGTGATTTTGCAATCGTATTGGTCAACTTATCAAAAATCTGATGTACTTTAATTTAACCCATTGCTGGCAGAGTCGGCAACACACGGCTCCTTAATTGTTTTATTCTGTTTAATGCCAGACAATTTGACTCGTCAAAGAGAGAACCGTCATTCCTCAGACATCCCAGACAGTACGGTTTTACCACTGATCTCTATATAACTGGATTTCTCATCCGGCTCCAAAAATGAAGCCAGCGGGGATGACGATTTTGGAGTACCAAGATGGCCGCTACGGAAAATTTGTATGTTTTCCACATTAAAAAATTTCTGCTATTGGTATCAAACAAAGAACACTGCATGTAAAAGGTCTAGAAGCTTAGTTTTTGCAGTACTAGTTGCTGGTATTATTACGCCGTAAAACGTACTATTTTGTAGTTTTTTAACTCTGCCCTGTAATCGATAAACTTGCCTATATCACAAAACTCACGAAAGACCAACGTCAACTCGAAAACAGTCAATAACTTTATTATGAAACTATTTGTATGCCATAAGTCTTTACAAAACAATGAAGTATGTAGTTGACAATTTCGGACTGTATTTTCTTTCTGTTTTCCAGTGATAACAGTAATTGCCATCTGATAATTGTTTTACGGCTTTTCCGACTCCCCCGGTAAAGCTCTTACTACTCTTAAACACGGAGCGAGCGTATAAAAGGGTCCACCCCCCGGTTACGCACTGACAGTCTGAAATGTCAACAGCCAAGTCAACAACGAGTCAGTGAGCTGGTGAAGTTTTGAGAATTATCTTTTATTTATAACCTTTTTACCTTTTCAATTATCTACGTAAATTGTAAAGAGAAGCATAAGTGTCTTAGATAAAAACAATTCTGAAGTGATTAAATTTGTTTGGTCAATAAATTTGTAAAATATATTATGACCTTGCTTTCAAACGATGTTTGAAGGTCACGTAAGTAATATAGCTGCTTTGTCTTTCGCCATTTTTTAAAATAGAGTTCCACATAAAAGACAATCAATACTTTGATATTTAACTAAAACAGACCATTTAAATGAAGACAATAAATAAGTTATTATATGAATTTGGCTTTTTGCAAGTCAATAAATCGGCACAAATAATTGAGAACGTTTAGGAAGCCATTCTAGTGTCTGGCTTTCCAGACAACATTTACTGGGTTCCCTATCTTTACTGTCGGTCGTGCAAAAACAAAGTTGTTTACCTCGTCAAATCGTCGTTGAAAAGTGAGATGATGTTCAGACATCTACATGGAGATATTCATTATCAACATTCTTGGTGTACATAAAAAGGTCTTATAATTACAAGGACGGAATATATGAAGGAAAAAAGCGAAGAATACAGACATCTGCATTCAACAAGAAAAACGGTGAGACGCTACAAACGTTCCATTGCTAGACGGCTAACTTCTTTAGCAAATTGAATGCATATGGCTTTTTGTTTTTTCTCATTATTTCTATTGTTTATTAAGCTTAAGTTTCTGAAATGTCTTATGCCTAAATCGACACGGGCTACTGAAATTTTGAACTGAAATGTTGCCTAAGCTAATGACTGGTTTTTTGTTCTCGCTGGTCTTTTTGCTTGTGCATTTTGTTGTGTCTGGCAAGTGGCAAGGATTCAAGATTTTTTTACCGGCTGCATGCCTTAAAACCGGACAGTTCTGCAGATAGGAGTTAATTTAATATCAAAGTTTGTTGCTAAAATCTTTCGTCACTATTAAAACTGTTTTTGCTCCTTGTGTTGACATATTTCCGCACGCTCGAACATTTGTCCAAAACATGTTTTCATTTTAATAGGAAACTGGAGACCTACTAAAGAACAATAAGTTTCAACTACATGTACATATAGTCATACATTGTCTGTGCCCATTGCTGTACTAATTGTTTTCGATAGCATAGCTTAATATACGCATTATTTTTGTTGCATAAAAGGAACAAAGTTTCAGATGTCTTCGTACAGTTTCTGTCGCATAATTGTTTTGGTGTTTTTCGTACGGTTTTTCCTCACCTTAGTTTTGTTTCGACTTATTGAAGGCGTAATTTTTCCGTCTTTCTACTCAAAATGATGTGTTACACTTGAAAAAGACAAATTCGACGTTTGGAAAGCGGCAAGTTTAATTTAAAAACAGTAAACAAAACGTCTCACAAAAGCTCCACTCTTCAGTCTTCACTCTTCAGCCAAAGTTCCTCGGTAAGGCCGGAAGTAATTTTAGCTGTGTGGACCAATCAGATGCGTTTGGCCGGGATTGTCTGAGTACCTCAGCCAGTACTTATGCGATCGCTCCGTGTTTAAGCCAGCAAGGTACACTGGACCTGGAGTACCAATATGGCCGCTAGTATACCTTCAAAATGTTTACTGCTGACCATAAAGGATGAGCAATCTAGTTATATAAAGATCAGTGAGTTTTCGACTGTGCAATCTTTCACACAACTGGTCTCTTGACGTAATTGTGGCAAGACAAGTTGCACGAACCATTGCAGCGTGTAACACGATGTGGAATAATCAAGATCGTTGCAAAACAACTTACTACATCTCGATCATTGTACAGATCGAGTAGAACTTGATTCGAGCGCCCCATAAGTATAGCAAGATGACACGTCACAAAGAAAACCAGCCTGGCGATGATTTGATTTAGATTAATGTGGTTTAATTGTATACATCCATCTCACCTGCTTGATCAATATCCCGACAATGTTGTCTTGTGATTTTCTCAATGTGAGCTGGAATTTTGACATTATGAGCTTCTACAATCTAAAAATAATTACTCCGATGAAAGACTACGCTTGAAATTTCAGTATTTCGCTACCAAAAATATCGGCGTCTGTTCACTAAGCTATTTCTTACACTAGAAAACTTGTGTTTATACGACACGTTGACGTGTTATGAAAACCTTGCCTTGTGAAGTTATAACACGTCAGTGTGTTGTTTTTTCAATATGCAGTTGGAAGAACACGTCTAAATAAGTTCTAGCGTGTTGTAGCAACACACCAAATTCAAACAACACGCCATCAACTGTCAACAACACGTCAAGAAACTGCTACAACACAGCAAAAGTGTGTTGCAAAAGCCATAAAACACGCCGACGTGTTAAAACAACACATCAACGTGTTGTTGGAGTAGAACACGTCGACGTGTTAAAAGAACACATCAACGTGTTGTCGCCAAAAAATTGTTGCTGAAGAACATGCCAGCGTGTTAAAAGAACACACCGACGTGTTGTTACTGAAGAATGAAAAATATACATTAACGTGTTGTTACCGATGACTGTCGGTGGAGAACACGCCAGCGTGTTAAAAGAACACGCTAACGTGTTGTTGCTGCAAGCTGGTGACGCGTAACCAGACCTTATATGGTCCATTTATTCAAAGTGATGACGAAACATCACGCCACTTTTTTCAGTCCGATCGGAGTCCAGAGCTGCGGTGAGCAGTGAACTCGATGTAAGTTAAAATGTGATACCTGGAACGCTAACGTCCAGTCATTCGTGGGGCAAAAAGTGAGGCAAAGTTCCAGGCTCCTGCGCGGTTTACAGGTAGCTTTCAGTCTCACACAAAATGTTCTTTTTACACGGCCACCGGTCTTGAGCGAACCGCGAAGGCTCGAAAAGGTTGGAAAAATTATTTCTTGAATCATTTTATCACGCTTTGCTAAACGTGCATTTTGGTTGTGCTATGCTGCCGAACTAATTATGCAGTAATTGTTTATTTGTTGCTATAGTAAAAGTCATTGTCTTTACAAAACGTGCACGAAGTTTGTCAGTCAAGAAATTAAAAAAATATGAACCATATTTTTGAGTTTCCTTACTCCAAAGAGGATACAAAAAATCAACACAAACTTAGTATAGAATATGCCGTTAGTACCAGTTTCATGTGTCGTTTTGTTTAAAAAGCACTCCGCATTCGTACCGACAACAACAACTTAGCCATGAGTATTAAACGTGAAAAATAAACAATCTAGTTGTCAGTTATTTTTTAAAATATTATTAGTTACAAAAGGCCGTTTAACACATTCGAACAAAAAATTAAAGGAGCAGAAATAAGACTAGACTCCAAGGATAGTGCAAAGTTTCTAGTCAAAGATAATAACAATTTTTGCCACGTGTACCCATTTTGTAAAGCAAAGCCCACAGCATAGTCATGCCCACAGTTAATGCAAGGCAAAACTCAGACAAACAAGCCAAAATAGAATCCCGAGGGATTCTTAAAGAGTCAATTTCCCTTGTCAAGAACGCAAAAATAATTATAATCTCCAGATGAATACTGGCGTTTTTTGTGCACTTCGCTATTGTTTTCCAGTCTGTTGACAACAATAACTTTTTGAACTCCTCGAAATTTTGGCATAACAAGCATGGCGCATCACAAGAATTCCGATATGAATACGTATCGTGTGACGTCCAGTCGTTCCAGATCAAAATTGACTAAACTCTACAAAGTGGATGTAAAGATACATAAGTTTTTGTTTTCCTTTACAAATTACTGTTGCATATTTACGATCGTCTGATGATTATGTTGCTAGCTTCACGTTATTAGTCTTACAAATCGTCTGCCCAATCACGCGCTAAGTTCACTCGGGTACGGATAGAACGATTTATAGAATATTTTAAGCATTCATGTTTAATATATGGCCAGGGTCTCTTCGTACAGTTGTTTATGAAGCCCAAATCAAAATGCGAAGACAGTCTATAATCTCCAGTATAGAGAATTTGTTATTGAGCCGACGTGCAAAACTGCTCGAGCGCCACTCGTGTAAAATATAATATAGGCACGAACAAACAAACAAACAACACTCTACAAACCAACTTCACAACATCGTCAACATGCCAGACCATATTAAAGTTGCATGAATGTAAAGCTTTTAATATTTATTCGCGCCTTCCGCTAGGCAGACAATAAATCCTTTCATCCAGACCATATTTAATTAGCCATGCAGCTAGCATGGATAGTCGTTGTTTCGAGAAGAAAATTGATCGCTCCTTTGCGTTTCTCCACCATTGTTGTATTCGCCAGTCGCAAACAAAACCACGCGTGGGCAGTGCTATTCTAATACATTCCGGGGGGAAACTTCTTTCATAAGATATATCTATAATGCACCAGGATTCGATCGATCGATCGATCCATCCATCCATCCATCCATCCATCCATCCATCCATCCATCCATCCATCCATCCATCCATCCATCCATCCATCCATCCATCCATCCATCCATCCATCCATCCATCCATCCATCCATCCATCCATCCATCCATCCATCCATCCATCCATCCATCCATCCATCCATCCATCCATCCATCCATCCATCCATCCATCCATCCATCCATCCATCCATCCATCCATCCATCTATCTATCTATCTATCTATCTATCTATCTATCTATCTATCTATCTATCTATCTATCTATCTATCTATCTATCTATCTATCTATCTATCTATCGTGTGAATTTTCCCCACCCATCACAATACTGCAAAGTTTCTGTGAAACTTTGCACTAAAAATGAACATTAGATGTATATTATGAAATATCAAGTATCAGTACGTCTTCAAACTCGTAAAAGAATAGCTTTCTCACTCTTGTTCTCAGCTGGCTGTTTTCATCCTAGCCAGCAAAAGGACGTCTGTTTTCTCAGCCTATTTTCATCCCTAGCTTAATTTGCTGTAAAGCTATACAGTAAATAAAACAACAGCTAGCACTACACAACAATGGGAAACCATTAAATGCACGTTTAGTCTTACAAAATAATTTGATAAATAATTTTTTCAAACCTTTTTTCGAGCCGTCGCAGTTCGCTCAGGACGGGCGGCCGTGTAAAAACATTTTGTGGGAGACTGAAACCTACCTGCAAACCGCGTATAGGGGTCTGGAACGTTTTGCCTCACCTTTTAGTTTACGCGTTAGCGTTCCATTTATCACATTTTAACTTACATCGAGTTCACTGCCGGTGAGTTGTTAGCTGTGTGACTGAGTGAGGCCGTGAGGCATGTTGTAAGTTATTTGCTCCTTTTGCTTTTGGAGTTGGACAAAAAGTTTAACAACTTTGGTTTTTGATCAAGGTGTTCTTGCACGTTGTTGGTAGATTTCGAAAGTGACGGACTGACTTTGTAGTTTAACAGTGATGTGGCTGACAACTGTCTTGATCGTAAATATGTTCACCAGTGTGAAGTATGCACCACATTCAGCTTCGATTTTGCTGCAATAACACTTCAATCAGTACCTTTTACCCAGAGACCTTTACCCATGCAAGAACCTTCGCGTTTTGCTAGTAGCTCGAGTGAACGCCTGACCCAGGCGTCTTGTTTTTAAAGAAAATTAAAAAACATTTTCGTTGTAGCAAACAAGTTACAAACCCACTTGAAAATGCTAAATCACATTTCTCTTAGGCCCTGCTTACATGAAGCGGACTGAGTGTTCAAGTCAAATCTCGCATGGTGTTTCTCCTTGTTGTGTTTACATGAAGAAGACTGAAAGTTTTCCCTCTGAACGAAACGAATGGCTGAGGTCAATCCCCGCAGTGGAGTGGATTGACATGAGATTGGAGCAAGTATTGATTTGAATGTCTCCAATCTGATTCATCTAAACACGGTTTGACTTGAAAATGACTTGATACGCATGAGTGATGTTGGTGCATGTCGTCCTAAATGTCAGACATTGAGGGAAGCACAGAAAATAGTGTCCCAAAACCGAAAACAATGTTCCAAGCAGATTGGATGCGTGTGTTCCAAGTGTCCGGATTGACTTCACTCGCGTTCTTCGATCCGATTGGACTGTCAATCCGCTTCATGTAAACAGGGCCTTACTGCAAACTTCAATCACGAGGTTCTAAGAGAATTTCAAATGGTAAAGAGAGAAGCGATGAAAACTCGCTCTCGCAGTGTGATTGGGGAGGTAGGCGATAAATAATTTGCTTATGTGCTTTATAGGTTTGTCTTAATCCGGATTCCCCTTAGGGTAAAATGTCGCGCGCTTGACTGTGTGTGAAAGAAGCGAAGTAGAAAACTATTCAATTTGTAAAATAATAGAAACGTATCAAACATATTACCCTCGACCAACCTCGTTTCCAGGGCCTTTTTGAAATTGGTAGGGCGGAAATTTCCCGCCCTACAACTCTACCAATTTCAAAAAGGCTCTAGAAACGAGGTTGCATGACCATCGACATTTTACTTCCAACCTTCGACTAACCACGGTTAATGGACTAACAGATATACTCCAATATTTCCACCCGTGTACGCAAAAATCTGCTTGTTTAACAGTTTGTGGCCAATCCTGATAGTATTTATTTTCATTTATTTATTTATTTATTTTTAATTTTCACGTGTGTAGATAATATACCTTGGCCTAATTAACAATATATATATATAAAACCACCATTTTACTAACTTTGATTTTTCCAAGTAATTCTAGGTCGGGTGCTTTCAGGGCGTACTTCTTTAAGTCGTGAAAAGACTTGAAACCCTTAATGAACGTGTCCTTTATGTCATTTTTACCTGAAAAATAGTACTCGTCAATGAAAAAACAAAAAATTGTAGAAAGAAGTCTCCCCCCCCCCCCCCCCTTTCACCAGTGGCCCAGCTGCTTTTACACCACAATACACACTAATGCATCCCAATATATCCTACTACACTGCAATACATGCCTATACATCCAAATACATCCCAATAAATCTTAATACATCACAATACACCCCAATACATCTTAATACACCTCAATGTACCCAATACATCACAATACACCCGAATACATCCCAATGCACCGCGATACATACCTATACATCCCAATACACCACAATAAATCTTAATACATCACAATGCACCCCAATACACCACAATACATCTTAATACACCTCAATGTACCCAATACATCACAATACACCCGAATACATCCCAATGCACCGCGATACATGCCTATACATCCCAATACACCTCATACAACCCAATACATCGTAATACATCTCAGTACAACCCAATACACCTTAATACAACCCATACATCGCAATACATCGCAATACATGCTATTATTATACATTGCATGCATTAGACTGTCCAAATAACGCTAAAAATGAGTGCAAACATACAGCGATATTTGGATAGTTAGTTATTTGCACTGGTTATTTGGATTGTTAGCCAATCAAATTTATCACACGGGAGACTACTTCATGTATGCAAATCCTTTTGCCAGTTTACTGCAAGCTTTTATTTTTCCATGTATATAGCCTTTTACTCGCCATCCCCCACATACCCTCCAACATCCCAGACACTTCTGACATTCTCAAACGAACATTTTCTCTCAATAACAACTCACCTATTGATTTAATACTTATTACTACAGATGTCAATAGCTTGTACACAAACATATCAAATGATGAAGGCATATTAAGCCTGCATTGATATGCTTAAGATACACAAAATAGTTGACATGCATCAACACAAAATACGTCACTTATATACCTCCACTTTTACTTACATCCAACAATTTACTAATATCCCTACATAATCCCACAACTACCCCTAAGGACAATGACTATCCCCTTAATTCCTACAACACGTACACACTTCTCACTGTGACCTGGAAACGAATTACCTTACCCAACAAATCTAACAACAAAATAACTCTATAGTTACACCAATAGAATATATCAAACTATTCAATGACATGACATACAATTTTCCTTTTGGCCACAAACTAATACAAACACACTGACATACCTATACTTATTACTATAAAAGTCAATAGCTTGTACACAAACATGTCAAATGAAGAAGGCATATTTAAGCTTGCATTGATATGCTTAAGATACACAAAATAGTTGACATGCATCAACACAAAATACATTACTTACAGTATATACAGTACCTCCACTTTTACTTACATCCAACAATTTACTAATATCTCTACATAATCCCACAACTACCCCTAAGGCCAATGACTATGCCCTTAATTCCTACAACACGTACGCACTTCTCACTGTGACCTGGAAACGAACAAAATAACTCTAGTTACACCAATAGAATATATCAAACTAATCAATGACATGACATACAATTTTCCTTTTGGCCACAAACTAATACAAACACACTGACATACCTACTTCCCAAAATACACAACCCACCATACCCATACTTATTTCTATAAAAGGCAATAGCTTGTACACAAACATATCAAATGATGAAGGCATTTAAGCCTCTGTTGATATGCTTATGGTACACTAAACAGTTGACATATATAGACCATATTACCAATTTATACACTTCCACTTATACGTACAGGTACATCAAACAATTTACTATTTATATCTCGACATTATCCCACAATTACCCCTAAGGACAATGACTAACCCCAACTTCTACATCATGCACACACGCTTCGCTGTGACCTGGAAACGAATGATGCAACACTACTTAACCCTACATTTACACACGGACACCCTCATTACATATCCGAAGACTGACAAAGGAGTGTGATTTTTTGTTTCTTCTACTAAACTGCTAAGAAAACTCTACACACTGCTACCTTCCTACTCTACTCCAAGTTTTTCAAATGCGTTGGACTACCTAAAACACACAACAAGTTTGGTAAGCACTCACTTTAATTCTCATCTAATATATTGTGTTGATAGCGATTATTATTTCTCTTCCAACAATTAACTTTATATTTACATTGACTCCCAACCCCAAATCCCTGCTGGTGAGACCACCAGAAGGTCGAAACGCGTCCAGGGTTGTGTCCCTATAATATATCTACACTGCATGTCCAACAGCGTGGTCCGTATCGCATTTCCATACGCAACATAGCCGGAGGCTAATTGCAACTCGTAAAAATATACAGCGATACTACACACCAAAACATCAAATAAGATATATATATATATATATATATATACAAACCAATACACCCGAATACAACCCAATACATCGTAATACAACCACACATCCTAATGCAACGCAATACAACCTATACATCCCAATACATCCTATACATCCCAATACATCCTATACATCCCATTACATCCTATACATCCCAATATATCTCAATGCATCCTAATACGCCCTAATATATCCCATCAATCAATCATATGAATATATGCATGTGTATGTAATGCTACACGAAACTTAGGGTAGATTTGTTGTGAATAAATATCGATCAAAGAATACACAAGCAACTCTGCTTAGCTTTGCTGAAATTTATCATCTTACCATTAACGAATAGTTTATAAATGTCAAGTACGCGCTCAAAATTGTAACCCTTGATACCCTAGCAAGAAAAAAATAGAATAAGACATCAGCGTTCTTTAACACTTACAACTACAAACACAACTACATTTGAAACTTGGGACAGCAGATACGACATTTTTTAAACACTTGTTTCAGCTCCTGATCTATGGTGGCCAGAACTCGCAAAACATGCCAATGTACGAAAATTGAATATTAAATAATTTTATCAAAACTGATAAAAAAACCTACATTACAAGCAATTTTTTGCTATTTCACCAAATTAAAGGGCTGTCACTCTATTTTTGGCGCGCAAAATCTCACAATAACGGTTTTATATTACATAAAAACATAAAAGAGGCAAGTCAAAATTAAAGCGAGATTAAAAGAGATTGAAAATGAGACATCTTGATTTCTGTTGGCCAGGTAGTAATCGAGTTTAGGCCAATTTGTGCGGGAAAATTGATTCAGAGATCTTCCATAGTTGTTAGGTGACTCGTATTTCACAATCAAATTAATGTACACCTTTAATTTTAAAGTTTGCAGCTCAGGATTTCAAGAAGAGACAATTGAGGCTAAAAATGGCGTGACATAACCCCTTAACTTAAGCACCCGGGTCACCCTAGCTCGTACATTTCTTACTTTTTTGTTTGTCGTGTTTACCATAGATAATGGAAGGGGAACTGGATAGGAAACTTACGAAACCGGAAACGATGTTTGCACAACTTGGTATGGTAATTATACACTTATAAGGGCTAATATATATGCACCTAACGGGTGGTCCCACATGGCTAAAATCAGACACTGCTGGACTTAAGTGATACTACACTATTGTTTAATTTCACCCGTCAGGTGCATTAGCTGCTTATAAGTGTATAATTACCATAGCAAGTTGTGCAAACATCGTTTCCGGTTTCGTAACATCGTTTTAAGTTGCCCATCCAGTTCCCCTTCCATTATTTTCGGTGTTTACATGCAAGCACGCTAGGGTAACCCTGATGCTAGGGTAACCCTATCACTCCACTAGGGTTACCCTAGTAGCCGGGTTATGGTTTGTCCTTGTAAACGCGTTTGGTAGGGATAACTCGCCTACCCGGGACAACTTTTTACTAGTTCCAGTCTTCTTGTTATTAGTGCTTGGTAACCACCTCTAATAAAGTTGACCGGCTACCTGTGAAATTTTGCTTGTAAACCCCGGGCTAACTTTGACCAGGGCGCTAGGGTAACCCTACCTACCTCATCGTAAACAGGCCCTTACAAATTCACTACACCCAAAGTTTTCCTTCAGAACATCCAAAGAACATAATAACACTTACTCCGGCAAACGCAATTCTTGTCTTACTATTATTGGTACAAGCAATAACTGCATTGTTAAACAGAATAAAGTTGGTGCGACAAATTAGAGCCAGTTGACCATGTTGATCGCCAAGGAAACCACCTACGAGAATATAATAACACCATAATAACCAATATGATTTGAAAAATTTGTACCAACGTTAAAAAATTGACGATGTACATCTATGCATAGTTCAAATATCAGAATGTTCTTGGAGCTACTTTACTCAGGAAAATGTCTAAGTTCCTAAGCGAGACTCGAACCAACATTTGAGCTACTTGGATTCAGATGGTTTTAAACGTAGGTTGAGTTCCATGTATGACATTATATACTGCTGCATATGTGCAAGTATTAAGAGATTATTAACCGAGAACGAGGTCTGTACGGGAAAATATCAGACCGACGTCTTGACAGTACGGACAGAGCCGCAGGCGAGGTTCGTATAAAAAAGACCGAAGTCTGATATTTTCCCGTACAGACCGAGTAAACGAGGTTACTAAAGCGTTTATTATATGGCTATTTCAGGTTTTTCGATAATTATTGTATCAAACTTAGTGTGAAAACTTAGAAATTCACGAGAGCAAAATCAACATCTGGGACAGCGGTCCGGATACGGAAAAATACGGACCGTGGTCCGGATATGCATTTTTACGGACCGTGCGTTGACCATATCAGAACTCAGGATATTACAAAGCCATATAATATGATATATCCGAGATAGCATAAACATCCCTTCTATGAACAACATGCATTACGACTTTAAGGTATATCATTTAAGAATATTTATATATCTTAATAAAAGCCATATTTAAAATGTGTAGTTGACTATTTCGAAATGTATTTGCTTTTATTTTCCTTCTGTTTTCCAGGGGAAATAGTAAATTAGCATCTGATGATTGTTTCACGGCCTTTAGCCTTCTTGATCATGATGGGTTTTTTCCTAGTGTTGTTGTTTACCTTGTCTTGAAACTCCGACAATAGTTTTGCTTCGTACACCTTTCAAAACGTCGAGCAGAGCTGCTGCCACAGAAGCAATTTCTGGTCCAAATCGAAACGACTAGAATAATTTGAAAACGAAGAATATGGAGCTTAGTTTAGAGTCGTGGAATATGATTGATATTGGTGAATATTTTCTCACTACATTCTTAAACAAGAGGTCCCGCTTTAAAAAAGACAGCTCCCCCCACTTCACGTGTGACTAAATTTAAACCTGGCATTCCCTGCATGCTGGCAGATGTCTACACAAGAAAGGAAAGAGGCCTCTGCCAACATCCAACGCTTTGTTTGATGTAGCCTCCGTCCATGATCTTCAACGTGTCAACCTGTCGTCCACGATCTTCAACCAGGTGTTTAATGTTGGCGTATATAGCATACCGCTTCGAAAGCAAATATGTGACTTAGACTTGCCCAAGTCGACTACCTGTATTCTTGTTATTATATACGACTATGAATTTGCAACATTGGAGGATGGGAAAGAGGGTCTGATACAATTCTTCACCTGGCCGCATTTAAAAGCCGGATTCGGGCTTTTCCGTCTGATTGGTCCATAAGACAAAAAAAACAACCGAAGAGCTCTATTCTGATTGGTTTGTGTACATTTAATTATGAATTGTGATTTACATAATTAACAAAGCGTCAAACGAATCTAGCGATTCAACGATGTCACAGACGACGTTTAGAGAAGTTTAGAGTAACAAATCTAAAGAAAGAACAACGCGAATGCATAGAAAAAATCCTGTTTAAAAAACCCCGAAAAGCTCTATTCTGATTAGCCTCCTTCGCAGCCCTTCTTTGCGGGCCTCGATATTTTCGTCCCCCACTAAGGTCTCAGTGCTCAAACGAGCAACACATTCCGTTCCCTTTGTGTACATGGACCAATGAAATTACACCATTGTCGTGCTAAATAAAGCCGTCCTGGGCTGGTATTGTTATGTGTAATTTGTTTAGTCGAAAGCTAATATTTTGAAAAGTTTAGCCTAGAACTTAAAGAAATTTACGAAGAATACTGTTTTGACTATGTTCTTGCTGCCTATGCAAACAAATAAGCGTGAAAGTCAGTGTAAAGCGTAAGAGCGTTGAGAGAAATTTAAGATTGTAAACAAACGCTCAAAGGTGTTAACGGTTTTATAGCGTCTGAAGCGACTGCCGAAATTAGTTTACTTGAAAGCTAATATTTCGCTTACTATAGCTCAGAGCTTTACAAAATTTACGAAGAATGGTATTATGAATATGTTCTTGCTGGTCGTGTAAATAAATCTGTGCGAAAAGCTTTAAAAAGGCTACAAGTGTCGGCGAAATGTATCTAGCGGATAATAATTATTTACCTGGATACGTGGCCAAGGTGAAGGTCAGCCTCCCCGATTTTAGGAGCCTATCTCTGATTGGTCGATCTCTCGGAACGGAATGTGTTGCTCGTTTGAGCAGACCTTAGTGGGGGACGAAAATATCGAGGCCCGCAAAGAAGGGCTGCGAAGGAGGCTATATTCTGATTGGTTTGTGGACATTTAATTATGAATTGTGATTTACATAATTAACAAAGCGTCAAACGAATCCAGCGATTCAACGATTTCACAGACGATGTTTAGAGAAGTTTAAAGCAAAAAATCTAAAGAAAGAACAGCGAATGTATAGAAAGAGTCCTGTTTAATGAGAATGTACTAGCTGTACCCCGTATTGGTTATGGCAAGAGTTTAATATACCAACTTCTCTTAAGCGTCTACGGGGAGAGTTGAGAGACGTATAAGCAAGCTCATGAAGGAATTACTTCGAAACAATTCTGGATTGTAGTCGTGAGTCCGCTTGAATATTTAAGGAAACAGCAAAATTTCAAACTTGGAACGGCTGGATTGTGCGAATAAAGCTGCGCGATGGGGGATGCAGAAAATTCATTTGGGGGCGGAAAGCGGCCAGGTAAAGAATTGTATCAGGCTTTATTTCTCGTCTTCACGCCCGCCCGCCCGCCCGCCCGCCCGCCTGCCTCGCCCCCACTTGCTTATTAGCGAAAGACGAGAATAATGCCTGACACTCAGGTTAACTTTCAACATGCAGTTAATAAGCCATTTGCACGATGACGTGAGATGGCGTTGGGTGACTACAACTACCAGAATGCTTTGCCAGTATTCTAGGGCTTCGCCTAAAAGGGATGACTCAAACGGACCCGTCCTTTCGCGGCTTTTCTAAAATATGTCGTCAAATTTGTTTTTTCCAAATTTGTCGTCGAGTTTCAGGGAGTCTCAAGATTTTAGCAATCTTTTCGATACCCTAACCACAACATAAACCGTAACCCTAATCAGAAATCTTGTTTAACCCCTAGCTTTTTGGGGAAACATATTTGTCGACATATTTTGGAAAAGCCGCGAAAGAACTGGACGGGTCCCTTTGAATCATCCGTTTTAGCTGAAACCCTAGAATACTGGCAAAGCATTCTGGTAGTTGTAGTCACCCAACGCCATCTCACGTCATCGTGCAAATGGCCTATTGAGTGAAATGCCTACCGAGTATCACTTGTAATATTAAACACTTATTTGCTGGCACCGAGGAAAACAGGTCGAGGTGTCACAAAGCACACTGCTTGCCAACGTGCAGTAAATAAGTGTTTATTATATATCAAGTGTTAAATGACAACAAAAATGTTGAGCAAAACCTTCAGACATTGTTTTGAACGACAAACTAAACGTGACCATCTACTTCCGGTAGTAGATAGTGGAAGTAGAGTGGAACCTCGTTAATACGACCACCGTTGGGCCGAAAAAACGTGGTCGTAATAACGGGGTGGTCGTATTAACGGGGGAGTATTACACTACTTAGAATGTATTCAGGCCAGAAAAAAGTGGTCGTGATTACTCTATATTATTCCATGATTTATCCATATCTTTATTATTGTGCAAGTGTTTGGGGATCAACATACGTTACAAATCTCCAACGCCTTGTTGTTCTTCAAAAACGAGGTATCAGAATAATTTGTAAAAGTCCTGATGCCCATACTGACCCATTATTTAAGGAATTGAAAATCTTAAAATTTATGGATATTTGTCGCTTTCAAATAGGCAATATAATGTACCAGGATAGGGCTGGCTAATAACCTAAATCTTTTAATAATATGTTTTTGGAAACAAATCAAGTGCATAGTTATAATACCAGAAGCTCTAAATTTTATTACATTTTTTCTTGTCGAACAAATGTTAGGCAGTTTTCCATTCGTTTTCAAGGGCCTAAATTTTTAAGTTTTTAATTCCTTAAATAATGATATTAAAACTTCAATTTCGATTTTTTCTTTTAAATTTAAATTGATGTCGTTTCTTCTTTCTTAATAATTGATTAATTCCTTTTTCCTTACTTACTTATTTTGTATTTTTTTCTGATTTATATTATCGTGACATTTAATCTACTGTACTTTTAGCTAACTGCAGCATCCAGCCTCCTAACCTGAACCTAACCACTGTGTGTTTTAAGTAATGTATATGTGTTTCTTTTTATTCTTTTAATGAGGAAGCCCATAATTAATAAGCCCTTGTGATTTCTAGTTGGGTTTCCTCGCCACTAGATATTTAATTATGTTGCATAAGTTTTGTATGTAGAAAATGTTTATGTAATCTTGTGGCAAGTTAATTAAATAATCAATCAATCAATCAGTCGTAATAACGGGGGTTCCACAGTAATATGTTGCCCGTTGTCATGGGTTACGTGGTAAACATCACGATTTTTGGCCGACAACGCGAGAACGCTCGCCCAATCAGAAAGCTAGAAAAAACACATTTTGGCACTTGATATATAACAAACTCAATTAAATATTACTTCTATTATTCAGAGTATACTGTATTAGTTAAGTGACAAAATGGCTTGCTCAATATACCTGTGTTAAGTAGTAGGTATGTGTTGCTGTGACTCGAGCCATGGCATTAGTTGCTCCACGGAAACCATAGATCTGTTGATGAGGATCACCAACTAAGATCTTCGCAAGAGCTTGATTGAGGAGAATGTCAGCGACAGCTGAGAAAATAGAAAACACAGTTCAACGATCAAAAAATTATCCACTGACCTAACTATATGTGTAACTAGACTCGTTACCTCTAGGTCTCGTTACCTTTGACTTACGAAAACTGTTCCCACAATGATGGCATCAACGTGCGGGGAATGTCTATATCGTTCTGTTCATGGAAAAGTCAACTGGCGAATATTGTTGGCATAGTAGTTGTATACACGAAGCCGACCCGAACTCAGGCCAGACTGACTTTAGGTCAAGAAACGAACAAGAGGTGTTTTACTGTAGATCATTTTCATGAGTCCGACCTGAGATTCAGTTCACCCCGGCCTTGTCGCCTGCTAGACCGAGCTGAAGTTTCGATGCCAACCCAACTCCAGCTTTCCATGTATGCAGAATCTAAGGCCCCGTTTACACGAGAGCGGACGAATTTTTATACCGATGAAAATTCGTCCGGATGGTTACGTTTACACGGTTCCGCTAAAATATTCGTTCACTTAAGTTCGAGGAGAAATGTCGAGGTTATTGGGTAAACTTTTCGGGGTAATGAAGGTAAATGGTTAGTAAATAATGGGGATTGGTCTTGTGATATGCTACCCTGGGTGCCAGAGGTTTTTCGACGCTCGTGGGGGATAACGGGGACACACGAGGAAGCCAGGCGGTAAAGTGGGAGGGGCCAACCCGGAAGGCGAGCGCGAAAAACCTCTGGAACACCGAGACGTGTTTTACTGTTTTGATTTGAAATTTGAAACCACCGTACCTAAGGGCCGTACCGGGTAATGATATTTTAATAATTCAGAGTCAACTCTATTTTGTATTTCTCAAGCAAGTAATAATGCTACCGTCTCGACAGTCTTCTATACATTAGACCACTAAAAATTGCTCAAATTTAATAAAACTGGTTTGATTTTAGTTCGCTGCCCGATATTCACTATAAACTTTCAAATCCGCCGTCTGTTACTTGTCATGCAGACACTCGAGAGCTCAGACATGCAGTTATAACTTCCAAACTATGTATTGTTGAACGCTATCTTGTACGTATGTTGTTATAAATTTCATAAGCTTCCCTTGATGTATGGCTTATGTTTCTGGGTTATATGGAACTTTTTCAAATGTCCAAAATGTTCACTCAATAATAAATAAATATTTATTTACTTAACGTCTCACATTGGTACGTCTCACATGAAGTCGGTTATAGAATTTCAGATACGCAGGAACTTGAACGAATTGAACTACACTTCAAATGAAAGCTTATAGATTTCTAACAACATACTTACAGGATATATTTCAACGATGCTATCTTGTTGTTTGTTATATATATTTTCAATGACGAAGACGTCTCGTCGCTGAATGAAGCTAAAGTATTAAAGAGGTAGTTGCTTTGATGCTCGTTGAGCCCGTAACGAGTCAAGACTTTCCCACGCAATAAAAAAAAATCCTCGCGAGAGAGCAAAAACATTCCAAAAAAAGTGTAAGTTGTATATCAACGTGAAGTGAAAGTATAGGCTCCGAAACACAGAGAGAATACTAGTATATATCACTGCTGATGACTGCATCTTCCAGACGATGTTTAATCACGGTTTAATACACTCATGTTATTAATAGAGATGTGCGATAGCCAATGAAACTTATTGTTAAAAAATTATCCTTCGCTTGACCAATCAACGTCTTACGTCCAGATTTTGGAACGTACTGACCTAGACAACTTTTTCATTGGCTCGGCGCGATCAGAGAAACGGCTCGGTGTTCCAGAGGTTCTTCCCGCTCGCCTAGCGAATTTACCGCCTGGCGTCCTCCCGTATCCCCATTGTCCCTACGAGCGTGGAAGAACCTCTGGCACCCAGGGTGGTGATATGCGGAAGGAAACACCGAAACGAGCCACCGGTAACAACGTTTTGGTGTTTATAAAATTTGGTTTGGTCGTTTGGAAAGGTAATTATGTCGGGAATTGCCTGAAAGCATTGCGAAGGCTGCGTTCAGGATCTCAGCAGCCGAAATAGTTGTCCACAGAAGCACTGATAGCAATATAAAACAACTTTCTTCTTCCAAGGATCTATTTTCCTTAATAGAGCACAATGAAAAAGCGGCTCTTTGCCGTTTACACGGTACCGGACGAATGTTTATCCCAATTAACCGGCACAAATTGCAATTCGTCCGCTTTCGTAGGTGGACGAAAATTCGACCGGATTCGTGTCAAAAATTTGAGCGTATAGGCGGGTCCGGGTGTGAACGCGGGGCCTATCCGGACGAATTTTCATCCGGAAAAACATTTGTCTGGTCTCGATAAACGGGGATTTTTCGGACCACGAAAAGGAGCTTTTTAACCGACGTATACTTTCACCTCTCAAACTCAATATGTTGTTTTAAATGAGACTGATGTCAAAATCACGCGAAACCATGCCTCCCACCAGCCTAGAAATAGGCTTTTCCGTGCGCAAACCGCTGGAAGCCGCTGTGGGCGCTGGCCACCAAATTAAATTCGCTTCGTGACGACACGGAAGCTGCCGCCCCCTTTTTAGTCCCCAGGCTCCCGTAGTATAAATAAGCTCCGAATTCTCCGGAAAATCCGAAAATAAAAATAGAAGGCCTAATGTCTAGGCTGGCCATGAGCTAGATCGGGAAATAATTGACGCGAATCTTGAAGTAGCAGCCTGACTTCAAAGCCGGCCCTATGTAAACAAAAACAGAAATGCGAAAATTCAGGTCATCTGAGTTTAGACCGACCTAACGTAAACACCTCATCATCAACGATTGTTAACTTCTTATTAACCGAGAGTGCGGTCATCGCGGCAAAATATCACACCGGGGTCTTGGCAATTGGTGGTGTGCACCTTATCTCAAGGGATTGGTTGCACACCACCTATACGGAACGAGGCCGCGCTAAGACAAGTGAGGGGATCTGGGGACGAGAATGGGAACGAGCCGTATAAATATTTTATGTATAATTATGTCTAATATTCGCATCCACCAGTGAGGCATAAGCTGCCTTTGATTTCACATCACTTACCCGGTGTGCAATCCTGGGCTTCGTCGATCAATATACAATCATAATCGTCTATAACTGGCTTTGATAGCTGATAGAATTTCAGATAACCTGAGGCAAAATTAGAATTTGTGAATCGTGAAATGAAGGTCACCATCATCACAACGACATCATCATCATAATATCTTGAGCATCATCATAATATCTTGATCATCATCATATCTTGATCATCATCATCATATCTTGATCATCATCATATCTTGATCATCATCATCATATCTTGATCATCATCATAATATCTTGATCATCATCATAATATCTTGATCATCATATATCCTCATAATCATATCATCATAAATCATCATCAATTGCCATTCTCACCATCGCTATCCTATCCCATTACCATCACTATCACTATCACGATCACCATAATCATGATCATCATAATCACGATCATATTCATGATCACGGTCACTAATACCAACACCAACACCAACACCAACGCCATCATCATTGCCATCGTCATCATCCAGCTCCCTTGCGTCTTATGATAATATAATCAATCATAATCAAACTATTTTGCGTCTTATGATTATCGACACACGACTGTGAATAATCAGATATGATAACAAAAGCCCTCATGCGTTTTAAATAATAACTTAACTTCAACACCATTGCAAAAATAATTCTTCCAAATTAAAAACCAAATTCTAATAAAGCTCATGTTGTTGTTTTCTGAAATACACTCTCAAACCTACCGTCATGAGTCATCCTAACATCCAAATTATTTGGATCTGACATTTTTTCCCAAATATCTTTGGAATCCCGGACAACAATCTTGAATTAAAAAAATAAAATGTTACCAGTTTTACATAAGAGATTTTAAGTGAAATGCCAAAAAGAAAATGTTGTTTGAACACTGGCAAATTTTGCATTGATTTATACTGTAAATATGACGGACTCTTTTTTGTAGCATATACCTATAGCTTCATAATCATAATTACCCCTTTCTGTCTGTCTGTTATTCTGTTTGTTTGTTTGTTTGTTTGTTTGTTGTTTGTTTGTTTGTTTGTTTGTTTGTTTGTTTGTTTGTTTGTTTGTTTGTTTGTTTGTTTGTTCGTTCGTTTGTTTGTTTGTTTGTTGTTTGTCTGTCTGTCGCCAGGATATCTCAAAAAGTATTGCACCGATTTTCATGAAAGTTTGCAGAAGGGTTGGCCATTGATCAACGACCAATTCATGAATTTAGTAAAAATTTGGATGAGAAATTAATAAAAATCTGACCGCAACATTCTCCGTGTAGAAGAAATGCTTGATTGCGCTCATTATCCTTATTTTATTTAAATATTTTTGCATAATTTTCGTACGAGTGCAATCAAGCATTTTATTCATGTATGCACATGTGTTGGTCTCATGAGCTAGCCTGATTAGCGGGATGACTCGTTTTCTTTTTAAACATCTCTAATAACCCAGCTGACGGAGGTATATGCAGTCTCTGACTGCCTCTAGTTGTTTATGCTTTGATATGTTTCTCAAACCCCAAATGCTCATTAAAAGTTTGTTGATTCTATATAAGCTACACAATAATGTTAAAACAAGGAGGTCTGAAGAGGTACGCCACAAAGTTTTTTGAGCACTTTTCACCGAAAATACGTGAAAAAAGATTCTCCTCAACACTTCTTATACGCGAGAACTCACTTTAAAGTACTCAGCGCTGTTATAGTACTCCGCCCTTTTACGATCTTCCGCTGACTCATACGCGATGATCTCTTGGTAGGGAACGTGCTCCGTTGATATACACATATCATAGGAACAGATAAAGTTTGAAAGCGTGTCGACCACGCGTTTTGCGTGGAGGTAGTTGGCACTCTCATCAGGAAGGTTCGCCATAATGATGTTCACGCGGAGACTTGACCCCAGTTTCCTTCTATACCTACGAGAATGAATCAGAGCATTTGTGGTTTGGTGGTGGATAGACATGGTAGCAAGGGGTAGACGGGGTTAAACATCAGAATAAATCAACATACAAACACATCTCCGTAACCAGCACAATGAGATTTTGGGAGAATACTATGAGGAAGGTGCTTTCGAGAAGGTTTTAGGAAGGATGTTTTACAGAAAGTGCTTCAGAGAAAATGCTTCGGGAAAATTTAGAAAGGGTGCTTTAGGAAAAGTGCTTTACAGAGGATGCTTTACACAGGGTACTTTAAGGAAGATGCTTTAAAGAGGGTGCTTTGGGAAGAATGCTTCAGAAAAAAAATGCTTTGAAAAGAGTGCTTTACAGAGAGTGCTTTAGAAAAAGTGCTTCCATGAAGACGCTTTAAAAAGAGCTCTTTGGGGAAGGTGCTTTACAGAGGGTGCTTAGGGAAAAGTGCTTTGGGGAAGGTTCTTTAGGGAAGGTGCTTTGGAGAGAGTGCTTTGGAATGAGGGAGGATGCTTTAGAGAGAGTGCTAGGAGAGGGCGCTTTAGAGAAAGTGCTTCAGAGAGAATGCTTTAGAATAATAGAGAAGCGGGCTTGGACACAGTTTATCTGTTTTAATCTACACGAATGATGTGGGACTGCGTAGCTCAGACGGTGGAGCGTTGGACGAGTAAACCAAAGCTCGCGAGTTCCAATCAAAGCCGTGGTCGAGTTGAGGTTTTGTCGTCTTACCCATGCAGTATGGTTCGTTCACTATACCTGTATAACCTTATTCTCCACCCGAGTACACAGTCCCACGTCACTCATCAAGTGTATTATGTATTTTATGTTGTCCCCCTCCCCCCTATTTTCCCGTTTGGTACATGTATATATATACGCTGAGTGAAAAGAACGGGCTTCATTTGCGCACAAAGCAACGAATTCGTGTCGAAAAACGGAAAGAAAAGTAACTCAAATAAGAAAATGAATAATAATGTGCTACTCCGAGTGACGAACTATACCGGACAAGTAGAGAAAACTCTACTTCGCCCGGCTGGGATTCGAACCCGCGACCTTCGGTTTACTAGTCCGATGCTCTACCAACTGAGCTACAGTTCAAGTTGGGAGCTGAAGGTCGAATGACAGTACTTACGCTGCTTGATATTTCGAAACGAACTAGTTTCTTCAATATCTAGAGAACAGTCTTCATACCTGACGATTTCGAATGATTATTGGAGGACAGTGAACTCGGGTGGAGAATAATATTAAGGTGTTACTCCGAGTGAAGAACCATACCGGACAAGTAGAGAAAACCCTACTACTTGGCCCGGCTGGGATTCGAACCCACGACCTTCGGTTTACCAGTCCGATGCTCTATAAACCGAAGGTTGCGGGTTTGAATCCCAGCCGGACCAAGTAGAGTTTTCTCTATTTGTCCGGTATGGTTCGTCACTCGGAGTAACACCTTATTATTATTATTATTCTCCACCCGAGTTCACTGTAACACAATAATCATTCGAGAAAGAAAATGAATAGTACTTACTTTTTACCGACGGCTCTGTAGGCCAATGAATGAACAGTTCGTGAAACCACGTTGTTTGGAAATCTCTTTACTGCTTGCTCTTGTACAGATCTAGATTATAGAAAAATTCTGCCGTTTTTATACCATTAGCAGAATAAATGGTTCTCCTAACTCAAAACAACAATAAACTATGCTGCACTAAAGTACACTAAACTATATCCACTATACGCTACGCTACACTACACTACATACAGGCTTGGACTGGCCATTGTGCCATAAACCAATGGCTGAGTACGCAAAATGGCCAGTCCAAGTCTGACTACATACACTAACTACACATTACAATACACTCCACGAAGCTATGCTATCGAACCCTACCCAACTCTGCACTGTATTATACCACACAACACAACACAACACAACACAACACAACACAACACAACACAACACAACACAACACAACACAACACAACACAACACAACACAACACAACACAACACAACACAACACGACACGACACGACACGACACGACTCGACGCTACAACTACAACTACCTCTAACTCTCCAACTCCAACCCCAACTCCAACCCAAACTCCAACTCCAACCCAAACTCCAACCCATAACTCCAACCCCAAACAACACCGCTGCCAAACGTTTTACGCATACGCGACGTCCGAGCTCGTCCTCAAAAAAAGAGCGGGAAAACACTGAAATATTTAGACTGGTCCAAGAGTCCGACACAAAAGTTAAAAATATAAGCATACTACCAAAAAGATAAGGTAGGTAATTTGTACGTGACTTCTTTGTCAATATTGTAACATATTCTGAATTTACCGCTTCGTAATTTTCTTTACCCTTTTTAAAAAACACAAATGAATAGTCGAGCCTTACTTAGTCTTCACTGTCTGGTTGTTGTCACCACGGCTAGTTCCCACTTCTCTTGCAATGTTTACTCTAGCGAATTCACGCATGCGCAAACGTTTGGCAGCGGTGTTACTCCAACCCCAACCCAAGCTCCAACCCCAACTTTACTCTAACACCAACACTGTTTGAAGGACGTGTTTGTACCAGCGTTTGTTAGTCTGTTTGCCTGTCACTAGAAGATCTTAAAAAGCATTCAACCGACTTTAATGTATCTTTGCGGTTAATTTAAGTGAACTTAACAGTTCAATTGTTTACAGAATAAAGCGGTCATGGACTAAAGAACACGCAAAGTCTTTTTGCTGAATGGCACGAGCACAGTCAAGCATTTTATTCAAACATGTGTAGATCTGGTGAGCTAGCCTGGTTAGCGGAATATCTCGTTTCTTTACGCTCAGCCTAGTGACCAAGCCCTACGCAGGCTACCTGTAAACATCTCATAATACCCCGCTGGCGGAGACATATGCAGTTTCTTAGTGTCTCTAGTTGCCTCCACCATTCTCGTTCCCAGCGCCTCCTCGGTACACTGGGAAATCGGAGGCCCTGGTCAGATGAAAACGATTGAAGCGTGTGATTGGCTGGACGAAGGCTATTGTCGAAAACAGGAAGTGGGCAAATATATTTTCAACTGTCAAACAACGGTGTGAATAGAGTGAAGATTATCGCTCAGATAACACCGAAAAAGTCTATAAAGCCAACAAAGTAGGATTCCTAAAGCGAGTCGGAACTGCGATGAGTTTCATCATGTAACTCTCAAAATCGAACGATCTTAGACATTCGTCGGCGACGCCAAATTATGTTCGTAAACAACATACATTCGAATAGCATTTCGGTAAGTGAAATTGTGCTATTTTGTCCAGCGGGAAGAACAGTAAACACCAAACCTTTCGGACGTCATAATAAAGCAGCTTTTCTTCAAATATCTGAGTATATCTCGTTTGTTTCGTTATATTATTATGTCCATGCTCGCACCCAGGGCGATGTGATATATTCAATGACTCAATGTCCTAGAATCTAGGACATCCGGTTTTCATCTGACCAGGGCCTCCGATTTCCCAGTGTACCGAGGAGGCGCTGGGAACGAGGATGTCTGTCTGTCTGTCGTCTGTCTGTTGCCAGGATATCTCACAAAATACTGCACAGCGTTTCATGAACGTTTGTGGAAAGATTGATCATAGACCAAGGAAATTTGGATGAGAAATTAATAAAAATCTGACAACAAGATTCTCCATGTAGAAGAAATGCTTGATTGTGCTTATTATATGCAACATTTTTTCATAATTTTGGTACGTGTGCAATCAAACATTTTATGACAATACATGTGTATGTCTCGTGATCTAGCTTGGTTAGTGGGATGTCTCGTTTCAGTTCCTTAATAATAGATAGTTCCTTTCATACTAGTAATACCGTAAACCTCCGAATATAAGCCCGCCCGAATATAAGCCCCCCATGTATAGGGCTTATATCCGGAGGTTTACGGCAGATACAATATGAGCGGCCGAACTGTATTGGATTTACAACGGCGAGCCGGAATCTTACTTAAGCTACGATGAGTTTATGTCATGAATACTTTGTTTAGCAGTCGTAGAAAAGGCAAAATGCTGTATCCGATTTAAAACACCTGTCTAAACGTTTATTTGAATTTTCTTCATGAATTATTAATAAGTAGTTTACAGGTATTCTATTTTATAAAATAACATGTATACTACGCGAGCCCTGATTGGTCAATTGCCGTGTTTGGATCAGAGTATCCAAACACGGAAAATTCCCGCCAAAACGATTTTTTGAAAATGTCGGACAGTATATCATATTCACTTGTGATTATTTTATAAAAGAAATACCAAATGGTTTTTTCCGTGTTTGGGGACTCTTATCCAAACACTTGGGAAATTGCTCGACTTTCGAAAAGCTAAAAACACTCGCCTACGGCTCGTGTTTTGTTACGCTTTTCTCCAGTCTCGCAATTTCCCGCGTGTTTGGATCAGAGTATCCAAACACGGAAAACCATTTGGTATTTCTTTAATCATAATAAAATAAGTTAACGTGGAGCGTGTCAGCGGTGGTACCGTATAGGGTCCTGGGGCCTCCGTCACCTATATAGCCCTGGCTTATTTTACCTTCAGCTTAGTCGCTGTTCGTTTGCGTTTCCTCCCCCCTCCCCTCCTCCTTTTTTTCGCCATCTTTTTCTTTTAGTCGGTATGTCTGTATCCTCAGCCTTGTTTGGGGCTTAAACTGTCGCTTGCATCCCCTGGCTTGTTGCCTTCTTTGCTGATGGTCTTGTCCGTGGTCACTCGTCGTTCTCTATACGTTGTCGAGGGTGAGTACCTCTTTACTTATACGTACGACTCGTAATTTTTTCTCCGTGTTAGATGGGTGACTTTGTAGATCCTGGGATGGAGGAGGTTCCGTTGGTTCCGAGGTGTGCCCTGCCTGCAAATGTTGAATCCTGGCTCGTCGTGGCAGGGTACCGGACCTCGTTCCCGACGTGGAGGCACGATGCCCCGGGGAACGAGGTCATACTGACTCCATCCCACCGATCCGCATTCCGCCAAAGTACGATAGTGAATTATGTCTTAGCTTGTAGTTAGGCGGCGTGGGAGGGTTTACGAAAGTTGAACACCTAGTGAACAGTTAAACATCTACAATAACCCGCGCTCGCGCTGGAGGTATGTGCAGTGTCTGAGTGCCTTTAGTTTATTTTATAATATATAATATATAATTATAACATCATGACATTACTGTATTGATAATTATCTGAAACTCGTAATGTGGTCCAAACTAAATAACGTACTTGTTGTATGCGACATTAAGAAACCTCCAACTTGGTCGTAGCTTTGTGTATTCAATGAGAGTCGTAGTTTTCCCGGTACCTATCACATAAACGCAAGAAATTGTAAACAAACAGATAAACATTCATTACACTAGTTTGGTCTTAATCACTGATCTCTATACAACTGGACTGATGGTCAGCAGTAAACGTTTTGAAGCCAATGGCGGCTATATTGGTATACTCCAGGTCCTGTGTACCTTGCGGGCTTAAGATTAGTAAGAGTTTACCGTGGAAGTCGGAGAAGCCGTAAAACAATAGGCCATTTGCACGATGACGTGGATGGCGTTGTGTGACTACAACTACCAGAATGCATTGCCAGTATTCTAGGGTTTCGGCTAAAAGGGATGACTCAAAGGGACCCGTCCAGTCCTTTCACCGCTTTTCCAAAATATGTCGTCAAATAAGTTTTTCGAAAAAGCTAGGTGGTAAACCAGATATCTGTTTAGGGCTAGGGTTTATGTTGTGCATGGTTAGGGTAACGAAAATATTGCTAAAATGTTGAGGCTCACTGAAACTTGACGACAAATTTCGAAAAAGGGAATTTGACGACATATTTTGGAAAAGCGGCGAAAGGACTGGACGGCTGCTTTTGAGTCATCCCTTTTAGCCGAAACCCTAGAATACAAACGCCATCTCACGTCATCGTGAGGAAAATTCAAGCAAATACAGTGCGAAACTACATACGTCAAGGCTTTGTAAAGACATATGTTTTACTACCAAAGTATATAAATATGTGATATATTTCATTGTGTTTTGTGATATAGGCAAGTTTATCAATTACTGAGTAGAGTAAAAAACCAACGAAATAACA
This sequence comes from Paragorgia papillata, assembly GCA_035771165.1. Taxonomy (NCBI): domain Eukaryota; kingdom Metazoa; phylum Cnidaria; class Anthozoa; order Scleralcyonacea; family Coralliidae; genus Paragorgia; species Paragorgia papillata. Next base: position 42,379 of record JAWNZC010000032.1, on the reverse strand, counting down.
CGTTTTACTGCTTAATAATAGAAACAAATGCAAAAACTAAGCTTCTAAATTTGTGCACTGTTCCTTGTTTGATACCAATAGTAGAAATTGGCTGTTTTCGTGCTACGAAAACACCGTGGCGGCCATCTTTGTGCTCCAAATTCGTCATCTCCAGTGGCTTCATTTCTGGTTATTATAGAACCAGTTATATAGAGATCAGTGGTGTTATCATTTATTTATTTATTTTATTAAGCTTTCATTGTACAATAACTAAAAAAATATAAACGAAAATTACATGTACAACGAGGCAAGTTTACAACAGGTATATACCCAACAAGGTAAACTGCCAAAAACTATAAAAATACAATGATAATAAAATAATATAAAACACAGCTAGCACAATACAGCATAATAAGACATAAATGATTATATAGAGAACAATACATGGATGTGCGGAAATATGAAATTTATTTCGAGTGTTGACCAGGATATCTCACTTGTGAGCGAAGCAAACGAGTGACATATCCTGTTCAACACGAAACATGTTTCTATATTATAAAAAAATTGTCTAATTATAAAAAAAATTATTATATAAAAAAATTGTCCTATTGCCTTGCAAAAATTGCATTAAACTATAATGCTGATTCAGCGATAATCGTCACATGTGCGAATCGTCACATGTGCGATTATTATAAATAATCGCACATGTGAGATTATCATTTTTATTAGTGGTGGAAAAATCAATAAAACACTCTATTTTATATAATAAAAAATAATATATTTAAACAAAAAAAAACTTTAGTAAAAAGCAAAAAAAGTTAAGAACAGCATGGATTGTAAAAGGACTTGATAGGAAACTAATAGTCATGTGGGGTGTTTTGAGCCTTTTGATTGGTTAAATCGTATTCACTCAGTTTGCAAAATGGTTTAAACCTTAGTTGCAAATTGTGATGTCATGCACGAATGGCGTGAGTATGCTTGTTTTACCATAGACTGTAAAGGACTGGATATGAAACTAATAGTCATGTGGGGTGTTTTGTGCCTTTTGATTGAATAAATCGCATTCACTGAGTTTGCAAAATCGTTGAAACCAAGTTGCAAATTGTGATGTCACGAATGGCGTGAGTATGCTTGTTTTACTGAGGTTTTTAAGGGAAGTTTTCTTTAAATTCTTAATGTTCTCACATTCAGATGACTATGTTGACGTTTCAAATTATTTAATCGTCGTACAAAGCTGCCTAACCCAAAATCGAGTGTTCGAGGTAAACGTTGTATGATCTTTGTTTTGATGTTTTCTGTGTTGTTTCAAAGAATCTGGCGTCCCAAAATAGTACTTTTGTTTTGCTTGGAATTTGCGATGCATATTTTAACTGGTAAACCTTGAAAATTTTCTTTTAAAATGAGTTAGAATAGATGGGAATTTTTTCGTATTATGGCTTTGTCGTATTTACAGGCAGATCGATTTTCATTTTAAGTTGCATTAATCCTAAACTTTGAATATACAAGGGTTTTTAAGCTTGTCAATTTCAACCAGGTTGTTACGCTCACGCCATCAAGTTTCCTATCCAGTCTTTTTGCTATCCATGGTCTTATTACGTTGTGATGGAGCAGTTACTGAGATAAAAAATGTTTGACCACCCGCTTCGCGTCATCAAACAACGTTTAAAACAAAAAATCAATGTTCAAAACAAAAAAAATTCACGAGATCACTATATAACTGGAAAGCGCAGTAACTAGAATGCGGTTTCTCACCGGCAAACGCAACAATCTTAAGAATATCTCCATGTTTCGTGTTGTGGTTCATTATCCGCACTTGTTCATTGGTTAACCAGGTGGATTGAGACGAATCACTAGAGCACAGAAAAAATACAACTTAAATTAATACAGAGCTAGGAATATAGATTTCTGAGAAATGGTAATAAGCCGCGAAAAAAAAAATGCACAACAAATCAAATAATTTAACGAATCGAAACAATGATATATATATATATACAGTGTGTATAAAAAAAACCTGACCCTTAGAAAACAATCTATTGTAGTAGTTTGAAAGCTCTAAGCACTTCGCTGAACAGATGCGTAAAACACACGGTCTTATACACCTGGGAAATTAAGATAACTTGAAGTGTATGCATGGTGAAAGTATTTAAAAGCTTTTTCGCTTCGTTTAACTTATTGCTGATTAATTTATAACGCAGCGCTTTTAGGGCTTTCAAACTACTACAATAGGTTGTTTTTTTATACACACTGTACAGGGTGAATCAAAAAAAACTGATGCCTTTCATATTCAAATTAGCCGCATAGCGGCTGTAATTTGACAGAAGTTCCCTAAATATCTCATGGGTATACGAAGCATATCAAATAAGTGAACCCTAAATATCTCATGGGTATACGAAGCATATCAAATAAGGTTCACTTATTTGATATTCACTTATTTGATATGCTTCGTATACCCATGCGATATTTAGGGGTTCACTTATTTGATATCGGCTTCGTATACCCATGAGATATTTAGGGAACTTCTGTCAAATTACAGCCGCTATGCGGCTAATTTGAATATGAAAGGCATCAGTTTTTTTTTATTCACCCTGTATATATACATCAAAAGATAACTTTATTTCTTGTACATTACGTACGTTTTGGGGCACTCATGCCCCTTCTTCAAATCATAATTCGAGTCACAAATTAGAGTTCCTTTATACTACCTACTGTAAGATTACCATACAATTAAATATTCATTCAATCTCTAAAGCGTTAAGTCCCAGCGGTATATTGCTGTTCAATTTTCCAATCCGAAAAGCTTCTCTACAAGTCGGATATCTTACATCTGTGACATCTATAACCTGTACCATCGCATCATCCAAACCCCTATGACCCTCTTTCCAAAAATGAGCATAAAGATGTTCTCCACACATCCCCCTCTGGCCTTTACCAAATCTACTCAATGAACCTTTATGATTAAACCGCTTCCTAAATGATGTGATGGTACTACCCACATATTGCTTATTACATTTTTTGCATTCAATTAAAATAAATCACCCCGCTCGAGTCACAATCAAAGGAATATATATATATATATATATATATTAGCCTGCAATCCGATTTGACAAAAAGAAAGATCACGTGATTCATTCACCTCAAGTGGAAAAGTCTATTGGCTGAGACGTGTCTTATTTTCCGGTAATGGACTAGTCCGGGTTACGTCAGTCAATCCGTTTTTTGAAAAGCTCCAAAACTTCGCAAATTCAGTAAATTAAGCACTAAATCATGTATGAGTCGGACGATGAACAATTTGAAAGTAATCATACTACAAATTAAAAAAACAAAATGTTCATTAAAACACACCTGTATTTTAAAATACACTGTTGTCCAGTTTGATTTGCTCCAAACGCAGATCCGAGTGAAGAATAATTACAGTGCGAAGAATTTTCATAAAGATACAGAGCATAATATAGGCGATAATGAGAACTATACAAAATTTAAAAAAAACGATAAGAAATGTTACGTAATTTTTATTTTCATACTAAATCATTTTTTAATTAAGGAGCCTCCATACGGATCCGCATTAGAATTGGACCATTAAAAAAAAGAGCCCTTATTTACGTACTGATTGATTTAATCATGTTTTAAGTAATCAAATATGTAGTCTGAATATTGTTCTGATGTTATTGATGTTTATTATATAAAATAGAGTGTTTTATTGATTTTCCCGCCACTAATAAAAGTGATAATCTCAATGCACGTGCGATTATTTATGATAATCGCACATGTGACGATTATCGCTGAATCAACATTATAGTTTAATGCAATTTTTGCACGGCAATAGGACAATTTTTTTACATTATAAACGGAACAATACATGGATGCTTGGAAATATGAAATTTACTTCTCGTGTTGAACAGGATATGTCACTCGTTCGCTTCGCTCGCTCGTGAGATATCCTGGTCAACACTCGAAATAAATTTCATATTTCCGCACATCCATGTATTATTCAGTTACCATGATAACCATGGTGTAATTAAATCATTACTCATTATCTGGAGAACAAGTTCGGTGACCCCCAAATTTTAAGGGTTCATTATCATTTAATTTCGCTGCATCATCTTTCAGGAAAAAATAAAAATAATTCTGTAAATCCAAACAGCAGGAATAAAAAAATCCTCGTTTTTGACTATATGAATCTACATAATTATTTTAAATTTGAATATTTGTTAGAACATATGAATATATATTTGTGTACAAAATTTGAGGGGATGTTACCGAAAGTTCTTCCTAAATATATACGGCTTTTTATGTGAAAAACGTCGGCACGGCCAAATACTTTTTTATGCTTGCAAGATCAATGGTTTGTCATGCGCGTTACGGTTAATCGCGGGCGCAGCTAATAAAAAACACGTAATTTCCACGCGCTAAATGGAAATTTTATTTTAAAAATAAATAATATACTCGTCGTGGTTTACTAGCACAGAGTTACTGGCCTTGTTTTGTTGACGAAGGCGTGAACGTCTTTGCAGAGGAAGTATCAAGCACATGTGTGATTAGCCTGGTACCCTGGCCCAATTTCAAAAGAAATATGGGCCAGGTAACCACTAATCTCATTCTCGCGTCATCAGGGCTAAATCCACTTATGACGATTGCAATTTCACTCATAGCCAATAAAAACGCGCGAAATTTCAACCAATAGGAAAGCAGAAGTCTTTGGTGGTTACCTGGCCCATATTCTTTGATTGGGCCAGGGTACCAGGCTAATGTGTGATTAGTTACTATTTCCAGCATTGAATCTAAGATGTTCAAGGATTTTTTCAAGGATTTTTTTATTCTTCGTTACACGAGCTTTCTTGTTGATTTCATTATTCATTCGTGAAAGATTACTCGGTGACATGCTCAGTATACCAACGACACCAGTCTTACGGCCAAATCTGCTACCGTAAACCTCAGAATATAAGCCCTCCCCCCCCCCCCCCCATGTATAAGCCCACCAATTTAGTAACACACTCACCATTCCGTATATAAGCCCACCCGTACAACCCTCGAAATTCAACTATTTTTGCCTCGGCAAATAATTGCCGAAGTCTTTCGATAATTTTCGAGTTTGCCTCGGCAATTTTTTTTTGCCGAGGCGCCCACAATGAAATCACCTTAAATTCCTTCGGCAATTACTTCGGCACCCTTCCGCATTCACGTCGGCAGTTGTAATTAAAGTAAAGTACATACGGAACTGGAAGTTATTATAACGAATATTATAACGAGCGTAGATTCCGGCGTTTGACATAATTTTTGACAATTTGTTGTTATTTTACAAATTGAACAAATTCCTGATTTAAAATGTTTTAAAAAAGATCGTGGTAATTAACAACAAATTGTATGAAAGAATAAACTTGAGGGTAATCACACGACAGTCTAAAAGATAAAACAAAGTTTCCCGACGTGTCGTCTTTAAACCATCAAGATTGTTCTATATCAACCGAAGCCGACGCTGAAAGCTCAAATTTAAATATTTTGTAAAGTATGAATGAAATCTTCAGTTGTTCACGGCACCCGACGTCGATGACAGCGATTCGAACAAAGAAGTGATACACAGTACACAGGATTACCTTAATTACGATAAATAAAATTGTGCGAGCTCAGCGGTAACTCAAACGAGAACATGGTAACTGGTAAGACCTTAGACGTAAGAGTTAGGCCAGGCACATTTCTTTCTTAATATATATAAACAAATGCGTAATGTCTTTTGTCATGGACTGAAAGCTTAACAACAAAATATAAACAATATAATAACACTGATAACTTAATAGTCTAGGTCATTGTCTGACGATGAATAATCGTCCGATGAAGCCTCAACTTCTCCATGACCATGGTCAAGATCTTCCCCTGGCTGTACCCGAATTTCATTGTTGCCCTGACTGGAATCAGAATCCGCTTCTGATTCTGAGGAGGAAAGGTTGAGATCAAGACCTTTTCTTTTGTCTCTTGGAGTGCGTTTCTTTCTGCGGTGAGTTGACATATATCCATCAAGACGACGTTTATTTGATCTTATTTCACCATTAGGAAATTCGGTTCGGAACAATTCCATCGCGTTTTCAAAGTCGCATGTTGTGATGACTTTGCGGTTACGAACTCGAAACACTGCTTCCATTGACTGGTTATTCAGGCTTTTTCGATCATTGCGCACCATTCTTGCAAAGGATGAGAAAACTCTTTCCACCTGAAAAGGATTAAGAATGAATATTTTCACGTTTGTAAACCACGTCAACATTTGAATAGGAAACATATTTCAAATTAATATAGATTTAACTTTTAGAATACCATGATCAGATGCGGGGAACCGAAATAATGCATTTATAATAGCTTACTTATTTACCTCTGCGTTGGACACGGGAAGAACAATGCAAATCTCAACTATCTGGAGGATGTTGCCAATTCCGAGCTTCGGTTTAAGACTAAACAGACTCTCCCATGCTTTCATTGGAGTGGTTGATGACAAGAATCTCGTTACGTGAGAGAAACAAATTTCAATCTCAATGTCTAAAAAAACCCGACCCAATTAAACATGAAACAATGAAACCAAAGAACATTATATATATTATATATAAGCACAATTAAACTAGCTGTACATGATACAATACCTAGACGCCGCCCATCGAAGCCATTGGCAGACAAAACCCCCTCGAAGTGCTCTTCCAAGGTATGTGCAGCAGTTTTCACGTCAACCTCCGGCTTCAAAGAGTAGGACTTCGTGTCCAGTAAAGTTGCAGTGGCCGTGTACAGAGGGTTGGTTGTGATATCGTTCATCCGGTCTTCGAGGTACGTCGATAGCGATGCTAATGTCCCTTCAATGGAGTTTGCAACTTGAACCATAGCACTGGAGACGTCGCCACGCATTGTGTACGAACCGAAAGTTACTGGTGTATCGGCGTCCGGTTCTTGGCCACACGTTCTGGTTTGTCTAGGCACGGGTGCTTGTTGGTTCTCCTGCAGCTCAGGGAGAATTTCTTTATTCAAAGTAGGGAAAAGAGCTTCAGCAAGAAACGCTTGATCGCCGAGTTCTTCGACTTTCTTGTGGAGCTTTTCGACTGTCTTCTGCGCTCTTTCGATGGCTGTTATTGCTTCGGGCATGATCAAGTCGATTTTTTCCAGCGTTAATGAACAGGGCACGAGATAGGCAATAACATCACGTTTCACAGCTTGGTAAGTAAGTAGCTTGATACTCGACGCTTCGCGTCTGACACCTTCGAGCCTTCTCTTTCTTCATTGTTTGATTGTACGGAAGTTCGATCTGTTCATTGGAAAACGATAACATGGTTTTCAGGTTTCGCAAATGGGTGTCGATTGCAATCTGCTGGTGATGCAGCCAGCGCGTTCCGGCAGGGCGTTTGTACCGATGAGCTCTTTTCCCTTCAATTTCAGCGTAACGTTTAAAAAGTCTCCACTTCAAAGTAGCCTTTTTAAACAAATAATACTCGTTCTCCAGTTGTTGCTGCGCTTCCGAATCCAGAATAACATTTTTAAATGCGTCCTTGACAGCCAACTCTAATTTGTGGGAAGAACACCAAATGAATACAAGATGGTCACCAACATCTTCCTTTTCCAGAAGATACAGCCGTTTGTTTGCTGAAGTGCCGTCAGACCCCACTCCGACTTCGTGATGTTTTCGTGGAATGGTCAACTTCGCCTCGTCGACAGCCTTGTCTGCATGGCAGCTTTGAGACCAACTGTGTCAACACTGGCAGGTTCTTGGAGTGAAAGAACATCAAACGAGGGTCGCCCTTTATCACAGGTCTTTATAACATACAGCTCCTTTTCATCATTTGTTTTTGCCGACGACGAACCATCGTACAACAAACTGAAGTACAGTCGTGCTCCTGTGTTGAGAGGATCAATGACATTTCGTTGTAATAAAGCTCTTGAAAGATGCACCAGCATTTCTCGTCCGCTTCGATCTGTCAAGTATGCATTTCCGACATCTACTTTATGGGTGTCGCGCTCAAACTTTGCAAAGTGTTCATACATTTGGAAAGAAAGGTTTTTAGTCGCCACAAAGTGGACCAGTTGAAATTTCTTAAGCAGCTGTTCTCTTTGCATAACGTTAATCTTTCTGACATTCGTCAAGATACTTGACTGGCTGGATTGTTTTTTCCGCTGCCAATTTCTCTGCCTCGCTAATATCAACTTCGTCACATTTCTGCTCTGCCTTTTCCTTCAGTTTTCTGACTGCGTTAACATGATACTGGGCTTTGAGATGATCGTTAGCATTGTTTTTCTTTATCGTCGTCGTGCCTTGAATTCATTTATTAACTAACGATTTTACAACGCCGGTTAACTTACTTAACGCTTTCTTGCCGTCTTCGTCGCTCTGATAGTACTCAGTGCAAATAATACACTTGAGTTCAATTGCCTCGCCATCATCATTTCAGGTGACTTTTATTTCGTCAAACCCCCACTTCTCGACAGTTGCCTTCTTTACCATATCGGAATATTCATTTTGTGTTTCATTCGTCACTATATTTTAATATATTATTGTTCATATTATGCAAATAACATGCATAGTTCGTGTGAAAAACAATAAAAAAACGGTTTTTTAACGTATTCGCGCCCGCGGTCCTATATGGCAATACGTCATGATATGATACGATATAACATCGAACGTTATGATGTGATCCAGCGACATACAGGGAGTGAATTCGCCGAATTGAGAAATTTTCCTTGCCTACAATTATTTTCTAACATTGTAGCTATAGGCCGTGCTAATTTTAACCTACAGATTTGAATTTCAAGTTATAACGCTGTAGTTTGTAAATTTAAGGTATATAAACAATGTCAATAACGGGTGGAATTGCCTCGGCATTTTTTTGCCGAGGCAAAATATGACTTGCCATGACTTGCCTCGGCATTTGCCTCGGCAATTGGCGAGTGCCGAGGCGAATTTCGAGGGTTGCCCGTAGTATCTTATGCTTGTTGATATGTTAAACTTGTGTTATATTGAAATAAAATCAATAAATGTTTAATATTACTAACACAAAATCTTGTCCGTATATAAGCCCCCCGTATATAAGCCCCCCAATGTATAAGCCCACCAAAAAGAGCTTACGAACGAATATAAGCCCAGGGCTTATATTCGGAGGTTTACGGTATACAAAGTACAGAGATTCCCGTACGATAACCCACTTCCTGCAATTTTTAGAGCCATTCCATGGCTTATGGAACTCTGAGTATCATCTGGACGGTATAACTTTCGATTAACTTTTTGTGCCAGACCAATGTTCATTTGTCTCAATTTTTCGGTTTGCTTTCTTATAATCGTATTATTTGAAATTTTCCGTTGCTCCTGACTTCTTTCTTTACCTATGTGTTCACTTTGTTCTGCCGTTTTTCGTAGCGGTCTTTCTCGTCACTAGCGAACGTTATGCACGGGATATACCACTCCGAAACGATTTTCAAATTCCTGTAAGTCATGAATACATTATTTGGAAAACCAAAATTCCATTTTGAATAAGTTTTACAATTGAAAATAGTGTGAAGACTCGGGAAAAAACGTCGAAAAACATAAGAAACCGCAGCCATTTTTGTAAAAAAATCAGCGCAAAAAGTTGCGAGTTTCTTTCAATTAGATACAAGTACGTACTTGAAGTCGCGCACCAAAATGTTCTAAATTTAACAAGGTATTATTATATACAAAGGTATTATTATACAATACCGATACAATCTCGATTTTGATTGGCGAAAAGCCTACAGTGAATTCTGGATGTTACTGCAGTCAACAGGTGGGCAATTTGTCTGCACATGCACGAAATCAAGAATGCGTGGATTTCGCGTGGGTTCATGAAACGCTCAGGACACATTCCCGTCCGCGATATAATTGAAAAGGAAATAATGTTATATTCAATATCGAATTAATCCACCTGGCGCATTTTTTACCGAATGAATTACCGACTCAGCAGTTCAATTGCCAACCAAAGATTAATAAAATCACGGTCTGAAAGTAATACGAAGGTCTAGTTTTTGAGATATTTTTGCATTTCTACTTTATTTGCCATTCAAATTTCGCCACAGTCAACGGCTGAAAACGACGTTCCCCCAGAACTACACAACAAGCTTGATGTGTGATAAAATCAATCACATGGTTGGATAAAGGTATGTAGAAATAATAGTCAAAGCGTCTTCAAAAGTTGTTGTTGACAAAACAAGTGTGGTTTTTTGCTCAGTCTTCAAACCCACTATATTCTGCATGAGCCGACCATGGGTCATCGTGAGCGATTTTTGAACGCGTTACGCATTTTTGCCAAAGATAATTTAGATTCAGGGAAACAGATGAATAAAAACAAACTGCCTTAAAGCTAGTTTAAAAGTAATGCGAACGGCTAGATTTTTTGCTATCCTTCGTCAAAGAAGAGTTTTCGTTCAAAATAGAGTAATTCGATCAACTAGTGTTCGCAAGAAAAGCTTTGAAATGAATCTGTAAAGCACATTTTGAGAACATAAAAGTATGAACTAAACATATGAACTTGCCTTCAGGTAAAAAAAACACGTTTAATCGATCCTGTGAGGTCAAACAGAAAGGACTCGACGAGTTGGAATCAATTTTCTTTAAGATCATCTTCGTAAAATGCCGTACTTTCGCTGCTCCGATTACGAACTTTTCAGCTTCGACGAAAAACACCAAGCCGAACATAAAATGGCTGGATCGACATGCTCGGAAAGCATATTAAAAACGAAGAAGAGCTCAGAGAACTCGCTTTTAAAATCGTACATGTATTTTGACTTTCGCATAACGAAAATGGCAATAAAGAACAAATACGCCCGCGATTTTTTGGTCAACGCAGATAAATTGCCCACCGCTTACTGCAGTCTACAAAACAGCCAGAATTAACTGTAGATTTTTGAAATGACGAGCAGCGGTTTGAACAAAACAAACATGGCAGCCGTCCTTAAGAGTGAAGATCAGAAGCGCATTAATCCCGCGGATTTGGCACATTTTGTTGACGCCAAAACCACAAAGAAAAAGCAAGCGAGCTCGCCGAGCTACACCGACAGTTGTTAAAGTTTAAAGCAGTATTTGAAAGAGAAAATTGTATTTGAAAGAGAAAAAAGTAAGCGAACCTCAAACTGAGACGGTATGAATTTACTATTTTTATCTACTTTTGTATAAAACTTTCTAAAGGCTTCTACATTTATAATTGCACGTACTGTATAGTAAAACAATTATTGAATTCGGTTTTCGCATGATAGCTTGTGTTATCAAGCCTCGGTTTGTATTATCTAACCCTAACACTTGGCATTGATAACACAAGCTATTATGCTCAATCTCATCCAATAATTGTATAACAACAACCAATGACGTTACATCTTTTTCTTAATTCTTCCTACATCAAGTTTTTCAAGAGCAATTGTGGTGCCCTGGCCCCTGTCGAGTAGCCGCTGAGCGGCTCACGTTTGGCAGCTTTATATTCTGGGTGTCACTTTTTCGTGGAATTCGTACACTAGTCCGCGGAATCGTACGCGCATACGCTATAGCTGGCGGAATCACACGCCGCAGACAGAGAAACGTGGGCTCTGGGAACGCAAGCGACATTTTTGGCGACAGGGATCATTTTGGCGGCTTTTTGACGACATGCCCGAGGTGAGAAGCAAAGCATACGGATAAGTAAATATAATTTTTACACTCACTGGTTCAAATCTGCTTGATCATGGTATTGTGATAAATTTGTGTTTATTCTGGTAGCGAGTCGTTCGTTCAGTAGGGAATCAGTAACAAGAGACGTTTTTGACGCCAAACGGGGCACCGCTCTTTAGCACCGTGGCTGGTTTACATATTGAATTTCAACGTAACTTAGTCGAAGGCATATTAAAGGCGTGATAGACCACACGACGCATGTCAGACCACGGATCACAGCTATAAGATCTAGGTATCTAGGTGTTGATTTTACGAGGGAGGAAAACCGGAGAGCCCGGCAAAAGAAACAAACTTCCCAACACAAGAGAAATCAACTATAACTCCACTCACGTGAGTCTCAAACTTGACAAGGGCTGGGGGCCACTCCCAGATAGTCACCCATCCAAGTACTAACCCCGTCCAACCGGAATTAACTTCGGACTGCAGCAGTGAGAGGCAGCGCGCTAACAGCAAATGTCACCTGTGTAAAAATCTGTTTGTTTGTTTATGTAAAGTCTTATATAGTATGATTGATAAACATACGTACTAAGGTAATCCAAGTAACTAGAACAATCTTTTTTCGATAACAAGTTAACAACATTACTAACTCCGGTAAAACACAATCGTATCATCTGCCATCTTGTTTTAATTCTGTGCTTAATTAACTTGGAAGTTAGTGACGTCACAAGCTGACGTAGCAAGAAGATAGCTATTTATTAGCTTTGGATTAATTCTTGTATTTTTATTGGCATGTAGTTTCTCTTTTTCGGCGGTAGTTTCAATTAATGTAAACTTTACATTAATCACAGACGTTTCAATCTAAATACATATTGTCCCAACTTCTAACACCAAACCGCAAACTGGTGTTCGTGACCGGTCCCAATTACGTCAATCATTTTGTTTACAAAAAGAAAACTTTGAAAAGCCCCTAAAGTTAGTTTTCTACAAAAAGAAAACTTTGAAAAGCCCCTGTAGTTGGTTGTGTATTACTGTATTTCTGTAGCCGCTACCAAAGCGCAAGGTAAATCTAACGATAAAAGTCGCCAATTCTTGATGTCTATTCGTCGGTTAGTGTCGATTTGGGATAAACATCCATTGTATTATGATTAAATACCATTTAAAGCTAAATTATACTATTTTTGTACAGTTTTCAACAACAAAATTCTCAGGCTTTGGTAGCAGCTACAGAAATACAGTGTACGAGCAGTGGGACGATTAACAATCTGAAAGTGAGTTTTACTATCCAAAAAGCAATAACAACATTGAAAATATGGCTTCTATATCACGCTATATGTATATCAAGTCAAGTTCATTTATTTAGTCACGATAACTATTACGATTATTTATAGTCAGTTTCAGCTTGCTTTTGAAATTCGTTTGTGAACATTCGTTGGAAGGTTGGGAAATTGGTACGGAAGTTCGTTGTGAAGTTCGAATTTAATAAGCTTTGAATTGAATTCCTTTGGTAAAATCACGGAGAAGAAGATTATTTGTTGTATAGAATATAATAATAGATACTTGGTTAAGCAGAAACAAATTGCCGACTTATATTTGTATCTACCTCGCAACGTAGTTCGGAACATTGCAACGTAAGTTCGGAATGTTCATTTCAATGATACGTATCGGATTTCAAAAGCAAGCTGAAACGGACTATAACATCCATTACGATTATCTAATCACTGCAGCAAACGCTGATTGAGGTCGTGAGATCTAAGTCATGATTTTGCAGGGGGATGAAAGCCGGAGCACCCGGAAAAAATCCCCTCGAGGCACAGGAGAGAACAAACAATCTACTCACATGAAGCTAAGTCGGTCACCCATCCAACTACTGTTCGATCGGACTTAAGGTGACTCCATACGGTAATTTCATAGTTAATAGAACATATACATGGTTTGGAAGCTCTATTGTCTTTCAACATAAAGCATGGTCATGTTGAACTGACAATGGAATTCCTTATATGGAAGTAAGTTCTATGACACGTGACGATGAAGCACCACAACACGTGATGATGAAGCAACTCGCTAATTAACCCGAGCGTTGCTATTGGATGACTGCTTCATTATACAGAAAATACAATACCGTGAAATTGTACGAATTTCCATAAACTTGAACAAAAACATAGAACAATCACTTTGGACGAATTTCCAAACCATGCATGTGTTCTATTAACTATGGTAATTTTAATAAGGGACTGGTAACGAGTATGGCGTCGGCACATGCGTAGATAGTAATCTTGTCGAGTTGATATTCTGTCACGTCAGCAGTCATCCGCTCATTTTGCTTCGGTAAATTTCTTTAAAATTTTGTGCGTAAAAAAATAGGAAAACCTCAAACGACATACTTTGTTTATAGCGAAAAATTCTGTCTTGACAACTTTCCCTAATATTTTGCTGTAGTGTTCTATTTGGAAAAAAACTGACCAGATGACAATTTTTAGAAATTTTGACTGGAGATATGCGTCTAAAAGACGCGAAAAGCGTGAAAATTTAACAAATTTCAATAACGCCATTAATTACCATAATAACAGCAGACATTAGCACTATTCAACAAATACTTTATAAGTGTGGTTCTCCTTCTGCAGTTCAGTGTACAGAATAATTATGTAATAGTTATTTTAAAGATAGCAATAACCCTAGACTATATCCCTGTTTACACGGCCAAAATTTAAGCGGGATCTGAGCCACATCTGACTTTAAGCGGGCTTAAAATGTTCGTGTAAACAGATCGGCGTAAATTAATCGCGATTAGTTTGCACCACCTCAAGGAGGTGGATTAAACTGAACACGATCAGTTAATCGCGCTTAACTTGGCCGCGCGTAAACGCAACGAGATTGAAAAACGCGTTGCCATTAATACGGTGTTATTAATACGATAAAATGCATTTTTTTGCCCTGCTGTAGAAGCTTCCATCTCGCTATTCTTTGTTCGTTTGTTTCTTTCTTTCTTTTAGCTATTACTCTTTCTTGTGTACCGATGTCTTCCGTTGTTCTTTGACGCACGCTACCCATACGAAGCTTCCAAAACCAAAAATATAGCCGTCGTCCGCCGTGTTGAATAATGGTGTACGTGTTTTAGTAAGGCATTATTAAATGACCTTGTAAACGCACCAGGGTGGCGCATTTTAAGCACGCTTAACTTAAATTTTGGCCGTGTAAACAAGGCTTATGATTATGGCTGAACGTAAGAAGCCATCAAAAGACTAAAACTCTGGGGAGCCACCTTCATTTCAATGCCAATGGTGAGAGGCAGCGCGCTCAACAGCTGGTCCCTCTATGCCTCACGTAAGGATGTTATTTCAATAAAGCTATATAGTAAACCTCTTATTGACCTCGACCGCTTGGTTATTACGGGAAAATATCAGATCTCGGTCTGATGTTTACCCGTAATAACGGTTAATAAGAAGTTAGTGCAGTACCTGGAAAATCTCTCTGGAACGTTATGCATAAGAGCAAACAATACAAGCGCTATGCAGTAGAGACATTCGATGACATCGAGGCAAGCGGATGAGCTCATTAGGCAGGTAAAAATCTCAGCGATATCGTAAACTGAACTGGACACCAGCGCCAGAAGACTAGCCGTGGCCCAACAACTTTGTCGCTCCTAGGTGAAAGAACATTACCAGAAATTGATGACAAAATGGCCGCCGCTTAAGGGCTAATTTACATATAGTCCTTATAAAATGCGACCTCGCTATGTAAGCAACAGTGATTTTCAAATTATTCACTTCCTTATTTCTTTAAATGAGGTATATCTACGATCCGCCAAATGACTATCTTTCAAGCTATCGTTTGTCAGTGTTTTAGCCTCCATCAATCATGGCGAATTCAAATTGCCCATTGTCTTGTTGTCATTACAAGTCGGGTAGTTGTTAAATTAGAGGTCTACAACTTCAGCCAATTTGGTCAATATGTAATCTATTACACGGCAACATAAAGATCCCTCTATCAACTCTCGAACATTTGACCAAAGACGATTTTGAAAGTATCAAACAAAATCCTACCGCAATCCAGTGGTGCATGACCTACTTATTTGGTTACTATTTTCAACACAATTTGGCGGATCGCAGATATACCCGATGAAAATAAATAAGTGACTGAATGGTTGGATAATGGTTGTTGTTTAGATCAGGAGGTCGGCAAATAGTTGCATGGCAAGCTACTCCATAAGCAGAATTCTCACTTTAATATATTCCCCTTATATATTATATGTAAATTGGCTTTCAAGCGGTGGTAACGGTAATGAAAAGAAAACTTAAAGGGGCTATTTATTGCAGAAACAAAATTGTCTCAAAGTCATGCACAAAATCTCATAACGGTTTTATATTATTTAAAAACATAAAAAAAGATACTGGAAACCTGCACAGAAGTACGGATGGTCAAAACTAAGGTGAGATTGAAAAAGATTGCAAATAGGACATCTTGATTTCTGTTGACCTAGCAGCAGTCAATATTATGGCAATTTGTGTAAAAAGTTGGTCTTGACGGCCTGTAACTGCCTATACATGTAAATATAATATTTCTGATATAAATGGTACGCATCTGCTCTGTTTGGTATGTTGTCCCATCCAACTACTCCCTTTAAATATAGATCTACGTTTATGAGTAAGTGGTAAGTATTAGCCAACACATTCCACTGACATGATCAGTGTGACAGGTGTGGGAGGTTACCTCTTCTGCTCCATGTCTTTGCGCATTTTTGGCACCGAACGTTTAAAGAACACAACTCATGGGTCAAGCGTTCACTCGGGCTACTGACAAAGTGCAGAGGACCCCTCCGCAGAGGCTCGATACCACGCGAGCAAAGGTGGAATGGGCCAAAGAAGATCAGATGGTGGTGCACACTTCACATTGGTGAACAGATTTACGATGAAGACAACAGTTGTCAGAATGTCAGCCACATCTGATCACTGTGAAACTACAAAGTCAGTCAATCTATTTCGAAATCTACCAACAATATGCAAGAACACCTTGATCAAAAGGCAAAGCTGTTCAACTTTTTGTCCAACTCCAAAAACATAAGGAGCAAAGAACTTACAACATGCCTCACGACCTCACTCCATCACACGGCTAACAACTCACCGGAAGCACGAATAGTATAGCGGAAGTAAAAAGTGCAAAAATACAAAATCGTGACACCCAAAAATCGTGACACCCAAAAAAGAAAGAAAAAAACCCGAGCCGAAACCTAGACTCAATTAGCGAGAAGTTAAGTGGCGGTAAATCTCATACCGAACTATTAAGTTATAATTGCGTGGGTAAACGGCGGGAGTAACTATGACTCTTTTTGTATCTCTATTATAGTTACCTCCTGGGCCTCACCTGCAAAAAGTAGCAGATCGCACTGAACTAGCGATAGGGGATGCACCCTTTAGTCCAGCTTTGTGCGCGGATGGTGGATATTCCTGTTGTAATGACATGTCGGTCCGCAATGTGTCACTAAACCCGCTGCCGGAAACTCACTGTGTGAAGTAAGTAAATGCACAGGAGGGTAGAAAGCGGTTTCACGGCCTGGTTAAATATATATGCCCCTGTCGGTGTGACCATGGGGCCTGTCAAAGTACTTGACGCCGCCGTTTAACGGACTGGACCGCGCAATGCGTATTTTATAGGTCACCTTGTGAGCCTTGAGCTAATCACAACAATAGGGCTTGCAATGACATGTGATGAGCTACCCAAGTGCATCGTCGCGGCAGTTTCTTTGCTTTGCTTCTGACGAGTGTTTTTCTTCTTTCTTTCTGAAAATGTTTTCCCGCGCCTTTTCCTCTGCTCCATCAAATGGAGCACGCACAACAACCAATCAGAAACATTGTTGCATTAAAGGAGTTACGACGACCTGCTACTATTAGCCTCAATTGTCTTATGTTGAAATTCTAAATTGCAAAGTTCAAAATTAAAGCTGTATACAATTAATTCGATAACATAACGAGTCACATAACAACCATGGAGAATCTCTGATACTTATAAGACCAAGTTTTCAGTACACAATCTGGTCTAAACTTGATTGCTGCTGGGCCAACAGAAATCAAGATGTCAGTTATGTCACATTTGCAATCTCTTTCAATCTCGCTTTTTTTAATTTGACCACCCCTACTTCAATACAGGTTTTATGCAATTTTAGGACAAATTTTGTTTCTGTAAGAATTGCTAAAAATCTATGTTATAATACACAGCAAAGTTAAAGGTGGTGAACTGTCGAGATTTTCGAACTATATTTATACTGGATAGCTCTATCAGTTATATCTAAATTGTTATCCATAGAGGTCCAGTAAGGGCCCACTCTCATTGTTCCAGTGCTACTACAGGAGGAAACCGGAGTACCCGAAGGCTGTGGCGTTTGGTACAGAGTCAAACTAGAAGCACTCTTCTCACATACGGCCAAGGTGAAATTTTTAATCAGATAACTTCTGAGAGCAGGAATCGAACCGTGGTCGCAGAGGTGAAAGGCACGTGCGCTTTTTTCCATTTTTCGCTCTGATGAGCTCCGCTCGAACCGTCAGTTTTTCGTTACTAAAAATCTCGGCAGTTAACCACCTTTTCACTTTGTTCTGTTCTATACATTGCCTACGCAGCACCCTACTTTTTTACACTCTCGCTCGTTTTATAATACCGATTATCTGAATATCATAAACAAACATAGACAAACATAAGAGAACTAGATACAGGGCCGTCCTCAGAAAATTCTGCAGGGGGGGTTGTACGCTCAATTTTGCCGACTGCCTCATAATCGTCACTCGTCAGTACTAGTACTCGCCGAGTCTGACTGCTGGTGGGTGCCGACTGCCGACTGAAATCTCTTGTCTGCCGACTATAGAACAAATAAAGCAATTCTTGGGGGGGGTGTCACACCCCCCCAAACCCCCCCATAGCTCCGGCCCTGACTAGATAACATTACAACTTTTAAAAGTAAGGTTAACATTGACATTTTTATTCTGCAGAACTTTTTAGTAATATATTAACTTCTTATTAACCGAGAGCGCGGTCATTACGGAAAAATATCAGACCGAGGTCTTGACAGTACGGACCGAGCCCGTAGGGCGAGGTCTGTGCATAAAGACCGAGGTCTGATATTTTCCGTAATGACCAAGCGGACGAGGTTAATAAGAAGTTTATTATATGGCATTTTGAAACAACATACCTTACATTTATACCTTGTCATGATACGTACTTTAGTCAGTTTAGTGTGACCTCGAGCGTGTGACATAAACTCATCGTTTTCAATGTTGTTGCTCGTGTTGTCATCGCTTTCGAACTCCTAAACTCGTTTCCAGATTGCTCATCGTCCGAATCATACATAATTTAGTTCTCAGGTTGTTGAATTCACAAAATTCTTGCGGTTTTCTTTCGTTGTTTAGTTGCAAACAACATGGCTGACAAAATCCGTAATCGACCGGTCGATTACGGAAAATAATCGACCAGCACGTGACACGTCTCGGCCAATGAGAATACACGATTTCAACGGAAGTAACTTGTGCCATATAATAATAACTTCTTATTAACCGAGAGCGCGGTCATTACGGGAAAATATCAGACCGAGGTCTTGACAGTACGGACCGAGCCCATAGGACGAGGTTCGTACATAAAAGACCGAGGTCTGATATTTCCCGTAATGACCAAGCGGTCGAGGTTAATAAGAGGTTTATTATATGGCATGGCTTTTTTAAACAACATACTTTACATACGTATAGCGTGACATAGAATCGTCATTTTCAATCTTGTTCTTCTATTGCTTTCATGATAGTAAGGCTCTCTTTTAGACTGTTCATCGTCCGACTCATACACGATTTGGTGCTTAGTTTACTAAATTCATTCAATTTTTGCGGCTTTTCAAAGTTTCCTTTCGTTGTACGGGCTATGTAAACAAAATGGCTAACCAAATCCGTAATCCGGACCGGTCCATTACCAGGAAATTACGGACCGGCACGTGACGGGTCTCATCCAATCAGAGCACGCAATTCCACCGGAAGTAGCTTGTGTCGTATAATAAGATGGATTATTGCTTGCATGTATATAATTTTAAATTGTAGTTCTCTTTTATTGGTATTACTATTATTATTGTATCTATGTATTGTAATGCGCATTTGAATATTTTATAGATATTTGCGTAATATAAATATTATTATATCAATGAACTCCTACATATTAGGTAAACACTAGTAGAATTATGATAAGCTTACCATTTCTGTACCCTGCTGCTGAAATTTTTCAATTAGACAATGTTTAGAGTGATTTCGCAACCTTTCACGTAAAAGTAAATCTTCTTTATGCCCAACTCGAAACTTCGCCATGAATCTAAAACGTTGACAAGGCACAAACATGCATATATTACTTTATGGCAGTTAAGGTAGCCTCCTTCGCAGACGTCTTGTGGGCCTTTGTTCCCACAGTTAAGGTAGCAATAGTAGAAAATACTAAAATTATTAAAATTTTGTAACAAATAAATCATTATCCAATATAGATAAGTTTTGTAAAAACACCACTAAGAGCAATAACAACAAGCTGTTGGCTCACGTCATTTATAAACTAAGCAACTGATCAATTAAATCACGTAAGAATATATACAATGGCGTATATTACGTTAATTTTATTAATTAGAAAAACAAAATCAGGAATGTTCTCCAAATAGGGCACACCACGTGCCGTTTAATGGCTGTCCCTCCTGAAAGATAGTGTGATGTTTAGCAATCTCAATAGATTCCCTGTTCTTCGTGTGAAGTATTGCTTGTCGCTGGCTAAGAGTGACGGCTCTTCCCACTTAACACTATGGTCGCGTCATACGTCCAAGCGTGTTTGGTTCTGGATGTACCGAAGGAGTGGAATACTTAGCTCCAGGAAGAACCACCTTCGGTTTCTCTTCCGTACATCGGACCAACATCCCACAAGATTGAGAGAATTCTAAATCGTGCTGGTATGAAGGTATTTCACAGTAGTCAACACAAATTGTTCAAGGTGCTTTTCACACATAAAGATAACATACTTGGAAGTATGACCATCAACAAGCAATACTTCACACGGAGAACAGGGAATCTATTGAGATTGCAAAACGTCACACTATCTCTCAGGAGGGACAGCCATTAAACAGCATGTGGTGTGCGCTATTCGGAGAACATTCTTGATTTTGTTTTTCTAATTAATAAAATTAACGTGATACGCCATTGTATTCTTACGTGATTTAATTGATCAGTTTCTTAGTTTATAAATGACGTGAGTCAACGACTTATTGTTATTGCTCTGATGAAAGCCTGAGTCAACGAAAACTTAGCAAATAAATATTTTACGTGGTGTTTCTACAAAGCTTATCTTATATTACATTATCGCCATGAAAAAAAGCTTAAAAATATACGTAAAATATAAGATTTTTGTGGGACAAATCACCACGCGTAAAGACCTTAGTTACAAGTTCTTTTTATCTGGTCAATTTTTTCACTAAAACTGGTACTTTTGAAAAGTTACAACCTCACAACGTTTTAATATTTATTTACATATTGGCTGGTATATTAGATAGGCTTTGGATAGCATATTGGATGGTGCATTGGATGATATATTGAATGGTGCATTAGATGAATGGTATTGAATGGTAAGAAACATTTGCTATGTAATCAATAATTTTCCATACTTGCAACACGAACCAAGCACAATACCAACAACATGACGTCACCTATCAACCAAACATCTCAAGTTTACTGAAATAACACCAGACGCAACATTCACCTGACGAGTGTGGCGAGCTTCGCGCTTGCCATACGAAACTAATTTGTTGTGAATAAAGTTCTTATATGAAGTAACTCAAACTTGTGTTTTGATGTAATACCGCTCTGCTTCGGCATTGAACACTCTACCCGTATGATTTTGTACTCGATACTAGTTACCAACACATTTATCTATCTATATATAATTTAGAGGTGGGCGAATCCGATCCGAATCCGATCCGATCGGATTCGGACTAAACTTTTATCGTTCTGACCGGATTTTGTTCTTTTTTTCTCGGATCGGATCGGATTTTGTTCTTCTTTTCTCAGATCGGATCGAATCGGATTTTGCACTTTTTACCCGCATCAGATTCACTTGTGTCATTGTTTTTGTCACAAAATTAACAAATTCACTAGTTGTATGCACATTGCACAACATATGAACGTTACTATTGCATAAGATTATTATTGTATAGTAGTTTTCTTAAATTTATTTGTTCATTGGTTTTCTTTTCGGAAAGTTTGCGCAACTATTGCAACATATATCCGGTGTTTTATCGAAGCACTTGAGGTTAGGTCCGGTTTTTTGGACAGATTGAGTTTTACTTGTGATGCACAGTTCTAGGGTGGTCTGGGGGCATGCCCCCCCCGAAAAGTTTTGCACTTTGGGTCACTAAAATGACATTTCCCGCGATCTGACAGCACATTTGGGCAAAATTTTGAAAGTTTTAAAATATATTTTTAATGGCCACATTTTATTATTGAGAAAATTACACCATTAATTAAGATATATGTGTTTGGTTTATAGTTGTTTATGGTAGTGCTGACCCTAACCTTAATCCCACAGTAACCATTACAAAATACACACATAGTCACATACCTAAACCTATAAAAGCATCTAACGTGATCACCGTGATGAAGTAGCGAAACTCAAACTATTATGTGGACCTAACATGAAGTAGCTATAAAGGAGGCTGCGATCCTTTGCACTGACCAAAAGGATTGTGGCTTCAGTTGTCTGTAGGCGAGTTGCACTTCAAGATTTGAAAGTCAAGATTTGAAAGCGCATACATAAATAGTTTATTTGTAATTCAGATTGAGTATTAAAACTCAATCCCAGATTGAGTTTCTAGGTTCGGTAACCAGACCTACAAAAGAGCTTGGATAAAACCCTGATATATATATATATATATATATATTTCTAAAATTCATTAATAATTCATGAGGAAAACACAAAGAAAAATCATGAGCGTATCGGATCTATATATGTGATATAGACTCGCTCTAAGTTTCTCGCTGGTTTTTAACGGCTGAGATAAGCTTAATTTTCAAAATTACTACGCCAATGAACGTATGAAGTGATTCTTTTTAGAAGCCATTTAAAAACCTTGCAATACGGGCTTTATCGGCTCTAAAACACTAGGCTATCGCCTCGTGTTTTATATCCGATAAAGCCCTCCTGCGCGGTTTATAAATATTACATATATATATATTTCTAAAATTCATTAATAATTCATGAGGAAAACACAAAGAAAAATCATGAGCGTATCGGATCTATATATGTGATATAGACTCGCTCTAAGTTTCTCGCTGGTTTTTAACGGCTGAGATAAGATTAATTTTCAAAATTACTACGCCAATGAACGTATGAAGTGATTCTTTTTAGAAGCCATTTAAAAACCTTGCAGTACGGGCTTTATCGGCTCTAAAACACTCGGCTATCGTGTTTTAGCCTCGTGTTTTATATCCGATAAAGCCCTCCTGCGCGGTTTATAAATATTACATATATATATATATATATATATATATCAAACTCATTAATAATTCATGAAGAAAACACAAAGGAAATCAGTACCGTGTCGGTGGTTTGGATATCGGAGGAAGAGATTACATAAATTAAGCAAACTTTCATCTTGATTTTCTCTTAAAATACTGATTTGTTTGAGATGCTATATCATACACCCGGAGCAGTGTTTCATCAGAATATCCAAACACCTCGAAGTTTGTTCAAAAACCTCGGCTTCGCCTCGGTTTTCAACAAACGTCTCGGTGTTTGGATATCCTGATGAAACACTCCTCCTCGTGTATATATGTATATACCAAATATACTCAGTGAAGTTTTATGATTAAACCGCTTCCTAAATGATGTGATGGTACTACCCACGTATTGCTTATTACATTTTTTGCATTCAATTAAATAAATCACCCCGCTCGAGTCACAATCAAAGGATATATATATATATATATATATATAATGCAACGCTCACTACCCTTGTGGAAGTTTGAGCACTCTGGGCCCATGCGCACTTCACGCTATCTGAATGTATTTCAACGATGCTTTCCCACATGCGGTTGTCACCGACGATCGCATGTGTATAAAGTAATTTGTGAAATTCATTCAGATTGTTCCAAGCTACACTGATGAACTGTTGTACAGCGAAACACCGTGTCTGTAGATTGAACTATGTATGCTCCTTCACTTCGGTGTTGTTGAGCACTCTGTGAAGTTGCCGTGGGTACCTATTAGCGATAATGCAACGCTCACTACCCTTGTGGAAGTTTGAGCACTCTGGGCCCATGCGCACTTCACGCTATCTGAATGTATTTCAACGATGCTTTCCCACATGCGGTTGTCACCGACGATCGCATGTGTATAAAGTAATTTGTGAAATTCATTCAGATTGTTCCAAGCTACACTGATGAACTGTTGTACAGCGAAACACCGTGTTTGTAGATTGAACTATGTATGCTCCTTCACTTCGGTGTTGTTGAGCACTCTGTGAAGTTGCCGTGGGTACCTATTAGCGATAATGCAACGCTCACTACCCTTGTGGAAGTTTGAGCACTCTGGGCCCATGCGCACTTCACGATATCTGAATGTATTTCAACGATGCTTTCCCACATGCGGTTGTCACCGACGATCGCATGTGTATAAAGTAATTTGTGAAATTCATTCAGATTGTTCCAAGCTACACTGATGAACTGTTGTACAGCGAAACACCGTGTCTGTAGATTGAACTATATATATATATATATATATATATATATATATATATATATAAATGATATTGGGCATTTCACTCGTTTACATAGCATGTTCTAAGGATTTTTGGTGAAGGAAAATTCGAGTGTAGAATATATACATTTTAAGTCCAAACCGGGACCAGTTGCGAAAAATGCAACTACACAGGCCTTCCGGCAGGAATTGAACACACGACCGTGCGACTCTAATGCAATGCTCTGACCACTGAGCCACGGAGGGCGTTGCCGAGAGCTTGATCGCGAG
Organism: Paragorgia papillata; assembly: GCA_035771165.1. Lineage (NCBI taxonomy): Eukaryota > Metazoa > Cnidaria > Anthozoa > Scleralcyonacea > Coralliidae > Paragorgia > Paragorgia papillata. The sequence continues at coordinate 17,781 of JAWNZC010000032.1, read as the reverse complement.
TTCTGTATATATAATAAGGTGGTAATGCCAGGAGAGAATTGGGTATATTATAAATGATATTGGCCATTTCACTCGATTACATAGCATGTTCTAAGGACTTTTGGTGAAGGAAAATTCGAGTGCAGAATATATACATTTTAGGACCATTTATAATATCATAACACCATTTATAATATCATTTATAATATACCCAATTCTCTCCTGGCATTACCACCTTATTATATATACAGAACTCGCGATCAAGCTCTCGGCAACGCCCTCCGTGGCTCAGTGGTCAGAGCATTGCACTAGAATCGCAAGGTCGTGGGCAATCTCGTTCCCAGAGCCCACGTTCCCCACCCGGGAAACGAGAGACTCTGGGATAATCCGTTCACGCCATCACAGGATTCTTGTGATCCGGAAGAAGAGTAATCATGTTCATCAGCCAATGAAATATCGATGTGAAACGGATTATCCCAGAGTCTCTCGTTTCACGGGTGGGGAACGTGGGCTCTGGGAACGAGATTGGGTCGTGGGTTCAATTCCTGCCGGAAGGCCTGCAATTCCTGCCCGGAAGGCCTGAAATTTTTCGCAACTGGTCCCGGTTTGGTCTTAAAATGTATATATTCTACACTCGAATTTTCCTTCACCAAAAATCCTTAGAACATATATATATATATATATATATATATATTTCTAAAACTCATTAATAATTCAGAGGGAAATTCAGAAGAAATTAAGGTTTACCCGGTACAGAACTGATATCAGTGTCTGTAAATGTGATACAGAACTGTTTAATAAAACATCAGCTTCTGTATCACATTTACAGACACTGATATCAGTTCTGTATGAAGTGTACAGACACTTCGCATTCAACTATCTTGAGTAAGGTACACTGGTAGATGCAAACAGTTGTTGAAGAACAACATTTGTTGAATAACAAATGATGATCAGAACGGCTATTTATGGCACGTCACTTAGATATAAAATGTGGGACTAATACTACTGTACGCAGGCTACGTTCGCCCGGTTCGTTGAGTTTTTTTTCAGTGAAACTTGCACTTTGAACATTGTCATGTTGGACATGTCATGTTGGACATTGTCCAGCATGATTTACGTTATTGTCCATCCAAACCTCATTGTGGCCAGTTAATACGACCAGTCAATTCAAACTTCAAGATATGTTATCCCTTACTCGTTAGTAAAGAATATACAGAAAGGAAACTTTGTTCATGGTGGTTTAGGATTGAGTGCTTGATTATCATTTTGCACCAAAATCAAATCAACAAGCCTGTACACTAAACTATAGTCTAGCGTAGATTTCTTGTTGTCAAATGTCAAGCAGAGTTATTATAAACATGCAGTCTTAAACCCATACATTAAACTGGATTTCCACTAGGCTTCAAAAACTCATTAATAATTCATGAGGAAAACACAAAGGAAATCAGTACCATGTCCGTGGTTTTATACCTGATAAAACTTCTTGACGTCAGAAAGAATACTAATGAACATACAATTTTATATAAAGAATACTAATGAACATAACATCCAATGACGAATCGTTTTTGAAGCCATTCAAAACACTCGCATCACGTGTTTTATCAGATCTAAAACACTCGGGCTGCGCCCTCGTGGTTTTAAATCTGATTTAAAACACTCATGCTCGTGTTTTAAATATTACGTAAAATGTCGCCCGCTCGACTTTTTTCTTTTGTCTTGTGAGTTTCCATGTGGAACGAAGTAGAAAACTATTCAATTTGTACAATAGAAAAGTCGAGCGCGCAACATTTTACGCCTAGTGGAAATCCAGCTTTACATTGAACTAGTTTTTTGTTAATTTTTGCAATAAAAGATTCCAAGGTCTGAATTAACGCTTTGCAAATTGCAAATTGCAAAGCAATTATGAAAATTTCTGAAAACTGTGAAGCAGTTCTACAAAAAATTACGAAGCACATGTGATGTACCGTAACAACTCAAAACACAACGTGACGTGAACTTTTTAGAGCGTAAGGAAACATTTCAGGCCCATGCAAGGCACCCACCCAAATAAATTTAAAAAGTCTAGAAAAAATTAGATATGGAAGGAGAAGTGAATGACAAAGTAAATCGACGAGTGAACAATGAGTGAGCGAGCGAGTGAGTGAGTGGGAGTGGGTGAGTGAGTAATTTAGTGAGTGAGTAATTTAGTGCGTGATATAGTGAGAGTGAGTGAATGCGAGTGAGTGAGTAATTTAATGAGGGTGAGTGAATGCGAGTGAGTGATTTAGTGAGTGTGAAAGCGAGCGATCGAACGAATGACCGAACATAATTATGTTCTGTGACTTCTTAGAAGCGTATAGAACGTTACAGAGCGTATAGTGTAACTTTTCTGAACGTGGTGTAACTTCATATATAAGAATGTAGTAAACAGTAACTTCTGAACGAAACGTTTCAGAATGTAGCATTACTTCAGAGGGTGAGAGTACGAAATCAGTGTAACGTTTTAAATGCAGTGTAAATTTTCAGAACATTGCATAATGTTTTCCAAGGTAGCATATCGTCTCACATAACGTACATGTAACATAGACTGCATGCTGTTGCTCAAAGAAAATAAAAGTCCGTAATATTAATGAAAAGACCGTCTCAGAGAGAAGAGTACAGTAGAACCTGAGTTTTACGACCTCGTTCATGGCATGTAGTGATGTGATGTAGCAGCCATTTTGGTAGCACCGCAGCAGTTCTTTATAAACATGGTTTATAGTCCGTTTCAGCTTGCTTTTGAAATCCGATACGTATAATTGAAATGAACATTCCGAACTTACGTTGCAATGTTCCGAACTACTGTACGTTGCGAGGTAGATCCAAATTTAAGTCGGCAATTTGTTTCTGCTTAACCATGCAAGTATCTATTATTATATTCTATACAACAAATAATCTTCTTCTCCGTGATTTTTCCAAAGGAATTCAATTCAAAGCTTATTAAATTCGAACTTTACGACGAACTTCACAACGAACTTCGCGCGAACTTCCGTACCAAGTTCCCAACCTTCCAACGAATGTTGACAAACGAATTTCAAAAGCAAGCTGAAACTGACTATAAATGTTTGGAAAATGCCGATTTATACTTATTTACAGTGTAACAAGGGAAATGGAGTAATAACACTTCAAAGAAGTACAGTCTTGATTTATTAATACTAATTTGTTATTTTGGTTAGTAAAAGAAAAGAAATTTGACATTTGTGTGTTTAATATCATGGCCTTTATAGAGCCATGTTCTCCACATAAAAATGGTGTCGTTCGTTTCAGTTTTTGCACTGTGTTTTTGTCATGTTTGATTCAATTTTGGCGCTGGTTCAGTCTTGTTAAAGGCTCTTGACTTAATTGACAATCTTCCAGTAGTATGTTTTTAGATGTGAACACTCAGTTTTGTCACTTTCCTTTCCGAGTCAAAAAGCTATACAAAAGTCGCAGTAATGATCGTCAAGATCAACTTGTCTAAAGTTAACAATACACGTATTTAAATATTACTCATTGTTTTGAATTGTTCAGCCATTGTATTAACTCTCAAACATCACCTAAAAAGTATTTAACTCTGACAACAAAAATTCACACAGATTTTCATCAAATAATGCTCAAAAGAGAAGCGAAACAAAACTAAAATGCAGTAACACGGCAATTGCACAACACTTCCAGTTTTCTGTTTTCGCGTGTGGTTGCATTCATGTTTGTTTACTGCGAATAATGAGCATTTCTTCAATGTATTTCAGCAGTTTTACGTTGAGATGGTTGCTCATAACAGGTAAATATCTTGTTTGGGACACTAAAAAGTGGTTGTTGGTCGCGTTAGGCAGGTGGTTGCTCATTGCAGGTACATTTCAATTACAAATCATCCATGTCAGAGCGGCAGGTGGTTGTAAATAGGGTGTTGTAATACTCATGTTCTACTGTAATGGTTAACTAAAGGCAATGTTTAATTAATTAGGGGAGTAACTACTGAAAAAAAGCGAAGCTGTTCTGAAGTTCTAATTCGGACCTTGTGCTCACATCACTAATTTTATAATCATAGCCTATTAAACCTTATCTCAAAGGTTTATCAACTCTTAACATGATGTATTTTTCACTTAGACGTTTTAGAAGTCATTTACAGAATTTGTGTCATGGTTCTGCCCATGGTGGGCGGCACCAGGTGGCAGCAGAGTGCCGCCCAGCACTCACACCAAAACGGACCCTCCCACCCGGCACTCGAAAAATATGCAATAAGGAAACCCCATGTGTTGTATTTTTTATATATCTTTTAATTAATATACACCATTTTGTATTTTTTTGTCCTTGGTGAATTTTTTTTTATTGAAACAATATTATTTGGTGAAATTCAGCACCACAATACACACAATGTTAGCTACCAGACTTGTGATTCAGTGAAATACGATATTCCTTCAAAGCCAGATTGGATTGTCTGATACTTGGGTAAGGCGCTAATCACTTCGCACTTTGTTTATTAATGGCTGTACAATGATACACCAGTGTTGGTAGTTGTTAGAACATACGCAGGAAAACTTGCCCTAGCTTTACGTAGAGAATTTGTCATGCTGTATATTCTAGCATGCCCTAGCATGTATATACATATATAATAAATAAGTACTTAAAGTTAAAATGTAAAGGATTATGAATTTCACTTGCTCACATTTGGAAAATATCATTTTCAGATTACCAATTTTCACATATACCCCCGGGCCTGTAGGTACCTGGCACTCACATGCTCCTAGGCAGAACCCTGTTGTGTCCATTCTGTATCAGGATACAGGCACTCGGCTTCATGTCTGTATACCCCGATACAGAACAGCCACTCATTAGAACTGTAAATAGTATATATATATATATATATATATATATAATATTTAAAAACCACGCATCCAATATGCTTATGATCTTTCTTTGTGTTTTCCTCATGAATTAATGAATTTTAGAAATATGTATACATATATATATATAAGTGAGTTTTGGTTCACGAAATGTTAGAGAGTGCTCAACACCATATATAGATAGAGCAAAATACAAAGTATGAAGTATAGTTTTACCTTAAAGTCTTCGCTACCAGAGGTTTCACCCTAAACGGGATCATCAGGCGACTCATCATGATCCCGTTTAGGGTGAAACCTCTGGTAGCGAAGACTTTAAGGTAAAACTATACTTCATACTTTTTATATATATATACAATACCCTGGTTGCTATGCGTGTTTTCATTGGTTGACTTGCCCATGATCTATTAGAGGACAGACATATGGATCACGTCAGATCACGTCAGCTGACTTCTTTCTTCATGCCCCAAAATCCGACAAGAGTTTTGATAAAAACCTTTTAAATTTTTGTATTGTATAAAACAAATAGATTCCATTTTTTGTTGTCTGTTCAGTTATAGATACACAGAAGACATCACAACGTGGTAAGAACATCAGTGACCCACTCGACTGCATCTTGTGGGCCACTTTTTTGTTCTTACAACGTTGTGACATCATCTGTGCATCTATAACTGAACAGACAACGGCAAAATGGAATCTATTTTTTAAATATATTATATACATATACCCCAAAAATCTAACAGGATTTTGAAAATGCCAAAAATATCATGTATACTCATCATAAATCTCATCATACTGTATATTAAAGAGTGATTCACCCTTCAGTTGTAAAGTCATGGTAAAGAGTGATTCACCCTTCAGTTGTAAAGTCATGACCCAGTGCACTTCTTGTTCTCTCTGTATTTCAAAATAATTGCATTTCAAGAGAGCTTAGGAGAAATTAAAAGTATATACAGTACTACAGTTCAGATTTGTATAAACTCTTAAATTCTCGCAAATATTATACAAATAATTGTATACCATACCTGGCAAAATTGGTGGGAAACATAAATGTGTCTATTAACAACAGTTCTTCAGCCAGCATTTCATTGATCTCTTCTCTACGATCAACACAATACTTGTACGAATAATAACGTTTCTTCCAAAGTAAAAACTTGGTGTTGGAGATGATTTCATGCCACCTCTTACAAACAACTGAGAGATGCACCAACAGATCCACCAATGGCAACTGGCAAAATATATTCTCTAAAATCTCATCAGGCAATTCACTGAAGTAACGCCGTTGATATTCCGACATTTGTGAGTCAAAATAAACCTCAAGCTCTTCATCTTCAGAACTATTAACCCCAAAGAGTCCAAATGTCGTATCACCACTACTTTCACCATCTGTCACGGCTAGCTCAACTTGCTTACAACACTCATCAATCCCAGATTCATTTTGTTCATCATCATCGTCAAGGAATTCCATAACTTTTCCTTTCTGACTACAGCGATTCATTCGCTTTATTTTGAAACTACTTGATGTTTTCCTCTCGTTGTTAAACGGCGCAAGAAGGGTTTGTTTCTTCTTAATAACAGCTACCGTAGTGTTTGTAGTCTCACTCTTATTACGTTGTTCCAATACAGGACGGCAAGTATCCTCGGCTTTTTCGTGGATTATACAAAACGACTTGATCGACTTCTGTGAACTATCAAGTGGGTAATTCTTCGATCGTGTGCGTCGTTTCAAAGGCCCAGCCATAACATTGCACTAGAAGGTAAACTGTAAACTGCCAAAGTGAAAGTCTGCAGATATAATTCAAAATGAACCGCGAGCATTGCCAGGTAGCCTGAGTACGAATTTTAACCATATATCATATTATCATAGGTGAGAGCGCGGGGGAGACTCTGGGGAAACTGGATTGATTCTCTGTTTTGATTGGCTCATTTAAATCTATTGAATTCATCGATTCAAAACATACAGATTGTCAAATAATGAAAGCCAAATATATTGCTTAATTCAATAAACATATATATCTTCAAATTTAGACGCCTAGCTCATGCATTTACATCTCCTCTCTTTGTTTAATTATATCTGGGTCTCACTCGTCTCAGTCACAATAAAGTTTAAAAGATGGATTTCGAACAACATTAACTCCTAGTTGTCCGGCCCTATAGTCATCCGCTACTGGTGACGGATCACTTTGATTTGTTGTGAACCTGTGAGGTTTTGACCAAAATTACCCCCCTAGGGCTTAAAATGATCCTGAATGATCCCTTTTTAAAATAAGACCTTTATAACGATATGCCATGAAGTATTACCCGAGTTCTGACCTGACTTCCCTTCTGTTGAAATCCCGCGAGGATCATGGAGTATGGATAAGAACAAAATGGCTTTTATTTGTCAATATATAAGCGAAACCAACGAAAATTTAGGCTCTAACAACTCCGAAAGTAAGTATAAACATTTGTTTGTTGTAATTATTTCGTAGATTAGCAATAATTTGGTAAAATTTGACGAAAACCATCTCGGCCGAGTCAGGCGAATTTGAACAAAATTCGCCGAGAGTTGTCGGCGAGTTGTTGGCGTTGTAATGGCAAACAGAAGTAAATATCACTCAAAAATAACTTAAAATCTGAATAGCTGACTTAAAAACGATCTTACTGATGTATTTTGGTCGTATGTTCTTGTATAATTCTGTTTAAATTTGTAAATTTCAAAATAAGTTATATGATCGCTCGCGGCCGCACCATGGGGGGTCACAATGGGGGGTCTCAATGGAAAATCATAAAAAATCAATATAATATTTGCTTTTTATTGTATTGCTTCAATTTTTTCAATTTGAATTTGTGAAATGCTGCTTTTCATTTTACATGATCCAAAATTTGGTGTAAAGTCATTTCTCGTTAAATATTTAACATTTTTTGGATTATAATAATATTATTAATAGTAGTAATTAGCATAAATTAGCATAATTTGCAAAATGGGTTGTCTGACAAGATCCGAAAACCCAAAATTTGAATAGTAGAGGTAAAAACGATTCAAATGATATATTGTGGTATTATTTTTGTGTTATTATGCCATGTTAATTCACAAATTGCCAAGACCACCTGCTGTGACTGGTTTTCGGACTGGACGAGAAGGAGTTAATGGATTTGTCGTTATATTTGATGTATAAATGTAAAACAATTTAAACAACGAAAAAGCATATTTAAGACAATTAAAGAAGGAATCAGCCTTCGCACTCGTATTAAAAGGCTTGTGATCGTCTGATCGAGGACGATATTGGCGTCGTGAATTGATAGTTTAGTAAGTTTACCTTGGATTTCAAGAACGTATATGCCAAGTGCCACCACCAGCTGTGTCAGTCTCTCTCTCCGACAATTTTAACGTGCATCTGATCTGCATTTTATGCAGGGTTCTCACAAATATAGTATTTGCGATTTCAAACTCAAATATAATGAACACAACGCACATCCTGCACAGCAGCTAAGGCTACGATCATGCGCTTAACAACCGGAACCCCAATCTCGTACCCAGACCCATACGCGCGCGGCAAGCGAATGGCTCTGGGACAATCCATTTGAAAATCGACTCTGATTGGCTTAACGCGTTGACGCCTACTGCGCTGCGCAGATAATTTCACACCCATTCTCCCATCGCGGTCTTCATGTAATGTTGGTTGTTTTCGAGAAGGAGTGAAGCGAAATAACATGTTTATTGCGACTTAAACTGAGAAATTGAGAGTTATTCCTTTGCAAAAGTCATTTCAAGGAGACAAGAAATACTTACTTGCCTTTGTGGTATTTTTGGAACTCTGGTTCGAGTTTAAAGTATGACAGATAACAGATTCACCGTGGCCCATGTATCGTGGCCGTGCTTCGTGACGAGTTCACTTTTCAGATTTCATAGTTTTCCGTACTTGTATATAAAATAATTAAATATTTATGGTATATCGTCATATGGACACTGGATTTGACTTCAAGAAGTATCATTGGAACGTATAAATGATGGCTATTTGAATAATAAATAATTGTCTACATCTTTCAGTTTCAATCACCTCAAATATTCATAATTAGCTGAGTGACTGATCAAGTTTATATCAACATGTATGTAGTATCTCCTCATATTTTTAACAAAAAAATATATTGTCTTATGGCTGTTGACACTGTGTTCATTACTTTTTATATATGTTATATGTGACATAATATTCTTATAGCTGTACAATGTACTACAAGGCATTGTTTTTTTAATTTGTATCTACAAGTAATATACTGTACATTGGTTTGAAGTATTATATCCATATGGGGTAAGCATTAGTTGATGATTTATACATTTTACACCAGTTTTAAACTGGTACTATACCTATGTGACCATATGGGAAGCATGGGTGGTGAAGAGTTCCCTGACCACTGTGATCCAAAGTTAAGCTTGATTGGATGGCGTTAGTACTTGGATGGGTGACCACTTTGGACACCCTGTCACAGGCTTGAGCTTGGAACTCGTGTGAGTAGAGTTATTGTAGTTGATCTCTCCTGTGCTTCAAGGGTTTTTTCCAGGTTCTCTGGTCCCCCCCCCCCCCCCCCCTCCATAAAATCAACAATTCAATCTTAGGAGAACAACCTTGTAAGGGACTTTGAGTCCTATTGTTGTTTCTCCAGTATCAGTTAGGTACAAATGTTAATAAATAAAATATATGATAATAAAATAATAAATGGTGAACTTATTTTTCTATTTAATTATAATTTAAATACAAGGAGATACCCACTCTATGTAGTGACCCCATATAGTTTCCTTTTTAATATCTTATTTTAAGTGATATCCATATTAAGTGATAACCCCCCTTGCCCCTCCTAGCACTGAAAGGCTGAGTGGAAGCTGCCCCTCCAGTGATGTAGGAAGCAAGTTGATCTTGGAGGGGCACAGCTTCAAAAGGGCACTTTGTTCAGGGAGTAGGACTTCAAAAGGACACTTGAGGCACATGTTTTAACATAAAAAGGGCACTTTCCTGTTGCAAAAAGGGCACTTCATGACAAAGGGGGGGGGGGGCACATGCCCCATTTTCCCTCCAGTTCCTACACCCCTGTGCCCCTCCTGGCATCCCTGATCATAAACAGACATGCAGTGATTGATGGTTACAGTCAATGTTTTAGTACACACTGTATATCCAAAGTCTGCTTTCTAAATTAAAGAAAATTACTTTGAAAATCAGTTCAGCCAAAGGTCTTTTCATAGTACAGTCACCATTGAACTGTAGTTTTACTTTTGCAAACAACAATCTCTGTATTATTTCTTATGTACTGAACAGCTGCATTCGGGATGTATTTAAAAGCCAGAAGTTAAGAATTCCCACCTCGAGAGAACAATTTTCCACTACTAACTCTGGCTGTTCACACAATAAAATTAATATTACATTTACTGTGTTTCACATTTTGATTTGGACCATAACCCATTCCTGCCTACACCAGCTACTGTAACTTAATTAGCTGATTAACAGGGATTCTCAGCAAACCTAAGCAACAGTGAGTTGACCCATTCAATGTGAGCTTGCAAGGCCACCCCAACCAGCTATGCATTCCCTCTGCAGTAGAATAAAATCATCTGGCATGTTAACCAGAATAAAATTCTAAATAGCTTAACCTGGTGGTGAAAAGGTTAATAAAATGATTTCTTAAAACTCATAATTTATTGCTGACTATGACTTTACTCATCTTATCTTCAGTTGCCACTTTATCCAAAAGTAAATTTATCAGTAGAGTATACAGTACAAATGAGAGCCTTACTAACTGTGGACACCCTTGTTATAAAAGGGGACTACATGCATGCCAGCATTATCTACCTTAGCTGGCAGAAGATACTTCGGGTTAGCCTAATTCATCAAAATTAATAGTAAGGTGGGGTACATTGTGCTTTCCCTTGGAAATTTTAATCCGGACTGACATTTGGACATTGGTGGGTCACAAGCGGTCGATTGCAGTTGCTGGGATAGAATAAATCCTATCCCAGCAGCAACTCTGTCAATGACCACTAGTGACCAAATGGAAACTAGGCTTTAGTCACATTTTAGCCCATTTTCAGAGTTACCAATGGAGCTTAGGAAAAATATTAAGTGGGCAGCCTGTATCCCCCCCCCCCCCCCCCCAGTCCCTCTATTGTTACACCCTTATCAGTTACCAGACTGCACAAGATGCCAAGTCTAAAGGGTATTTTTTGTACCAGAAGCTGCTTTATTACATTATTGTAATGTTTTTAAGAGTAAAGTTGATATAATTAAGCAGTGTTTTAGGTATAAAGTTAAAAAGGTGGTGCCCTTGGTTTTACTTTGATGAAGGGCTCCACAAACTTTAGTAAATTTTACAACTGAACTAGACTGTGACAAATTAAACCAAAATCCAATATCATTATAAATAATATATTAGCTAAATGTGAGCATGTGTGTCACCTGCCCCTCACATCTTTGGTGTTAAGTACTTTAAAGTTAATGTTTAAAAAAATAAGTAAAAGAAGAACCTCTCACTTTGTTATTTTTTTATGCATAGCATTTTTTCGCCATACTCAAATGGGCAATATAAACAGGCCGTACAAATATGGCTGGTTCATAGTGAGGTTCAGCTACTGGTGTTTGAATCTTCAATCACATAGATCAGTATATTAAAACAGATGTAATATGAATTAATAAATTATTAAACCTCAGAAAGCTACAGTGTCGATTATTTCGATTACACACAAACAAGTAGATTAAAACATGTAACAAATTAAATGTTGCAAATCAACAAATGACAAATATACCACCAAGGTCACGTTTTATTTGAAAGACATACATCAGCAGTACTATATACATGAAATAAGTTTTTAAAATTCCAGATTTCGTTGTAATTTACCTTGTAGCTGTCTACGAATATTCGAATAATATTCAGAACAATAATACGATATTCTCGTGTTCATAAGTTTGAATAAACAAGAATTCAAACTGGGTTTCATCAGGTCATGAACGGGTCATCGATCGACTATCACGCCTGGTGCATTATTTTCCATTTATCAGTCTCTTATCCAGAAATTTCTGCCAAGTAATACTTTATCGCATCACAACCAGCCACGATTATATTCTTGCAACATTTCTACTGCTATTTGTTACTATTAAATTCCAGAATCAGCCACAACAAGTCGATGTATTTTGGCGAGGTTATGCAATAACCAAGGTTAACAACTAGGTAACCAGGCCTGGTACTTGATTGGCACAAGCTCATTGGCTAGGGCTGGGACGTAGAGCATTCAATGACACAACAGTCAACATTATCGCACTAGCGTCCGTAGCAGTTGCACGCTTCTTGGACCGTGGAAAATTACGTATAATATATTAAAGACCCCCGTAAGTACAATGGCTGAAGCAGACCGATCAACCTCCAAAGGCAACACTGGTTCCACCGAACAGTACACTGATTCATGCGTGTGTCGACTGGGGAGCAGCATTTCAGTCACGCGAATTTCTATCTGGCCTCCAGACAGCTCTCGCTCATACGTTGGGCCAACTGCATACTCCTTCAAGTTCTACCACGTCCCAGGCGGTTTTCCCACAACAACCTGGCAACCTCTCAGTCCAACCCAGAATCCGCCGCTACAACAACACCAACTACCGCGCTTCATGTGAGAGCTACCGAGTACAGTGGCTACAACGGAACTTAACAACCATAACCCAGGTACGTTCTCTGCTCCGTCATTTCTTGCAGTCAGACAGTCAGTGCTAGTGACAGTTTACCTTATGTTTTGTCCGCTCCTGGTACCATGAGCGCAGCGTTGTTACCTTCAAATCAAGTCACGCAACAGTTGCGCCTTCCGATGGCCATGGAACAATAGCGTTCAGAATACCCTTAAACCTCGGGACTGAGAAAGCGTTTGTTCTGGGTCCTGGCCGTGCCCCAACTCCAGCGAAACTGGTTAAGCAAATTATTTCGCATCAGTTTGTCGAAATTGCTGATTTGATCCCTGAGAACTTAGAGAAACCGAGTTGCGAAACAACCACCTTTGCTATCGAAGGCACCACCATTGTCCCGAAGGCTTTCCCGCGCAAAAACAAAGATGTACCGGATATTTGACGTTGGTGGAATGTTTAATAGCCATACACAGCTGTCATGACCACCTTCTTTCCCACCCGATCACGCGATCTCTTGGCGTATATGGCCCTTATTATCCGCACAAAAAAACGGTTGGGGGAATGTCCTGGCTGAGCTATGATCGCGCTTTTCGTATCGAGGCCTCTGCGAGCGATCTCAAAGATTGGAGTTTGGTGAAACCCAATTTGTACAATTATCATACTGCCGCAGTTCAACGACCCTTGGACACTACGTCATATATATACTCGCTACAGCACACGTGGCTTCCGAACAGAGCGCCGGGGGGAACCGTCCTCCCAGCAGTTGTGTTTCTCGTGGAATGAAGGCTCATGCGCCAGTCCAAGAGAATGCTGTCGCTTCCGTCACTCGGGTAACGTCCCGGGATGCAACGGTCCCCAGAGTCGAATCGACCATCGGCCCGCCACTAACAAGCGTAACAGATCACCAGAACGCCATCTTCGGTATCACCGAGGCTTCTCAAAGTAATCAGGTCGTTGCTCACCCCCCTCCCTCTCCCTTGGAACTTATCTCACCATATTCTATCTGTCAACAATCTATACCAAACACTTTAGCGAACTTCCCAATTATCGTTTCTAACGTCGAGCTGCAATTAGCCGCTCATCCGGACCGCGCGAAAGTCGATTATCTCATTACCGGTCTTCGCCATGGATTTCGGCTTGGCTTCATCCGGAAAAAGTTAAACTGAAATCAGCAAAAGTAAACTGTCCTTCAGCTAACGATCATCCCGAGCTCATAGATAAATACCTTTCCGATGACATTCAAGCCGGCCGCGTTTTTGGTCCGACGAAAACACCTCCTTTTCCTTATCTTCACGTCAGCCGCTTCGGTGTTATTCCGAAAAAGAACAAACTAGCTAAATTCTTGGCGGCTTATTTTAGACTTATCATTTCCGTTCGATCGCAGTGTCAATGATGGTATTTGTAAAGCGAATTTCCAGTGTCGTACAGTAAGGTAGATGATGCCATTTGTCTGATAGTTAAAACGGGTAAAGGGACACTCGTGGGGAAAATCGACATTAAGAACGCTTACCGGCCCGGATCGTTCCGATGCAACCCGACGATCGCTTGCTATGAAATGGCGTGACCAATATTTTGTTGATGTGGCTCTCCCATTTGGCCTGCGTTCCGCCCTGGGTATTTTCAACACCTTGGCTGACAGCTTTGAGTGGCTTTTACAGAAGAATTATGACGTACCAGACTTGTTACACTGGGTCACTAATTTGTTTGAACTCGCTTGACGCGATGAAACGCGCCGCTATTAACACTGGCATTCCTCTTGCTCCTGAAAAGTGTGAAGGCCCCACAACACGCATTGTGTTCTTAGGGATTGAGCTAGTATTCGGAGCATATGACGGCTCGGTTATTACCGCTCGACAACATCGAGGAACTGCGCGTCGTTATTCGCGATTGGGTACAGAAAAAATGGTGCTCACGCAAAGAGCTCGAGTCTCTCGTGGGAAAACTTAACCACGCATGTGCGGTTGTTGCGCATGGCCGCACTTTCCTCCGTCGAATGATTAACCTTCTCCGGGATGCAAAACCCCACCGGCGATACATCCGCCTCAACAAGCCCTGTCAACTCGATATCGCTTGTCTCCTTTTTTGATCTCCCCGAAATGGGAACCGGTACCAGACTTCGAACTGGCTACCGACGCATCGGGGAGACTAGGCCCGGAGCGTATAATAACGTATAATATGGCTTATAAAGAGCTTTATCCTCTTCTCATCGCCGGCCATATCTGGGGTTCTGCGTAGTGTCGCAAGCGCGTTTTGTTTCATTGCCATAACGAGAGCGTTGTCCACATCGTCCGATCCGGCACCTCTAAAGACGGGAAGAAAAAAAAAAAAGTAAAAAAAAGGAAAGAAAAAAAAAAAAAAAGTCTGTATTTGAGTTGAGACCCAACATTGCTTCGGATTATTTGGGTTGGGGATACCCAACATTGCTTCAGATTATTTGGGTTGTGGATACCCAACATTGCTTCAGATTATTTGGGTTGTGGATACCCAACATTGCTTCGGTTTAATTTTGGGTTGTGGATACCCAACGTTACTCGGATTATTTGGGTTGTAGATACCCAACGTTACTTCGGATTATTTGGGTTGTGGATACCCAATGTTACTTTTGATTATTTGGGTTGTGGATACCCAACGTTGCTTCGAATTACTTGGGTTGTGGATACCCAACATTGCTTCGGATTACTTGGGTTGTGGATACCCAACATTGCTTCGGTTTAATTTTGGGTTGTAGATACCCAACGTTGCTTCGGTTTAATTTGGGTTGTGGATACCCAGCATTACTTCGGATTATTTGGGTTGTGGATACCCAACATTGCTTCGGTCTAAGTTTGGGTTGTAGATACCCAACATTGCTTCGGTCTAAGTTTGGGTTGTAGATACCCAACATTGCTTCAGATTATTTTGGTTGTGGATACCCAACATTGCTTCGGATTATTTGGGTTGTGGATACCCAACATTGCTTAGGATTATTTGGGTTGTGGATACCCAACATTGCTTCGGTTTAATTTTGGGTTGTGGATACCCAACGTTACTCGGATTATTTGGGTTGTAGATACCCAACGTTACTTCGGATTATTTGGGTTGTGGATACCCAATGTTACTTCTGATTATTTGGGTTGTGGATACCCAACGTTGCTTCGAATTACTTTGGTTGTGGATACCCAACATTACTTCGGATTATTTGGGTTGTGGATACCCAACATTGCTTCGAATTACTTGGGTTGTAGATACCCAACATTGCTTCGGTCTAAGTTTGGGTTGTAGATACCCAACATTGCTTCAGATTATTTTGGTTGTGGATACCCAACATTTCTTCGGATTATTTGGGTTGTGGATACCCAACATTGCTTAGGATTATTTGGGTTGTGGATACCCAACATTGCTTCGGTTTAATTTTGGGTTGTGGATACCCAACATTGCTTCAGATTATTTGGGTTGTGGATACCCAACATTGCTTCGGTTTAATTTTGGGTTGTGGATACCCAACATTGCTTCGGAAAACTTGGGTTGTGGATACCCAACATTACTTCGGATTATTTGGGTTGTGGATACCCAACATGGCTTCGGATTACTTGGGTTGTGGATACCCAACGTTACTTGAGATTATTTGGGTTGTGGATACCCAACGTTACTTCGGATTATTTGGGTTGTGGATACCCAACGTTACTTCGGACTATTTGGGTTGTGGATACCCAATGTTACTTCGGATTATTTGGGTTGTGGATACCCAACGTTACTTCGGATTATTTGGGTTGTGGATACCCAACGTTACTTCGGATTATTTGGGTTGTGGATACCCAACGTTACTTCGGATTATTTGGGTTGTGGATACCCAACGTTACTTGAGATTATTTGGGTTGTGGATACCCAACGTTACTTGAGATTATTTGGGTTGTGGATACCCAACATTGCTTCGGACTATTTGGGTTGTGGATACCCAACATTGCTTCGGTTTAATTTTGGGTTGTGGATACCCAACATTGCTTCGGAAAACTTGGGTTGTGGATACCCAACATTACTTCGGATTATTTGGGTTGTGGATACTCAACATTGCTTCGGATTACTTGGGTTGTGGATACCCAACATTGCTTCGGATTACTTGGGTTGTGGATACCCAACGTTACTTCGGATTATTTGGGTTGTGGATACCCAACGTTACTTCGGATTATTTGGGTTGTGTATATCCAATGTTACTTCGGATTATTTGGGTTGTGTATATCCAACGTTACTTCGGATGATTTGGGTTGTGGATACCCAATGTTACTTCGGATTATTTGGGTTGTGGATACCCAACGTTGCTTCGGTTTAATTTGGGTTGTGGATACCCAACGTTGCTTCGGTTTAATTTGGGTTGTGGATTCCCACTGTTGCGTCGGATTATTTGGGTCATGCATACCAACGTGGCTTCGGACTATTCGGATCGCGGATACCTAACATTGTGTCAGTTTAATTTGGGGTACTCAACCTTGCTTCGGTGTAAAAGTTTGGGTTCCTTCTGGAGTCCCAATGTCGCTTCGGCTTCTCGTAGTTATACTTGGAAGGGGTAATGCTGCGCATTACCATTGGCGGTCAGTTCAAGATACCAACTGGATGGATCTTAACCTGAGTCCAAGTATCACTACTCACTCCAAGGCCCCTCGTCGGTAAACGGTTTGCACCTAACCTTCCACATGGGTAAGTATGGTGAACGAAGGGGTTAAGTGAGGTTATGCAATAACCAAGGTTAACAACTAGGTAACCAGGCCTGGTACTTGATTGGCACAAGCTCATTGGCTAGGGCTGGGACGTAGAGCATTCAATGACACAACAGTCAACATTATCGCACTAGCGTCCGTAGCAGTTGCACGCTTCTTGGACCGTGGAAAATTACGTCCCACCGTCCCACCCTTAACTCAAGCTATAATAGTAAGTAGGTTTCTCTCTCTTTTTCCACCAATTTCTGTAATTGGTGTGATAGGTGCAAACCACTCCGGGAGGGGCGGTCAGTTCAAGATACCAACTGGATGGATCTTAACCTGAGTCCAAGTATCACTACTCACTCCAAGGCCCCTCGTCGGTAAACGGTTTGCACCTAACCTTCCACATGGGTAAGTATGGTGAACGAAGGGGTTAACAGAATATTGAACGGCCGTGCTGAAGGTTTTCGTGGGTCTGGGTACAAAAATACCAACTGCGCATGCCCCAAAATACACACTTTTTCGTGTATTTCAAATGGATTGTCCCAGAGCCATTTGATTTGCCCGCGCGGCCGGGCATATTTGGCTCTGGGAACGAGATTGCCGGAACCCCTCATTTACAGGGGTAATTAAATCCAATTTCCCCAGTCTCCCCCGCGC